>OX155904.1:30517251-31089751 GCA_944588485.1 Phosphuga atrata
TCGCAACGCAAGCGCTCCGCGTCGGTTTGAAGGAGCCTTAACAGTTATAAGGGGGCATTGCAACGCGATACCGCGACATCCAATTATGGGTGCAAAAAGACTATTCTACAATCCTATTCAAGAAGACAATATTCGACAATCCACTAAAAAATCCAAAACATGTACCACGGAGCTGCAAAAATATGGACATTTTTCTGTCGTCATTAGTTTCTTGCAATTCGGCGAGTTTAGGCGGGCGTCGCGACGGCTGCAAAAGACGCAGCGCGATACCGCTCGCACTAGAAAATAAAACGTTCAATTCTGTACGGCAATCGCGCAAAACCGTTACCGCGGAGCTTAAGTTGACGATTCTGTGCAAGTTTTCCTGTACGTCCAAAAAGCGTCGTTTTTATGACGTTGCAACGCCATCTTCGAAGCAATCTCGATTAAACTAATAAACGAACTAATAGGTTCTATGCCCGATCAAACGGCACCGGTCCCGTTCCGATCCGTCAATTGGTTCGGTAAGTCTAGGTACCGCTGCAAGACGCCTTTGGTTGTTTTCACTTTTTACGCACTTTACTCTTTAACCTAACGCAGATTCTCAAAAATTCAGAAAAAAATTATTGGAGTAGCTGCGGGCAATACTTGTGAAGAGAACCCAACCAGCGACTTGGAGTCTTTTAAATAAGTGTAGGACGTCCGTGGAAGTGATTGAAAAATCGGTAAAAAAAGTTTCATTTTCTCTTGCACCAGGTGAACGGGACGTCGCAGGTCGGTGAATAAAGGCTCCGATAACGTAGCGCAACGACAGCTAAAGGGTTCGTGAAGAATTTTAGCGATTCTAAGAAAAATACGCCTAGAAGTTAAAAAAAATCGTGATTTCAGATTTTGGTCTGTTGCAACCGAATTTGGACAAGTTGTCTCATATCTGAAAATTATGAAATCCCGTTTCGCGCCGTTTGTGGCCATTTCCGTAAAAACCTCGATTTTCAGATCGAGAGACGAAACCTGAGGATGCGTAACGTGCGGACGGACATTCACAGTTAAAGCATCGAAGACGCGCGGTTAAAACAATAAAGAACTGCCGCCTCCGCCTCCAAATTTGCCCTTTTCAAAAACCTACGTGGTGCGGTCCCCCAGGGGAAATTTGGGAAGCTACACGTCAGCCGTCTCAAAATTGATCAAAATTCGCGATTCCGTCCTGACCTGATGATTTTGAGCAAAACACCTCCCCACACGGATCCCAAAAGTTTGCATTACAAAAATTACCACTTTTTAGGAGGTCATGCCAAGGAAACGTACATGCCAGGGAAAGTAAAATTTTCGTAACGAACCACAAACACTCTCGTCTCTGTGTGACTTTTGTGGGCGACGTTATTCACATTTTTCTGCTAATCTGGGCCGTCCGACTAAAACGCCGCCGCCGGCACCCGTTATCTGAGAAGGTCCGTGCATCAGATTCTTGTAGGCAAAGAATAGACGAACAATACCACGTAGGGCGATTCTCGATAACGCTTGAGGATTGCTTTGAGTCGTTTAGACATCCAAAAATGAAGAATTTTCTGTAAGAAAAATACTTGATTCCTTTGCAAATCAGTTGCATGAGATTTCCAGTATTTCCAATAATATGTAAATACTTTTAATAAATTTTACAAGAAATCTTGATTTTTATGCCCCTCATTTATTCAGTGACGGCTCGTTACTCTTTTAGTATAATGTACTCGTTACTCTTTTAGTAAAATGCGTAAGCAAATCGGAAACAAGTCAATATTTTGAAAAATGTGTCGAATAAAGAATGACTTTTGTCTGCCAAGTTAGTGATAATCAACTTGACAGACAGAAAGTCAGGATAAGATAAGTTAAATTTTCATTTATTTTTACATTTTTCTTGTGTCACAGATTCGATAATAACACTAAAAGTAATATAAATTCAGAAAAATGTTTCAGATCAAACTTTATTTTTTATTTTCTTGTCTCTAAAAACCAAAATAACTTAAAAATTAGGTGAAATTTTTTTTGAAATTTTTTTTTGTTTGAAATTTTTAAGTGTTTCAGATAAAACTTGTATATAATTAAATTTCATATAAAAACACTTATTATCAAGTGATGTAATGTATGTCAAGTTGGTTAATTGGTAATTAACCTTGAAACTATTTTTATTTCACAAGTTTCTTCTATCAAATATGGTAACAAAAGCAAACTTTTTATGAAGTAAAATTGTCTCTGGTGTCGATAATTAAATTGCATACTGCAACTTAAGGCACAAATTTCATGTCGACCTGATGTTGAAAAACAAATATTTGCAGAATAATTTATTTTTCTTGTTCAAACTAACACACTTTTCTTTGTTTCAGGTACGTTTTCTAATTCTATGCAGTTCAGAAGATTAGAGAGTCATCTAAAACTCAAGTAAGGAAAAAAAAAATCCTTCTTACAGGAAATTTATCCTTCAAGTTTTATCACAATCGTTCGTTCAACAAGAAATGTTCTTCTGAATAAATTATAACATTTTGGTGCAAAAAAAGTTTAAATACCTTTCTTGCAAGGCCGTGTTTTGCGGGAATTAGTTTCCGAGCGATAAGCATTAATTTTGCGTTAGCTAAAGTGGTTTGAGCGAAGGCAGGTTTATCTCACCCGGCGCATCCACCATTTCTTGCGCCCTATTTAGCTAGCAAACTACACAAGTGCGTTAATTGGCAAACTGAAACTATAATTCTAAATAAACTAGAAAATTGAGTTTGTTAAAGCTATAGCTCAAAGTCAAGCACGCTGAAATTTATTCGAAAATTAAAGCTCATTCTAGCTAGCTCTCGGTTTGTTACATAATAGAGTTGCACATAATACAGTCACTAAATATTGAAAACAAATTGAATATAACTTTGTAGCCTTAAAACTAAAATATTTACGGGCCAATTCTTTAAGAGAGACGTTAGAAGCTAATTGAAAATACGCCGTCAATATTTCCGCCAATAATAAAAATAAATAAATAAAATTATAGATATACTTTCTCGTGGAGACTATTATCTATACTATGTTATTTATTTATTTTTAATATTGTTATTGAATTAGTGGAAATAAATAGATTTTAACGGCGTCTTTTCAATTTACTTTTCACTTTTCTGTTACTGAGTCCGTTAATTGACAAACTGAAACTATAATTTCCAATTAAGTAGAAAATATAATTTGTTAAGGCAATAGGTCAAAGCCAAACTCACAGAAATTAATTGGAAAATTAAGGTTTATTATATCAGTTTAATTTATATTGAACGGAGTTCAATAAAAGTGCAACAGTCAGTAGACGTTTAAATAAAACTGAAAATATGCTTGTAAAAAAGGATCGTAAACGATTCATAATTATTTCAATGTCTTATACTTGTAGCACTTATATTTGAAGTATTTCTTGTACTCTTAGCCCAAAAAGTTGTTTCAGGGCATTTTAAGACTAACAGCTGTTTTTAAGATTAACAGTACCTTGTAAAACTATTAACAGTACTTACTAACGACTTCTTGCTCTACGGAATCGAAATGATAACATTCGGTTTGATATAGAACTTGTTATTATCAAGATGAATCATGGATGATAACAAGTTCTTAGTGTTTTCTATGCAATCACAATTTGTGTCGCACTGAGATTATTGACTTATTTTAAGGTTTTAACAATAAAAGCAAGACTTTCGAAACCTTGTAAATGCATATCAAAAGTGATGAAATTTGTACAGAGCATTCCATTTGTGCTTGGCAACATTTTTTAAAAGTTTCATTTCCGGAGATATGGAATTGTGTTCTTTATTAAAATTTATCAAATTTGAAATTTGAATTAATAAAACACGTTAATAAAATGCGAATGAATAAAATGCGATAAAATTAGCACAAACTAATTCCGTTAAACGTAACTCTCTGGGACATACGGCCCGCACAAAGTTAGGCAATGTTTTGATAACCAGGTGTGTCATGGATGATTGCTTGAATGTAATATTGATATTACATAAATTTTAAACAAAAATACAGTTTTTGATTTGTATGAACTCATCGAACACGGCAACTAAAACGAATATTATTTTATGTAATTGAATAAATTATCCGGGTAAAATGAGGTTTTCGGGAGCCGTAATGCCCGAAATTGATACAATTTACATTTCCCCTCTATTTGTTTTATCAGCGCAAACCTGTCCATCTATAAAATTGTACGTTCGGTATTTAATGGGATATTATAGTTTAATTAATAAATAGTAATAAATTGTTGGCGATGTGAAACACGGCGGCGTTTTGGGATTAATTCAGAAACTAATTGGGTCATCCAGAGCACGGCAACGGCAACAAAAAAAAACCGGCAAAATACGCAAAAATTAAAATATCGCACAAACTCGCGAGAAAAATAATTAATTTAAGAGGTGTAGGTGAATTATAAACTTGTATAATATTTCACCGAAGGGGAGAAATAGGGAGGCGACGGAGCGCGCATCCTTTCATTGCCGCGTCGTAAATTATTTATCTGGATATATTATTTATAGAGGAAATAAGAAACAGCGAAGAAAGAAACAAGCTTTTTTCTGCACCAGGGGAGAGAATAAACGGATCCGCTTATCGTGTTCAATTTTTTTACCGGGGAGGGTAAGTTTATTTTTTTCCCATAATTTATCTAAAATATTCAAGATTTAATGTAAACTACTTAGGATTATATTTATTATTAATCTGCCCATTTCAAAATTTGCTATTTGAAATTTGAACTCAAGAATTGAAAAAGAAAAAGCGAATGAATAGAATGCGTTTAAATTAGCCCAAACAATTTCCGTAACTTTCTGGGACATACGGGAAATGCAAAGTTACTATAATACACGAGTGGCTTACAATATACTAATTGGCTTATACATATATATATATATATATATATATATATATATATATATATATATATAGAGAGAGAGAGAGAGAGAGCATGCTTCAAACTGCTAGCCACAAGAAGACACGGTCCATTTAGTTCGAGCAAGAGTTTAAAAATGTCTTGTTGCTACGATGGTAGTTATTATTTTGCCAACAATATAATATCTTTATAACAAGGTATTTAAAGTACTCGCATATTATATCACTATGGAGTTAGTGTTTCTGACTCCAAATCAAGATTAAAACCATCTTAAATTACCAATCCTAACCGCTCTCACCATCAACAATTCTAAGAGAGGCGAATAACATTTGTGTCATCTAAGTGGATTTTAAGAAAAATATAGCAACGAGAAGATCATCACTTTCAAGATGTTTCTCTTCCAAAAAGAAAGAAAGAAGAATAGTCTGAACTGTGAAGACCTCAGCATCTCAAATCTTATATTTTTGGTCTCATTGGCTTATTTTTGTGAGATAAATTAATACGTATCCGTCTTTGTGTTTAAAATGAGTGGAAGTTACTTTCGTATATTCACATAACTTCCATGTTATTGGTCAAAACACACCTGCATCTGTAAATTCCTTCATCCTTGAAGCCATCTGTATACCACTTATATTGCCATGGATTAGATCCTTCAAATGGCTTTACCACTCCTCATAGTTTTTTCTGTACAATATATCAAAGCACCATTTTGTCTTACATTGTGTAAAACTCCGGCGTAAAATATTTGTTCTTTTTTAGTTTTTTTCTCAATTATTTTCCTTCTATCTATTCCGTCCTTGCTAAATATCATCATCACAAAATTGGATGTTCGATCGATTACTAGACGCAAAGAAGTTAGTTCCTTTGTAACGGTAAGACAATTTCTCATTACCCCTATAATACTGACACATTTCAACCTTTGAATCTTCTCCAACTACTTTCTCATAGAGATTAGGCTGCTCCGATAACGCTGACACATTTCACCCTTTCAATCTTCTCAAGCTGCTTTTTCATAGAGATTAGACTGATCCAATAATACTGACACATTTCAGCCATTGAATCTGCTCAAGCTGCTTTCTCATAGAGGTGTTGGACGGGTTATACAAGACATTGCGACATGGTCTCACAATCAAGATCTACTCTAGCGTTGTTGGGTTATATTCCCACGGGGTGGTGAACGCTGGTGAATTAAATAAAATTGTTGCATATATAATGTACTATACTGGCATGCCAGTAAACCTATAGTTGAGATGGTTAAAAACCACAAACCATAAACCCTTGGAACCTAATATGGTTAAAAAAGTAAAAAAAAATAAAACGATGAATTCTATTTTGGACGTTAATTATAGCTATTATTTAGATGCGTTTGTAAATGTGTTAAAATCTGAATATGATTGCAACTATACACTAATTCTGCCATAATTAAACAGACCACAAAGGGATAATCTGCTGAACAAACTAATCAAAATAGATCAAACTAATCAAACACATATAGGAAATTTTACTTAATCAACAGCTGAAACAGACAACAGAATTAAATTGTTTTTGTAGTAGACCAGTTGTTTGAAACTAGATTACCTCACTTATAAATAAATAGTGTCACAGAAAATGGATTATTATAAAATCATATTGAGCCATTTGACACTATGTGCAAACTAATAGGCCTTCAAGGTTTCATCTAGACTAGACTTTTAATAACCTATCTGAGTGTGAGAAATAACCTATCTGAGACTGGCCTTTGTTTTCTAGATTTCATCTAGACTAGAAATTTAGTAGAGAAGTCTTATTATGTATGCTTAGTCTTAAAGGTCTCATTTAGACTAGACTGGATCTATAGACTAGACTTTAATAATCGGGTCTAGGTGTATAGACTAGACTTGATCCTCACGGTTTCATGTAGATTAGACTTTTAATAATATTCTATAATTAGGTTGACCAGACTTGCTATTCAAAGTTCATCTATTTCATCTGGTTTAAGTTTTTGATAATCCAGTTTGACTGAAGGAACTAGACTTGGTCTTCAAGACAAGGATTTAATCTAATCTGATTATGTAGAATAGACTTGATCTTCAAGATTTCATCTGAATTATATAGTTTATAACCAAATCTGAGTTTGTAGGTTGGACTTGGTTTTCTAGGTTTCATCTAGACTAGACTTTTAGTAATGAAGTCTAATTCTTTAAGTTACACTTAACCTTCAAGATCTAATCTAAACTAAACTTTTCATAATCGAGTCTAGCTGTATAGACTAGACTTGATTTTCAAGGTTTCATCTGGACTAGACTTTTAGTGCACCAATATGATTGTGTAGACTAGACATGGTCTGAAAGGTTTCATCTGGACATTTGATAAGCTTGTCGGAATATGTAAATGAAACAAGGTTTTAAAATTTTAATCTGTTCTGAATGAAGTAATTAATTAGTTACATAGTAATCAGGTTATAATGTGTAAGCTATACTTGTTATTCAAGGTCTCGACTAGACTAGACTTTTCATAATCTATTCCAAAAGAATAGACTAGACTTGATATTCAAAGTTTCATCGAGACTAGCCTTTTAAAAATCTAGAGTGCGTAGGCTATAGGAGTAAAGAGTTTTAGAAATCGGGTTGTTGAAAAAAAAATATCGATTTTTTAAAATGTATTTTAAAACCTTATTGCAAAAAAACCTTATAAATAAACCTTATATATTTGGATGTTCAATGCGAAAAAGTTGAAATTTGTTTTTTTTTCAGTCAATTATAAAAAATTTAAAAGTGATAAAATTTAATCAAAGAAAAAAATTTAAAAGGTAAATTAATTCAAAAATAGTAGTGTGCCGCTGTCGCTGATAGACGTTTCTATATTGTTGCCTCTATTGACTTTTAGTAAAAACTGATTTTATAAACCAAAAAATGTTTGATAAAGGATTTATAAAGGCCAGCTCAGATAATATACCCATAGTCCATTTTTTTTAAGAATGCAGTAACTAGAAACCTGATTTACACTATGACAAATGTTCAATCTAGCTACAAAATTTGGCGCTAAATTCAAATATAGTTACTTGAATATGAAATTGGTAATTTATTAATGGTTTGATTAAATATCTTATTATTTATTTACATAGTTTACGCCCAAATTGGAGCACTTAAATCAAACCCAAATACTGTTAATTTATGTTAACAAAGAATTTTAAAAATAATAGAATTTTAACAAAGAATATCTTATTATTATTGAATAACTTATTATAAAAATTATATAAATTGAATAACTTATTATGTTTATTAAAAAAGCATAACAAATACACGTTTATTGAAATTTAAATTTATTACATTCTTCTTCTTTTTCTTGTTTAGAATGGGCCTACCGTGGACCACGCTTGTTCAACTTTTGGGCTTTGATCTTTGCCCAGTATTGTCGCATCTTCTGCCGGTGTAACTCCTTTCCCTCTTCTGTCCAGAGGGTACCTTTCCTTCGGGGTGTTTCCTGAAATCCACAGACTACCTTCAGGGTGCGTCTCACAGACTATTTGTTTTGGAGATCTGTTATTCCCAGTTCAAATTCCTTTTTTTTTAATTATCCCATTCCAAATTCATTCAAATGTAATAAATTTCCTTTAATTATTCCATTCCAAATTCATTCAAATCCAATAACTTCCAAATTTATTACATTACTATTATTTACCTTTATTGGCATTATTCTGGAATTATGGAATTTACAGATTCAAACTGATGTAATGTAATAAAGAAATGTAATGTAATTATTTTTTTAGTCTGTATTGTGTTAAGAATAACGCCAATAATACAGACTAAATCTGTATTGCGTTAAGAATAATGCCAATAACGGTAAATAATAATTTTAAAAAAAATTACATTACATTTATTTATTACATTACATCAGTTTGAATCTGAATCTGTAAATTCCATTTCACTGGATGAGCCAGTATTTACAACAAATTGCAGATGCATATCTTCGAAAATTTTATCCAGTTGGTACAGTTCATTTTCTTCTTTTATTACACGGTCAACGCAATCATGAAATAATTTTGTTACTTCGGACATTTTAAATGTTTTATTATTTGTTGCCACATATCCCTTTACCTGTGCCCAAATTAATTCAATGGGATTTAATTTGCAGTGGTATGGTGGCAAACGTAAAACCTCCCGATGTGTATTTCTAATCATTTCGTCCACTTTGTATGGAACTGGATGGGTGTTTATGGAAGTTTTTACTATATCCAATAACTCTACTTTTAATAAATGTTCGTCTACTTCCGTTCCTTTGCTTCGAAGGTATGTTATATCCTCTTTCCTCCAAGCGGTTGTCGGTGTTTTTTCCATTTTAACGGAATGGTACGGAGCATTGTCCATCACAATAACACTATTTTCGGTTAAAGATGACAAAATTTTTGCCATCCACTCTACAAATACGGTGGAATTCATATCCTCGTGGTAATCATCCGTTTTTTAGATTCAAATATTAGTAACCCACCTTCTACAAATCCATTTTCGTTGCCTATGTGGGTAATTATTAATCGGTGACCTTTGTCAGAGGGATCTTTTAGGCCCACAGACAAATCTTCTATAAAGGCTTGGCGTGAATTTGTTACAGTCTTATCTTTCCAAACTTTTGTTTTTGTATGGCCTGCATTCACCCACGTCTCGTCCAGGTAATAAATAGCCCTCCCCTTCCTGTCGATATTTACGAATTTTTGTTAAATACCGTCTTCTCCATAAGACAATATCATCTCTGTCTATCAGCATGCTATTCCTACCTCTTTTCTCCCACACAAATCTTAGTTTCTTGAGAACTTTGAAAAGCTTAGAACGGGACATACGGGAAATTAATTCATTACCATTTATAGCCTGGTAACAATTTTCTTATACGTAATATCTGTTTAAAATCAATAATAGTCATGTTACTTAATACAAGTGTTACTGTTACTCGAATTTTAAAATTTGCTAATACAAAAAAATCAAAAAGAAAAGATGACAGTAATTCAGTTATCAATTAATATTGTGTGGATATATTTATGATTGAAACCGATTTTCTAAAAAATGATATTCGGTTGAATTCAGCTGAAGTACGAGGTGCTAAAGCGTCAATGTAAGTTTCTTATATGATCATATTGTAAATTTAAGTAATAAACTAAATAAATTTAAGTGAGTATTTTTTATAAAATTCAATTAATCTATTCATAGGGCATCACGTGAAAGTTACGGTGACAAGGCTATAGGTTATGTTCAACTTCAACGCAAGTCTGGCATTTGCATAGTTAAAGGGCGTGTATGTCCAGAACACAGAGTTCGGAGTAAATCTTATTCAGCTAATTTAATCATTAATGAAAAATTGAGAAAAGTTCATGACGTTCAATGTCATTATTGTGCAGGTAACAAATACTTTATAAAAACATAACTCATTTAATATTTTGAGCATACAATCGTTTACATACAAATATTTAAAGAACAGGTGGTTGTAAACATGCATTAGCATTACTCATGTGGACCCATCGGAGAAGTGAAGATCCAACACCCACTAAAGTTGCATGCTATTGGAAAAACTCCCGATTATCAGGTTTATGTTGGTACGGTTATAAAACATATTCCAGCTATAGGTCTGACGAAAAAAGCAACTTTGGTCCAACTTGACGATTTTACCGATACTTGTAAGAAAGTACTGTTTCTCACAAGTGGCTCAATTCGCAAAATATCAACAAATAAATTGCCAAATTGGACAATTACATTTTAATTTAGATTTAAAAAGAGCATATAATTTATCATTGCATCGTCTCATTTATGAATTTCATAAAAGTTCACAAATACAAGTTGATCCATTTTCTAATTTGCGGAGGCTGAAATGCAAATTAAAATAGGTCTATAACGCTAGCACTCCCACCTCTTTAAAATTCAGATTTTATAAGACCAGAATTATGTGCTCTTTATGTGCTAATTATGTACCGCAATCGCGATTTTTGTGCTCGAAGCCTTCAATAAAAGAATCAAACACTAGTGGGGTAGTAACGTAACAGTCAAGCTAGCACCCACCAATCTGAAAAATTGGGATACCGATACCAAATAAGCACTACAAGTATGTGCTTTTCAAGTACCCTGGAGCGAAGTCGCTAACTCAACCCCTTATGCGAAAAACTCACCCCGAGCGGAATGAGCCATACGAGGCGATATCTACAATAATCGTGCAAACAGATTATGTTCTCCAGATATGATATTCCCGATATTTGTGCTCGCACCTGTGTACGAAAAATTCACCCCGAACTGTATTAGCCTTAAGAGTTGAAATCTTTAATAAACGAGAACAGAAATTTTGAATGACTCAAAATGGTTGCAATATTTATGTGCTCTCCAGATATGCTATTTTCGATTTTTGTGCTCAAACCCTTGTGCGAAAAACACCCCGAACGGAATGAGACATAGAAATCTATAATAATCGAGCAACAAGTTTTAACCAACGTGATATTGTTGCAATAATTTTGAGTTCTCCAGATATGATATTCCCAATTTTTGTGCTCGTACCCTTGTACGATAAATTCACCCCGAAATATATTAGCCACAAGAGGTGAAATCTTTAATAAACGAGAATAAAAATTTTAAATGACGCAAAATTGTAGCAATAATTATGTGCTCCTCACATATGCTATTTACGATTTTTGTGTTGTAAGAGAAATTCACCCCGAACTGTATTAGCCTTAAGAGGCAAAATCTTTAATAATCGAGAACAGAAAATTGAAATATCGAATAATTGTTGCAATAGTTATGTGCTCTCCATAGATGCTATTTAGGATTATTGTGCTCGCGCCCTTATGCGAAAAATTCACCACGAACTGCATGAGCCCCAAGAGGAGAAATCTATAATAATCGAGCATTCAAATTTTAACCGACGCGATATTATGGCAATAATTATGAGTTCCGAAGATATGATATTCGCGATTTTTGCGCTCGCACCCTTGTACGAAAAATTTACCCCGAACTGTATCGGCCTTAAGAAGTGAAATCTTTAATAATCGAGAAAAGAAATTTTAAATGACTCAAAATTGTTGCAATAATTATGTGCTCTCTAGATATGCTATTAGCAATTTTTGTGCTCGTTTTTTGTGCTTCACCCCGTACGGTATGAGCTATAAGTGGTGATTTTTAATAATCGAGCACACAAATTTGATCAAAAATTGCGATTTTTAGACTTTGGGGAAAATCTGCAGGTTTAAAATCAGTACCCTAAATTAAAAAAAAACAGTACCCTCGACATTCTTAGGGCTCATGCAGTTCGTGGTGAATTTTTCGTACAAGGGTGCGAGCACAAAAATGGGGAATATTATATCTGGAGAACAGATAATTATTGCAACAATATCGCGTTAGTTAAAACTTGTTTGCTCGATTATTACAGATTTCACCTATTATGGCTCATTCCGTTGGGGGTGAGTTTTTCGCACAAGAGTTTGAGCACAAAAATCGTAAATTGCTTATCTAGAGAGCATTAGAGGAATTATTGCAACAATTTAGCGTCATTTAAAATTAATCTAATTTCATAATTTTAATTCTATATTTTTATCATCAAGAAGTGAAAAAATATTTCTGAATCCTCGAGCAGCAATGACAGCACATCCTTCAGGTAACTGCTCTAACAATCCACTTTCTTCGAATAATAGTTCATCAGAAATTCGACCTCCAAATCCTTTTGATATAAAATTAATCAAACCATCCGGCGTACAAGATATTAAATACTTTAAAGTATTACACTTTTTATATTCTGATCAAGTTAAAGATTGGTACTCTGGATTACTCTGGTTTTCGATTTTTATCGCAAATGCATGAATAATAGCATTTACATGACAATAGGAACACCTAAATGGTATAGGTAGTATTTTTTTATCCTATTCGGCTCACGCATATAAATAAGAGTATTTAATAAATGTGCCAATACAAGAAATGATTTATTAAAAACAATACTAACATTACTGACGCTCATTCCAAACTGTTGACTCAATCTTTCAAATGTATCTTGTCGTCGTATTTCCATTAGTGACATTTTTATATTTGTAATTTTTATATCTGTAATGAAATATCTGTTCTAAAATCCCATACCATTCATTAAATGCTTAAATGCAATATATGCCTTTAAATTCGCGTTTATTAAATGGTTTGTAACTTTCACTATTGAAGTCTTCCTTACAGGAGATTCAAAGTTACCAGAATCTATTAATCCACTATTTTCTGAAGGCTCATAAATATCTTGTGAGCTGTTAGAATTAGTACAACTACCCGATGAAATACTTTTGTGGGGAAAGCGCGGGTCTGTCAGCAAACAGTCGAGGATTAGAAAAAAAAAAACCGCAATAGAAATTGAGGGATATAAGCCTAAGGACATCGCAAACGGAGATGAAACGCCGCTTTTTTTTCGTGCTTTGCAAAATAAAACTTTTGCACTAAAAAATTAGAAATGTGTAGTAAGGTGTATGGTAAGTGGTGGTAGCCAGTGCCGGATTTCTGCCTAGGCCTACAAGGCCCCGGCCTAGGGGCCCAGCCATCCTAGGGGCCCCGGTGGCGAAACTGAAGTCAAATTCAACCGTCGTGAAGAGTCTTTCTCAGACAAGATGGTTTACTCGAGCTGACGCCTATCGAAGTCTATGTTGCTCCTGGGATAAGATAATTACAGCTCTTCAGATAATTGCTTAATTATGCAAATGGAAAACCATCTACGCGCTGTGAGGCTTCAGCTCTTATGAATTCATTAGACTCGATGGACACATGTTTTTTCACTTCTGGAATGACATCTTGGAAAGGTTCAACAAAGTAAGCAAATACCTCCAATCTGTTCGACCTGGGTACGATCGTTGAACAGTAATAGTCTTTGGAAACACACCTAGAACAATTAAGGAAACCCAGTACCTTTGATCATCATGAGTCGCAACTTATTGAAAAACCCGGTGAAAATAGCTATGCATAGGACATGCAGAGGAAACGTAAGCGTAAAGTCCAGTTCGGCGAAGTAAAAGGAAACCAGACCGAACTCTCTGCCAGGGACAGATTCAGAGTTACCATTTTTAACGCCATTATAGATAGACTAAGGTAAGTAAAAAGTTTGACTTTCTTACGAAACTAGATCGTTTGGAATCTAAGGACATTCGTGAAGGAGTCAGAAACCTTACAACTGTTTATCCGGGGATTTGGATAAGTCTACGGAAAACGAGTGTCTGCATCTGCAAGCAATTGTGCTTCGAATGCTGTTGTGTACACCAGCGTCAAACTGCTCAGCAGAACGGTCGTTTTCAGCGCTAAAGAGAGTAAAGAATTACTTAAGATCTAACATAGGAGAACAGGCTCAATTCACCCTCTGTAATGTACATAGACTCAGAAATAAGGCAGTCAATTGACTATGATGACGACTTTCGTTCCTTTGCATAGAAGAATTTAATTTGCTAAATTTCTAAAATAGCTTCGAGATGGTAGGGAGACCCAAATGTCAAGTGCCTAGGGGTCCTGAATCTCTAAGTCCGGGCCTGGTGGTAGGCATTCAATAGAAACGAAAATTCAGAAAGGTTATTGGCAAATCGTTGAAACTCACAGGTGCTTTAATCAACTGATTATAAATGATTTACCTATTGAATGGCATGCAAATAAGAAGGGTTGGATGGCTAGCAGTATATTTCAACTAAGGAATAACGATTTCAATTAAGGAATGGAAATAAAAAACTAAATTTTCATTAACCAAATGTATTACATACATGTCCATACCTTAAAATTGAGAATATAACAAAAAAATGATTAAACCGTGTAAGACGGAAACCTGATTAAGACGGAAATATTTCTCAGTCCCTTGAGGTTCCGTATTGGACAAGTTTCACTGTGTAATGATTTGATTGGAGATGTTGCAGTACTTATGCTGCCAGTTTCAATTGTTGAGCATGATTTGTCAACTCTAGCTGAAGGAAACTTGCATTGAACTGAAACACTCCGATGTTTAAGACGACAATTTACTTGCACAGCAATACTACGATTTTTAATAACAGTCTGTTTATCAACACGGACTTTTTCACTTGATATCGTACTGAAAGGAGGAGAATCTACTTCAATATGATCAACACTATTACCTGATGTAGTCGGAATTTTACATTCTTGAGGAACATTGACTTAAATATTTTCTGATTCACTTGTTTCCGTCTTCTAGAGGTTGTATTGCCCTGTCGTTTACGGTTAGATTGACAAGCAAATTAGTGAGATACTGTATCAACTTTAATTTTTGCTTTTTCTCCCATTGTAGTATAGTAAATATAATTTTCCTTATCTTCTTTTAGATAAATAAAAATTAATATTTCTTAGAAAGATTTAAATGTTATTATAGCAACAAGAGAACCATCATCAATCAAGAATTTTGTCGAATAAATAACCTGATATGAAATAGAAATATGATAATACTAAATTGAACCAAGATCATTCGATAACTTCATAGAAATTTATTATTGAATTGTTTTGAAGTATTTACTGAAATTGTCAGTAATGAAAAATAAAATCATGTTATGATTTGGAGTAAATCTCCCAAGAAAATAATGCGTTTATATAAATTATTATTAATAACTTTAAAATACTTACATCAAAATGATCCTCAGAGCAACAAAAATGTGTTTTCGTTATAGGATTTACTCGGCACACTGCTGGTGTACCTCTCCACAACAGATCTCTCTAGACTCTAGACTCTCCACAATAGATGTTCTTCGTTCTTCCCACCGTTCTTCGGGCTCGGTGCTCCACATAGACTGTATAAATACTGATTGAAGCAGTGGTGGGCAGTAAGCGCCTGGGTGAGGTAGTAGCCCAGTTCGCCGGTTCTGCGTATAACCCATGGTTCATTTCACAAATCTTTCGAAGTAAATTTGCATAATTTACAAGCGTTTCCTTGACGTAAGTCTGATTATGATGAAATAGCAAAGACAAAACAATAAGATTATAAATAAACAATAAGATTAGGAGCTTTGTCCACAGGACCATAGTGGACAAAGCTCCTAATCTTATTGTTTATTTATAATCTTATTGTTTTGTCTTTGCTATTTCATCATGAATAGACTTAAGCCAAGGAAACGCTTTAGACTGTGCCAATTTACTTCGAAACAGGTTCAGTTCGTGAAACTTACCCTGCGCTACGTCCATTTTACACTCGACATAATCGTCCATTCTAGCAAGTTAATAGAAACCAATACACCACACTTAGCTGAAACACGTGAATCTGCCGACATTCTAGAAAAGAGACACCATATTTTGGTTCGCGCAAATCGAGGCACAATAAAGTCAAACAACAAGATGTACTACACTTTGGTGAGTGCCCTTGATTGTAATGTCCTACAAGAAGTTTCTGATGTGATCTTGAACCCTCCAACCACGAATAAATACGAGGAGTTAAAATCTAAGCTTACGGCAGTCTTTTCTGATTCGCAAGAGCAAAAATGAGAGCACTTGCAGGTACGAGGATAAATGAAGAAGCCCACAAGACACTTTGGCTGCAGCGGATGTCGACGAATATCCAGCTAGTGCTTTCAGCGAGTGCGAGAGCGAGCTTTTCTTTTTCCTCGCAGTTATGTGACCTTTTTGTGTTATGTGAACTTTTTTTATTACAAAAACCCAAATATTTCTCTGAAATAAGAAAAAAAAATTACAAGGCCTATGTCTTTCCACTACAACGTGCATGCAATTTATGTGGTGGTGGCGTTAATAAGTAGGTAGCAACAAAGCAACCAAGACCTGACTAACAAGGCCTTCAAGGAGCGTATGTTGTCTTCATTTATCTGGCCGCTTCGCGGCGGGCAACCTAATCTAATTGTGGTTAAACCAACGGTCGTTGCCACATTGTCCTATATTGGATCGAAAGTTCGCGCTGTTGCACGTGTCTGCCTGCTTCTCCGAGGGCAACCTAATCTAACCGGGGTTAAATCAACGGTCCTTGCCACGTTGTCCTATATTGGATCGAGAGGTCGCGCGGCACAGGACAATGTGGCAAGGACCGTTGGTTTAACCAACTCGTCTGGTATCAATTTCCATTCGAGTAATTTTTGAATTTTTTAGTCGGGATCTCTTAAAATATTCTTAATATTCTGAATATTATTAAAGTAACCGAAATAAACGTGGTGAACCACATCGGCAGCAGCTCCATCGCCGCGGTTGCAAATTCAATAATTTCCACTGATGTTTCAACTACGCTGATACATCCAGCAAAACAGGTAGCGCAGTTGACAACTCGGATACCTTATTGCGGGAACAATCCAGCAAAGGGCACAACCGTCAATTAAACAGGGCGAGTTCGATCAGCCATAGCCAATATGGCGACATCACAGATCCATGCTTACTGCCATACCGGGCAACGGACTTGGTAAAGAATACGGGGTTTTTTGAAACTTAGTGTTGCGGATTTTTACCTGGTGTAACTGTTGTTAATCGTCTTTGGCACTCTTTAACTAAGATCTGGAAGCAAAAATTAAGCTTCTACGTTGTTTACGTTGGTTCAATAACTATATTTGTGTTTTTGTTTAAAATAATTGTTGACATTTTCACGATGACAGATAGTAGATGCAAATACAACCAACTCGACGTTGTCACGCGTATTATTTTTTTTAAAGAAAAATATTATCCCATATACATAAAAAAATATAAATACTTTTTTTAGGATACTTAATCTAACCGGGGTTAAACCAACGGTCCTTGCCACATTGTCCTATACTGAATCGACAATTCGCGCTGCCGCGCGTATCAATTGTTGTCTTGCTTTATCAAATGTTGTCTTGCTTTATCTGCCCGCGGCGGGCAACCTAATCTAACCGGGGTTAAACCAAGGTTCCTTGCCACGTTGTCCGTTATTGGATCGAGAGTTCGCGCTACCGCGCGTATGTTATCTTGATTTGTCTGCCCGCTTCGCGGCGGGCAACCTAATCTACCTAATTGGTTTCGAAGTTCCACATTATGCGCTACAAATAAAAAAAAATGAGTTCTTTTTGTAGTACTCCTACAGCATGGTACGAAACAAACACGAAATTTTTTAATATTTGACATTTCTATAACAACGACTGTATTAACAAAGCCATGCACGCCATTAAATGCACGGGTAGAAATTACCTTTGCTACGTCACACCGCGTTCGGCCTGTTTATGGCCTTTTTAACTTTTTAATTACAACGAAAAAAACAAAAATAAATATTGTTTCCTTATAAAACTTTTATACGATCTTTCGATTTATAAAAAAAAAATCAAATACCCAATTGGACAATGGAAATAATAAATTGCATGCTTGTAAAACATGAATTTATGAATTATTGTTGTGCTGGTAATTGTCAAAAACGTCACTATTCTATTTAAATAATTCGAATCAAAAATTAATTTTTTTTTAGAAAATAAGAAGATAAATATTTGATTAATCAAAAAACTTAGTTATTAATCATAAAAATATACTTGTCTAGTGGATTTACAGTAATTAGTCAAGGCTTTATAATAAATAAAAGTAATTAGAAAATATGAGAAACTATCTAATAAAAGAAAAATATTTAGTTATTGTTAAAAAAACAATTCAAACATAAATTTATAATTAATGTTATGATTATTCAAATATTTTTTATAATTGCCACCAATATTTTCTTGATCCTTAATCATCTCTATGTTTTTTTGCAATTTTTCCTGTTGCTTTTTTAATTTCATCAACTTTTTTTGTTTTAATTTGTCGGCCAGTTTTTTTTTCTAAAGCTTGCCGTTTTTTAGCATCTTTTTCTTGTTTTTTTTTCAATTATATCACTTTTTTTCTTCGTCCAATTTGAATTGAAACAAGAAACTACATATGATTTTTGTTCTGTAAACTTTTTTCCTTTGCGTTTCGGTGTTTGTGGTTTTGGTAGAAAATCTTCGAGTTTTCGAGTTATTTCTACGATGAGGAAGGGATAAATCGAGACCTTCATAAAATAGAAAATCCTCAACTAAAAACTTAAAACAATCGGAACACAGCCTGAATACATAAATATATTCAACATTTCCGGAGCTCTATAACAATCGCCGAGTCTTTTTAGGACTATCAAAACAAATCTCATGTGAAATTTGTCAATTATTTAATATTTGTGTTTTACAAATTGTTATTAATAAAAGCAAAGCTGCACTGCTGAGAGATAAATCGATGATGAGAGTTAAATCGAAACGCGTATGTAGATGGCTACTTACTTAAGTTAACGGAAAGAGATGATCTTAAAAACAATGTTTTTTGTTAAAATAAATGGTTTTTAAATAAATGGTTTATGTTAAAATACAAATTATGGCTTTTATTGAGTGCCACGAAGGTGGACTGAAAACTATTAAATAACTGACAAAGTTCACATGAGATTTGTTTTGATGGTCCTGAAAAGACCCAGAAGAGTAATTGTCATAGAGCTCCGGGAAGGTTGAATATATTCAGGCTGTGTTCCGATTGTTTTAAGTTTGTATGATTATCTATAACGTAGGATGGTTTTAGTAATTTTACCTCAGCTAAAATATTATTATTAATAACATCTACATTATTTATGACATAAGAATTTGATCAATCAACCATCTATGAATAAAATAACAGGCGATGTTATTTTTGCTTTAATAAGGTAAGGATGAAATATACTTTTCAAACATTCACGAAACAATTCTGCACTCATCCAGCCACTTGGTGTAACACCAATTCCCCAATTATCAGGTGCTGATTTTCCAATTACAAAAGCTAATTTTTTATAAGGAAACACAACAGTTGGTGGAGTTGTTACTTGCACTGAATGTAAATTGTACGGTCAAATTAAGTTTAGAATTGCTGTGATCAATTTCATAAACATTTTGTGCCCCACGAGGGGCTATTGCGTTTTTATTTTTGTAAATACCATAAAATAAGTTTCACCTCCATTGAAAGCACGAGTCGGATCTTCTAATGTCTAAATATTTCATTTTTGATAAATGATCGTATATTTCACTAACCCATTTTTTAATATCACTCTCGCTTACACAAGAGTTACTCTTAAGTTACTCTTTCTGGAAATCTTTCAGTAAGAATCGGATTCCTTTTAAGAAAGACTTTATACCACCCATTTCCTGGAACACTGTCACGAAAAAGATTTTTTATTTTAGTTTGATCGAAAAACTCTTTGACTTATAGCTTGTATATTGATATTTCTTCTAGTAAATCCTACTCGTTGACAATCAATTATCAAAGTCCTCTTCTGTATTGCATCCTAATACAGGAGACGGACCTGGAGTAGCTTTGCTGAATGCATTACTAAGTCTAAATTGAATTGCTGATTTGGGAATACCATACTGGGAATACCATAATTACATCCTTAATATGATTATGCGTATATATTTTTTTATATATTTGTTACCTTTTCTTACGTTTGGCATATTATTTATATTAACACTCGAGGATGGTTTCACCAATTCTATCAAAATGTCAATGTTTCTCACAAAATGAACACCACATGAACCCCTGAACACCCCCTGAACACCCTGAACACCACATGGGTTTTCAAGTGAGTGGTTTACAAATTATTGTTCATGAAAGCAAAGCTGTGCTGATGAGAGATAAATCTCGAAACGTGTCCACAGATGCTATCCACTCAAGGTATCGGAAAGACATGGTCTTAAAAACAATGTAATTTTTATGGTTTTTGCTGATTGCCACGAAGGTGGACTGAAAACTGTAAAATAACTTAAAAATTTCATGTGAGATTTGTTTTGGCAGTCCTAAAAAGACTCAATAATTGTTATAGAGCTCCGGAAAGGCCGAATATATTTATATATTCAGGCTGTATTCCATTTGTTTTAACTTAATAAAGACGGAACAAAGCTTGAATATATAAATATACTCAACCTTTCCGGAACTCTATAATACTAATGAGTCTTTTTAGGACTACCAAAAACAAATCTCGTATGAAATTTGTCCGATATTCTATAGCTTTCAGTCCACCTTCGTGGTCTCCCTGTATCCTCTACATCCCGGAAAATGGGTTTCTAGTAGGAGGAGAGCTCTTTGCTCTTCATCCTCCGTGAAGGTCCCATCCGGTTTCTTGAGAGTGGTTGTCATTTCCACTCTATCCTTCGCTAGTGCTTTGTGCAGTCTAGCTGCCACCGGCGTGGATTCTATGTTTTCACAGAAGGTCCTAAAGTTTTTCCTTTTTGCCCTTCTGATCTCTTTGTTGTAGGTGGTAAGCACCTCAGAGTATTCTAGCCAATTTCCGTATTGCTTCGCTTTGTTGAAAAGCTTACGTACTTTTGCTCTTAATGTAGACAAATTTTTGTTCCACCATTTTTCGTCCTTATGCTCCTTCACGGTTTTTACCGGGCAGCTGGATTCAAATGCCGTGGTGATTGCTACATTTATTTCTCCTACAGCCTGCTCCAGCACGGTGTAGTGTTTGATACTACCCCGCACTGTCACCTGCTCTAGGTTTTCTTTTAGTTGGGAACTAAACATAGGCCACACAGTTTTCCTCACTCGCTCCTTCCAGCTCAAACTCTATGATCCTATGATCTGACATTGAGGGCTCACTTGAAACCCTCCACTTTTTAATTAGTTTACTTACGTTAGCGCTACCTACCGTAATATCCAGTACCTCATTTCTGACTTTAGTGACAAATGTTGGTGTGTTCCCAACGTTGTACACAATTAAGTTCTCTTTAATGAGGTATTCTAAAAGGTACTCACCCCTCTTATTAGTGTCCGTGCTGTCCCACATCTCATTGTGTGCGTTCGCGTCACATCCCAGGATGAGTGGCAGCCTTCTCCTAATACAGTGTTCCACCAGCTTTTGTACTTCAATGGGTGGTATGCTGTTACCATCGCCAAGGAAGTATGCTGATGCGATCACTACTTCGCGGTGGAGACCCTCGATCTTGATGAGGGCCTGAATCGGTACTAAATCCCGCGTTAAAAATTCTGAAAGACATAAGTAATTTATGCCATTTCTTACCATAATGCAAGTTCTAGGGGAGACCTCACGGCTGTCCCATACCAACTTACATTCCCTGTTGCTAAGGCCTCTGATCTTACCTCCGTAGGTCCAGGGTTCTTGAAGCAGCGCTAGCCCTAGGTGCTGCTTGGTGAACATCCTAGCCATCACAGCTGAAGCTGCTTTGGAATGATGGATGTTCACTTGGGCTATTTTGGTGCGCCTGCTGGTCATTCTTGTTTTGTGACAGGAGGCGGCAAGTCCTCCTCTGTCCCTACAAGAACATCTACCTCTGCCTCTGTAGACATGGCTGGACTGCTCATGTCTACGAGTGTGAGGTCAAGGTCGTCTTCCCGGGAATCCGGGCTGACTTCCTTGTTCTCTGTGTCGGTTAGGTCCCGTACACATAGATTATTTTTACTTTTGGAATTCATATAAATCCCACGAGTCGCAAGGGAACTAAAGGTCCACCACATCAGAGCCCCGCTTGATAGTGGTAAGGCTGGATACCCTCTGAGGTCGCCAGGTATCAGAGGGGCTCCGTAAGCGATGGCCGGTTGCCCTTGGCCATCAACCAGTCCCTTTGGCACGGGTCGCATGACACCTTGGGATTAAGGGTTTGGAAGTTCTTGGTTGTTCGCCCTCCGCCGAACGCCCCGACCGGAGTTGTTCCCGTCGTGACGTCCAACGGTATGTTGCGAAACTAAGCCCTCACACCGCGACAAGGTGACTTCCACGTGAGGGAATTCAAAATTTATCATTTGTTTTAAGTTTGTAAACCTGTATTGATTTACAAATGTCAAAAATCAGCACAAAAATCTAATTAAATCATGAAAATATCTAGAAATAGTAGGGTACTTTTTGTACATTCCTGTCTAAAATGATGTAAATCACGAACTGGTCATTTTATTAATTAAATACACACATGAAACTTTAAGTTATAACAAAGTTACGAGTTGTATGCAGTACAGAAAAGAATATAGAATTTGTCTTATAGTTATATAGTTTTCAAAATATGACCAATTATTACCGACTGATCAACAACTGTACTATTTACCCTGAAATGATATAAAATGATATGATATATGACAAAAAAAACAAATATCACCTGGAGGCTATATATTCATACTCATGCCTCAATAATATGTATATCAATGTAAACAAATGTAAATATAGGTTTTTAACCTCAAATTAATCCTTTTTAATTTCAAATTGTTCTATTTTAATTCCAAATTAAACCTTTTAAAATTAAAATTAAACCATTTTAAATACAAATAAACCTTTCTTATATTCACTTTTTAAAATTCAAATTAAACTTTTCTTAAATATAGATAAATACTTTAGAAACAAATTATAATGAAAAAAAATATGAAAAATTATAAAAATGTTAATCTAATGGTTGTCCTGCTACAGCTAGCAGTATATTCTTTGACATGTCTACCTAATATTTAGTACAATCAGCAGAAGTAACAGCGGCCACGGATTCCTCAGTAAAGCCCGCCATTCACGATCAGTTTAAACTGATCAGTTGAACTGACGTTTTGAACTGATCAGTTCAAAATGATTTCCCTACTCACTGGCTTAAAACCGGCCTTCATTTCTCGATTGTCACGTGCTGCATCTGGCTAGCAAATTTCTCACCGCTTAACTTAAAAAATGGATTCGAATTCCGATGAGAATATTCTACTTATGACGACTGTTGCTTGTAGCCGTTTAATTAATAGAAAAACAACAAAAAACTGAACGAAAAAATGGTTAAAAAAGAAATATCATTTATCTCATATTAAATTGTTAAATGAGTTGTCACTGAAACCGAGTGACTGGCGTAACTATTTGAGAATGGACGAATCTACATATTTAAAAGCTATTTTTCTATAAATTCTTCAGTAAGTGTACGTCCTGACGCCATGGCGGTTAAGCTACGACTGACTATGCGCATGCGCGGTCAGTTTGCCTTGATGAAAACGAACTGAAGCCAGCGGATTTATGGTGCGACCGCTAAGTCCGTGGGTTGTCGTCAGTTCAAAATTTTACGTTATGATTTCACACTCACGGTCAGTTTTTGGATGTACGTCAGTTCAACTGATCACTTTAACTGATCGTGAATGGGGGCTTAATGTTAATCAAATTCAGATAATTTTCTGATTCCGCCAGCATATTTCTTGCGTTTAAATTTTTTTTCAAAAGTAAAATTTTGAAAAGGGTTTAAACATGGGTGAATGGAAGAAAAATAGTCTATGGCTTGTTTCATTTATTTTATCACAAACTTCCAGAGTTTTATGGATTTTGGCGTTGTCCAGAACCAGCCAGGCTACTACGATGTTATATTCATCCATTTTATAAAATAATCCACCAAGAAATGTAATAAAATGTTTGAATCTACTGATGAATTAAAATGAATATTATGTGAATTCATGGCTGCAATGAGTGAATCATTTCTGCCTCTTAATGTTGGAGCTATGTTGGAACATGGGCTAGAGTATTTATCTTTGATCAAGCTTTATTTCGCCGAAGATAGTAATTGAAACGGGATTCATCAATGAAAATTTTATTCTCCTGTGTTTGTGGAGCATTTTTTGAAAATAAAATTGCATAATTGTTACGTTGTTCAATTGTTGATGTAGAGTTTAATTGGTCCAGGCTAATTTAAAGGTTTTCAATGTTATTTTCGAAGCTTTTAATGTCTTAAATGCAGACGTTGTGGTCAAATTGACTTTTTTTGTTTTCAAATATCTTCAATTTCATATTTTTTAAATTATTCGTTGGATTTTCTTCAATAATTTAATATCTTTTCAGATAATTTACTATTCCTTTTTCCACCACGATTTCGTCTAAAAACCTCGGATCCATCTTTCTTATAACGTCTAGTTATAGATTTAGCCTTGTTCTTATTAATATCTGCTATTTCTGCAATTGTTTTACATTCTTCATAATATTTTATAAAAAAATCCTTTTTATCTAAACTTGTTTTAGAATAATTACCTCTACATGTAATTCATCCGCGTATTATATATATATATATATATATATATATATATATGTGTGTATACGTATATATATATATATATATATATATATATATATATATATATATATATATATATGTGTGTGTGTGTTGTATTGTTCTCTCGGGGATTCCGCGTTGATGCTGAGGGTTGGCTCTGAAAAGAACCGCATTCTCGACGTTTCGGCGAACTAACATTCGCCATTCTCAAGAGATATATGCGTCCGTGCGGGTCAACCGTTAGACGCATACTGAGAGCTCGTTCGTGCGATGCGACTACTTATAGCTGTCTGGCTTCGGGTCATGCGCGTTGTGTGCGGTGCTTCGGTTCGGTTGTTTGTCTGTCTTGTTGGTCGTACATGAGTCTGGGGTGTCTGGGATTCCATTTTGAGGATGGATATGATCGGTCGCCATGCTGGGGGCAGTCTCAAAGAATCGTCTCTCGTGTTCATGCAGTAGTCTCGTTTTTCTATCTCTATGGCTTCTCTGTATACTCGTGACATTTCGTGGCTAATCTGTGCAACAGTCCTTGAATTTCTAAAGTCCATCCAGTGACCGGTGTTTGTGTGTTGGACAAGTGCCGATGAAAGTTTGTCTCTGTGTCAGACACAGAGTAGTAGTTTCGAAACAAGTGAATCAAGATGACTGGACGCGGACCATCATCAACAGTCTAGCGACCGTCGCAGCCGCAAGATGACCACCTTTATAACGACAACCCCTAACGAAGCAGCTGCAGAAATTTACATTGACCCAGCCTACCTGGACACCCTGGAGGACAGCATCATCGAAGAAATGTTAACCTACATCATGCAAAGGAGAAAGCCCACCGAAACCGCCGCCGAAAAACCCACTAAAAACGCCGCCGAAAAGACCACCGTGACCGCCGTCGAAAATCCCACCTTAACCGCCCCCGGAGAGACAACTGACGCCGCCCTGGAAAAGACAACTGAAGCCGACGCCGAGAAATCAACCGAAGCCGCCCCAAGAAAAACCACCGATGCCGCCCGCAAAATTACAACCACCGATGCCGCCCCCAAAATTACGACCAAAGCCGCCCCCAAGAGAAGAACCGAAGCCGCCACCAAGAGAAGAACCGAAGCCGCCACCAAGAGAAGAACCGAAACTACCACCAAGAGAATAACCGAAGCCCCCAAAAGAGCAACCGAAGCCGCCAACAGAGCAACAGAAGCCTACAGCCCCACCGAAACCGTCCTGATGCGCAAACCAGACCAAGAAGAAGAGGAAACCATCCAACGAAGAAACATCAAGAAAAAAACCAAACCCGGAGAAGAGCAAGAACCACCAAATGAAGCCGACAACCACACCAAGAAAACAGGACCCACCCGAAGCGAACCAGAACCGAACTTAGTCCACTGAAGTGAAAAAAACAAAAACAGACGACAACAACAGAAATTACAAAACAACAACAGAAAAACAAAACCAACGACGGCGGAAGGACGGGTTGCTCACGCCCAAAACCGCCATTGAACAAAGGATCCCATATAAAAAACGAGCTCTCAGTATGCGTCTAACGGTTGACCCGCACGGACGCATATATCTCTTGAGAATGGCGAATGTTAGTTCGCCGAAACGTCGAGAATCCGGTTCTTTTCAGAGCCAACCCTCAGCATCAACGCGGAATCCCCGAGAGAACAATACAACACAGGTATCTATCCGCGTAAACCTCAAATACAACATATATATATATATATATATATATATATATATATATATATGTATATATATATGTATATATATATATATATATATATATATATATATGTATATATATATGTATATATATATATATATATATATATATATATGTGATAATCTGAGATAATTATTACATTATTAGAGGAAAGTAACCAAATATGGAATACCGTTTTGTTTTTTACACATAAAAAAACAAATTTTAAAAATCAATAACTTTTAATTCGCAATTATCAACAGACATACATATGCGCTTTAGATAGTAACAGGCTTGTATTATATTTATTAATTATAAGAACTATAATTTCTCTAAAAAAAATCAACACAAAGCTATCTAATTATGGAATACGTAGCCCAAATATGGAACACTAGAAAAACTATCCAAAATCAACATTAAATTCTACGAGATACTTTAGGAACTTTGATCAAAGACAAAAAAAAACTTAAACTACTTGCAATAATAAAATAATGCACAGAGTTGGCACATGAGGCATTTGATCCACGTTTCTCCTCGAGTATCTTCAGAAAACATTAAATGACAGAACATACATTCTGCATCTTCCGAGGCAGCAGCTTCATTGGACATTGATCATCTTTGGACATTGGATTATTATTTTTAGCCTTGTTTTTTTGTTTTTGTTATTTACCTTTAGTTTTTTTCGTACCGTTTTTTATTCTTAGCTTTACTCAATCTATTTTCGTTTTATTCTTTCTTCTTTCTTTTGTCGATGAGGTCGTTTTTGTACGGTGAAGACGTGATGATTGCTGCAACAGATATTTTTCTTCCCCTATTCGATGTTTTCTTTTTTAATCTGGCACTGCGCTGATATCACAGGGAGAAACCAGATTTAGACGGCTGCGAGAGAACCCAGAAGATTGTGTTATAGTAACATTGACTATGCAGCCATCTTTAATTTACATCCTTTAGCATAGTCGAACCCGCTAAATATGTTTTTATTCGGTGGCTATAGTCCTGTGACACGAAACGTTTTCGCTGTAATCTCACCTGTTTGCACTTTTAGGTAAGCCTTGCCAAATTGCTCGACGATGTCATAAGGACTTAGTGGCTTGTTACCATTTCTAATCCACGTTCGTATTTCTTCACTGTAATGAGACTTCAGTGGTCCAATAAAAGTTTTGTCAAGTGGCTAGAGCTTATGGCTTGTGTGTGGAGGTATTAAAATTTATTTGTACAAAATTTCTTCATTGTTTTCTCTCGGAAGTTCTATCACATCGATGTTACGAGTGTGATTATTATTTTGGGGTGTTAGTAAAGTGACCATTTAAATCAACAAGATTTTCGATTCTGCGGTGAGGTTTGTGTGTTTGATTAAATGTTTGAACCAATCAGTAAATATATTCATTTGTAGCTACTCTAATGGATGTGCAACGACAACAGCACCTGGGGAACTGCCTCTCATTAGCTGTTCACTGTCGGCCGACGACTTGGGGTATCTTGCTAAATAAATTTAAATAGTTTTCAGCTGATATTTTGCGATCAAAATATGGAATGGTCCATATTTGGATACCGCGAACTGTTCATAGTTTGTATTTCTAACGAATTTATATTTATATCCATATTTTTAAACTAAACAAAACAATGCAATAAAATACTTCTAATACTTACGAACAAACATTTAGGCAATGCATAGATGTAATAAATATAATACTATTTCCAATTACAATACAAAAAATACTTAATTTTTAAGAACCATGAAAAGTTTTTTGACAGTGGCAAAACAAAACAGTCTCACCGCGGCTAAAGCATCACCCTCTGCTGACGAGTTGAAACCTATACGCGCGTATAGTGTTAGAAAGAAATGAATGACCACTGATTTTTGGGTCTAGCGGTATTTGTTTCCGAGAAATGCCGGTATTCCACATTAGGGATACTATTCCATATTTAGCTACTTTCCTCTACTATATATTTACTTACTATATATAGTTGTGTTTCTTATTTTTCCTTCGAAAAATGTACTAATATTCTTTTTTAATTAAGACTTCAAATAAATATAATTATAACAACTTACATCGACCAAATTTATATTAAATTGTGTAGAAAAATATTATAGGTTGTGGATAATTTGAGTTAAAAAATGTTCATTTGAATGTAAAATAGTTTAACTTGAATTTAAAAAAGTTTAATTTGAATTTAAAAAGGTATAATTTGAATTTAAAAAAGATTAATTTGAAATTAAAAAAGATTGGTTTAAAGTTAAAAACCCATATATAGTTTTCAGAAATAAGATTGCGTCAAATATTGGTAGTAAAGACAAAGTCTGGGTCTTAGAACAAGTACATCAAATTACGTATCTGGGTGGTATCTTAGATAATAAGTTAAATTTTATATCACATACAAATTATGTTTTACATATGATGTCTAAGACAGTGGTGCGCAAACCGTGTGTCGCGACCCCTCAGGGAGTCGCGAGAGAAATTTTCGGGGTCGCCTAATTCAAAGAAATTTATTTACCAATATAATAGTGAAATTATATTCTACGAAATTATATAAAAATAGAACTATATTTTTTTCGAAAACAATTTTCAGTTTTAGTATCTAATCAGAGTCGTAGCAATGCTTTTGTTCTGATTATGAGACATTATTTCTACATACCGAAGTCAGATGGCTCTCACAGGGCAAAATATTGCGACGTATTTTCGAGGATTACATTGAGAAACGAAGTTTACATTTTTTTGATAGAAAAGAAACATATATTTGGAAGTTCATTCATTAACACTTATGTCAATACTTTTACATGTTCCTACTTACATATCTTTTTTATTTAACGAAAAATCATCAAATCCTTTCAGATCCTCGATATTTGAGTCTATTGACATCGATTCATATACATAAATAATAAAATATGCCAAAAAATACATAAAGTTTTTGGACTTAAAGTCAAATACCCCGTTGTTCAATACCCGGGGTACCCATATATAAATAAATAATTAAACTTATTTCAATCATAATTTATACATAAAATTTTGTTATATTCAATTTATTATTGGCAACATGTGTCACATTTTACAATTGATTTTGAATGTTCATCGCAAACTGGTTTTTTACATTCCTTACATGATTTTCGCGTTTTTTTTTTCTCCTTTTTTTTTATAGACATCCTGGTAACAAATATGACATGATCCTACAACAATTTTTCGTCCAGGCCATCAGTTAGTCCGTCTGTGGATTGTGTAACGGCCCAACATCTTATCCATTATATCCACACCAATTTTTGTTTTATTATAATACTGAACAATTTCTGGTTTCTTTTTTGTCTTCGCTGCACATCTGAGTGCATCGTAGATAGAAGTATAACAACTTTCTTTTTTTAGGAACATAAGAGCATAGAGTAAGTTTTTCATGAAACCCAAATAGAGAAGAAAATGCTTCACGATCTTTAGATGCTAGCATGCCTACTAAAATGTATTTTTTTTTCAATGCTCCTACAATTGTTAGGTTCCATACAATAAATGCTTTGCTAAAGGTAAAGTAGTAAAAAAATGATCCATTGTAATATTTCTACCGGATCCTTAATATTTTGCAGCTAAATCTTTTACTCTCTTCCACTCCTTCGCCTTGATTTATTTCACGGCCGATTGTTATTTTGCCAGTGTAAATTTGACCTTTCAATGGATATGAATTTTTGGCGTCGCATATCCACCATATTTTGATCCCATACTTGGCCCACCCGGCGGTTTTATTTATAGAAATAGGGATTTTCGGGTAGTGGAATACTCTATGGGTAATCCCGAGTTGTAATGTGAAAGTCTCCGGGTATTAAAATTATTTTATTGAACGAAAAACCCATGCGGGTACACGGGTATTGAACAACGTAGTAATGACTGAATATTGACATAAGTGTTAATGAAGATTGGCTCGAAAAACTGAGTTATATGGTTGACATTTTCAAAAAACTTGACGATTTGAATTTGAATGAGTCTACAGGGAGAAAGTACAAACACTTTAATATTGATCAGCAAAATTGAAGCTTTTAGAAAGAAGCTGACACTTTGACAAGGAGAATCTAAAAAAACTTACATATGATATTCGAAAGACTATTTCAAGTATTCTTTTTTCTATGTATACGATATTGGAATAATCTCGTTCACTTTCACATACATGGCCTGCGCCGCGCCGTCTCTTTTTTGGAGGAAATGCTGAGCAGGACTTTCTTGCACATAATAAATACTTTCCTTCAAACCCTTGCTTCGCAAAATTTGATTCTGTCGTCGTATAATTAACAATAATCACTTCGGGTTTTCTCTTATTTTCCGTGATCGCATGGTTATGATGCAATGTAGATAATAAAATAACAGAGTTTCCTCTTTTTTGGAACGTATGACACTAACTTGAGATTTTTTTGTTGATCCAAAAATTGTGGAATTGTTCTCAAGAACGTTTCGCCTAAAATTTTTAGGGATCAATACCATTTTTTTTTCGTACCATTCCCATAATAGTGACACTTGTCGCACGCATACATATTTTCACCAAGGTTGGTGGCACTTTGATTTCCATCTTTTCCTCAATATGGAATTCCTTTTAGTGGGTATCCTGTTTCATAATCGTTTAGCGAAAATATTTTTATTCCATATTCTCCTGGTTTCGACTTTTCATGAATAAACATTTTCCGTCAAAACTAAACAATTGCTTATCTACAGTCAGATTACATGTAGAATTTTCCAAAATTATTATTCATTCGATACCACAGTTCTCTAACATGTGCAATTTCAACCATTGCACACCGTTGTGATCTTGATTCTTTATCATCAAATCGAATAAATTTACAAATTTTGTGATATCTGTTCTTAGAGAAAGTTGCTGGAATAATGGGTGGTCTGTATTTTTTACTACATGGACGGTCAATACTCACATTTCAAGATTTCAGATTTCCAGCAGTAAACAATATCCCAATAAATCTACAGATCTCGATCATATCTACTGGTTTCCACGGTATTTTGTAATTTTTCTTTATCTGTGAACTCTGCCTCTTTTTTGGTCATCTCCATCATCGATAATATATTTGTCTGGAAAAAGTATCCGCAGGATTGAAGAGCATCCACATAATCTATAATTGTAGTGCCTGGCGGTAAAATTACTTTGTTGAACTCAAATAATATTATGTCCTGGAGTCCTTCCAGAAGTTCGAAGCCATAAACCATACCATATATATCTGCTAATATAATTATTATAATCTTATTTCCGAAAGCTTTCATATACTTCCATAATCTTTATAATACAAATTGCGTCTTGATTAGTAGGTGATTAACCTACGATTGGAAGGGCTTGTCTTGTTTTTAAGCTTAATCGGTAGTCTCATGACATACTGTCGCTACAGGCCGCTGCGGCCGGTAGAAGGAGTCTAGCGGAGTTTTTTGTAAAAAGTAAAAATTGTGGATTTTTTAAAACAATGATTTTTTAAAAACCAATTTCATATCTTTCCATAGCAATAGGAGATTACTAAATGGCGTTTCCTCGAAATATTATTCTAACCATAATTAGTTAAAAGTGCACCCGGCCGCTCAGGCCGGTAGAATGATCTTAACGGTTAAAAGAGTGTCAATGAGTCATCAAATTTCAATTTTCAAATACAAATATACCGCTTCATACTAATACTAGACTTCTGCGCGTAAATGCGATTCGAAAGTTTTACGGTAACTTTTATAGCATTTTTATGGTGTAAAAGTTTGCTGCGCTACTTTAAAAAGGCTTAAAAAGGCTAAAATGCAAATGCCAGAAATAAATTCACTTTACCTACATTAACGATTAAAAAACGTCTACTGTCGGTCCAGGGGTCGCGACAAAATTTTACACTAAATGGGGGGTCACCAGTGAAAAAAGTTTGCGCACCACTGGTCTAAGACAATACACTTTTAAAATAGAATAGGAAAGAATCTGACCATGTATACAAAATTCTTGTTATAAAAATCATTGATTCTTCCAAGTTATGTTTGCAGCACTATATTGTATAATTTACCTGCGTATAAAATGAAAGAATTCCAAGTAGTACAAAACAGATGCTTCCGAGCTATTCTTAAATGCAATATGTATACACCGATTATATTAATGAGAAGATTACCTATATTTGTGAGAGACATGACTATACACTAAGGAACACAACAGACTTTGGCATATAATATTGTAGAACTAATAGAAAATTAAAATTTTTATTTTATGAGGACTTGTCTGATTATAAAATAATAAATTTAAAGTACTTTTAACATGAATCTAAAAGTGTATATGGTTAAAGTAGAAATATAATGTAAAATTAAATTTTAGTAGTAGTTTAGTTTTGACCACTTCTTTATGTATTACTTATTATTATTATTCTGGACATCTAATAATCTAGTATGGTTGTGTGACTATAATTGGTATTCAAGGTTTCATCTGCACTAGACCTTCCATCACCTAATGTGAGTGTGTAATCTTATTTTTGTAGAATATCTGGACTTAGTTGTCTAGGTTTCATCTAGACTAGACTTTTAGCAATGAAGTCTTATTCTGTAGGCTAGAGTTACTCTTCAAGGTCTCATCTAGACTTAACCAATTATGTAGATTACACTTGGTCTTCATCTGAACTGGTCTTCGTTTAATGATCTAGTCTGAGTGTGTAGACTAAACATGGTCGCAAAGGTTTCATCTAGACTATATATTCGGTAAGCTTGTCGGCATGTATAAATGAGACTTGGTGTGCATTCGCGTTGGACGCTTACAAGCTTTGAGCGCACATAAACGTCGTTTTCAGCGTTCGACTTGATGCTGTGAGGGTCAAAAAATCATGCTCGTGGCTAGCTTCGGGAGGCAGATTTCGCGCTAGGTAGGGCAGCAAAAGCGTGAGCGCCTAACTTCACTATTGATCAAAACGAATACCATGTGAGCGTAATCTAACCAAACATTTATATTCATAATCAACACAAGACATAGAAACTGATGAAGCTCTGGATTTTACATGTTACATCCTGGAATTTGTCTTATTAAGGGTGGTTTAATTGTATCAAGAACTACATTAAATGTTGACCGACACATCCTAAAATTATTGAAACATTTATTTGAATATAATTAAAAAATATCTTCAAGCATATTATATTCATCACTATCATCAGATTGATCGTTGATAATTTCCAATATATTATTTACTAATGGATAAACATTTCTCACATTCGAGATGTTGATGCTAACTAACTATCATAGTGTCCAAAACGAACGAAATTTTCTTATTGATTCTAAGCGCTCATAGTTCAACATAAACACCTTTAATCTGAGCTTATAAGCGTGAGCGCTCAAAGTGTATGAGCGCCCAAAGCGAATGCACCCCTATGTCTTCAAGGTTTCATCTTGTCTGAACAACTAACAATCTAGTCTGATTAAGTAGACTAGATTGTCTTTAAGGTTTCATCTGGACTAGACTTTCAATAACCTAATCTGATTGTGACTGTGTAGACTGGACGTGGTCATCTAAGCTACATCTAGACTAGTCAAGTAATTGATTAGTAAATTAATTAGTAACACAGTATCATGGTCTCATCTAGAATAGTTTTAATAATTGTGTCCAGGGGAAATAGACTAGACTTGTCCTTTAAGTTTCATCTAGAACAGTCTTTTTTTCATCTAGAATAGTCTTTTAAAAATCTAAACTGAGTGCGTAAAACCATACTTGGGATGGTATAATCTATATTAGAATTATGTAGTAAGAACGAGATAATGTCGAGTTTTTGTATTCCACTGCGTCCTATATCAATAATATTTCTATGCAAAATCAATCAAATTTTAAATAAATATTATCCATGTAGAATGCAGTGAAATACAAACAAATCATCAATACATATTAATAACGTTGGGTGAAATTACTATGTGAATCTTCAATAATAAAAGTAAATAATAGTATATTTTGTAATTAGTGCGAAAAGTAGTCAATTTTTCGCCACAGCGAAATTGTAGCACATTCGCTCCAAAAGACCATAAAAATGGAATAAAAAATGAAGAATTTCCTTTTTCATTTGTCTCCGATATTGTAGATTCTTTTAAAAACTCTCCTCAGTCTTCGGTATCACCATAGAATTTACACTCATTATAAAACGTGTTCTTAAATTTTATTATCATTTTGTAATGAAAAAAAATTCTGACATATCACGTCACTTTTTTAATATCGCAGTGTTGATTGTGTTCATTTTAATTTTATTTATTTGTTTATTTTAATGTAACCTAGCGATATTAAATATTTGCGTGCGTTACCCAGGTTATGTGGAAATACAACGAGATGTGACATTTTTCTTATTAAATAACTATACGTGAAGAAGTACTTTTGGCACAAGTGTACTAAAAATTAATAAATCACTACGTTTCAATTCACTCATGACTTATAACATAAATTAATATAATTATAAGCACAAGCTGACCTCCTGGGCCTTCATAAGAGATCATGCGTGTTGCTGAAAAACGCTATAACCTGAATAAACTATAAACTAATAATAACGAACATCCATTGACGCGTTTCTGCCTTTTGACTTCATCAGTCTGGATTTATCGGTTAAACTGAACATAAAATTAAAATTAAAAACAAATTACAACTTCTACAAATCTACAATGTTCATCGGGTAAATGGCGACATTTGACATAATTAATTTTATTTAAAACCCGGCCAGCTGTTTTTTAGACACCGCGTGAGCTTGCTGTACTAGCCGATAGAACATTGGGTGAAATTACTATGTGAATCTTCAATAATATAATAGTAATCTTCAATAGAATAATCAACAGAGTCTTCAATAATATAATAGTAATAGAGATCGGCCACCGGGTGAGACCGACCAGTCGGGTTAACTCAAGAAGAAAACTAGAAAGGAATATGTGCGTAACATATATGGTAAAATTAGTTCGGCTTGTTGCAACCAACTTGATATATCAGGACGCGCTAGCAATGTGAATTTATAAATTAAATTTTAAAATTCGTGCGAACTTGAAAGGTTTTTGACATATTTACTGTGTTGGTGATATTTTGAAAACGTATAAGTTAACTTAACCCGCCACTTGTGACGTGAATTGAACTTACATCCTTGGTGACGCCGGTCCTACGCACCGGCTTTCTCAACCTAAGATTTTCCTAATAAACAATAATCATTGCTACTTTTACTCGCTCAAATATTAAAAAGACATGATTATTTATAAATAAATCAAAGATATTTCATTTTAAAAAAATTATTAACCTTTACACTTATGCACTTAGAACACTATAAATTATCGCGTATTTTGTAATGCTTACGTTAAAATATAAAACTTTTAACAATCATATTTTTTATAGCTAAATCAGCCTTTGGCAGTCTTATGAAAATAGGAACTATAAAAGTCAAACAAAAAATGAACTCCTAATAAATAAATACAAACAAAATCCGCTACAAAATTAGTCTTTTTCAAAGGCCAAACAGCTATTGCATGCTGGCACTACATGCTCTAGAGCAGGCGTCACCAAACTTTCCAGCCTTAGGGCCATACTGATTACTCCAGTAAGTTCCGAGGGCCAAAACCATATTATCATTGTTGCCGGTGGTAAAAAGTGAAATAGTCCACTGATGAAAAAAAAAGTCCGAAAAAGTACGCAACGTTTAAAAAAGGCTGCAAATCGGACTAAAGTCCGCAAAACGGCAACACTGCATATTATTAATTTTCCAGTCATTATCTGTAATTTCTAGATTAGTCGTAGAGTACGAGCCATGAGGAGTAACGTGACACGACATCTGCTGGACACAAGCGGAAATAGGTAGTACCTTCTATCGCTAACAGATGGCGCTAATAGCACGTACAGAATAATCTCGTTGGTTCGAAAAAGTTCTGGTGTCTTCCACTCACTTCTAGATGGCAGTAATTCGAATATATAAGAAAGCTAGTGGAGCAACCACAAGTCAGTTCCTATGACACTGTTGTGAAATAAAGTAGTGCGTACATCCTTAAAACGTGTTTGTGCGTGTTTAAGTTTAAGACATCTTTGTAACAGTATTTTGATTTGAATTGTTGCTTTTGTGTGTGATTTAGTAGTATGGAAAAGAAGCGAAAAATTGATAGTGAATGCAGAAAATTCAAAGATCAGTGGAACATTCAGTATTTCGTAATTGAGTCCAGTAACAAGGCGCTATGTTTGATTTGCAATGAAAGCATAGCCGTTCTCAAGGAATATAACATTAAACGTCATTATGAAACAAAACATTTTCAAAATTACTCAAAATATACAGGAAGTTTGCGGACAGAAAAATTCGAAGCTATGAAGCGCGGATTGAAATCGCAGCAATCTTCATTTACAAAACTCAAAACTGAACAAGAGGCTGCAACTCGTGCCAGCTTTCGTGTGGCTCTTGAAATTGCAAAACGTGGAAAACCATTCACCGATGGAGAAATGATCAAAGAATGCATAATTGCAGTAGCCGAAGAAATGTGCCCTGAAAAGGTAAATTTATTAAAAACTGTCAGTATGTCAGCAAACACTGTGGCTCGAAGGGTAGAAAACATCGCAGAAAATATATCCTCTCAACTGTTCGACAAAAATGGACATGTTGAGTGGTTTTCTTTGGCATTGGATGAGTCAACGGATGTGTCAGATACTGCTCAGGTGTTGATTTATATTCGAGGAGTAGATAAAAGCTATGAAGTGCATGAAGAACTTCTTGATATGTATAGTATTCATGGCACAAGTACTGGTACAGATATTTTTAAAGGAGTTGAAATGGCCATTAATCAAAAGAACCTTCGATGGAAAAACTTGAAATGTATTACAAGTGATGGAGGCAAAAACATGAGTGGGAAAGATAAAGGAGTGGTCGCTCTTGTGTCAAAGGCTGTAGAAAATGACGGTGGTTCAAAACCATTAGTCTTACATTGTATCATTCATCAACAGTCTTTGTGCGGAAAATGTTTGGATATGACTGAAGTCCTGAAACCAATCATATCAACTGTTAATATTATCAGATCTTTTGGGCTGAATCACCGACAATTCCGACAATTTATTGAAGAGATTGGAGAAAATTACTTATCTTATCATACTGCCGTACGTTGGCTTAGTTGTGAAAAAATCCTTCAGCGCTTTTCTGAACTTCGAGCAGTAATCGAATTTTTTTTGAATGAAAATGAAAAGCATCGCCCTCTTACTGAATTACAAAACAACGCATGGCTGTGGAAGTTAGCATTCTATGTTGATTTGACAAAACATGTGAACGAACTGAATTTGAGATTGCAAGACGAAAACCAGCATCTTCCTGATTTATACACTAATATCAAATCATTCCGGAAGAAATTGATACTGTTTCAATCACAACTACGAAGTAAATGTTTTTCACATTTTAAAACATGTGAAATATTCAGCCACACCACTGAGACTGAGTTTCCTATCGATTTTGCAATCGAAACTTTGAGTGCTTTTGTTACTCGTTTCTCGGACTTTGATGCCATTGCGAATCAAATTAAGATTTTTCAGAATCCTTTTGATACTGACATTGAAACCCTAGCCCCGGAACTTAAAATGGAAATGATTGATCTACAGTGTAGTGATATAATTAAGAACAAATATCAAAATTCATCTTTGTTGGAATTTTATAAGAGTCTTCCACTGACACAATTTGATAATTTGCATAAATTTGCTCATGGGCTGTTTTCTGTTTTTGGTACTACTTATTTGTGTGAGAAGACCTTCTCCAAAATGAAGTACACAAAAAATGTTTACAGATCTAAATTAACTGATGAGCATCTTAAATCTCTTTTAATAATTGGTACAAGTAAAATTAGTCCAGTAAAACTACTAACTATTGTCAGTGTAAAATCTCAATTACATAAATCTCATTAGTATTTCATATGTCATTATGCTTCTTATAAGTTATGTTTTTATTTAAAATGTATAAAATGTTAGTTGGATTCATTTCAATAATTTGTTAGTTAGTATATACTGAAGTTAAATTTTCTGCATATTATACATGTCTTTACTCATTACAATTATGTGTTTCTTTATCGAACTTATCACAAAAACAATAACCCTACAACAATGTTATGAGTAGTTAGCCCATGACCATATCAATGTAGATGTCATATTAATAATTATTCAACATAAAATTAGAATATTTCAGTAAACTAAATTTAATTTGCTATAAAAAATATGTTCTCTAAAAGGAGTTTTCAAGTATGCTAGCTCTCCGCGGGCCGGACAAAATCTGTCCGCAGGCCGGATGTGGCCCTCGGGCCGTAGTTTGGAGACTCCTGCTCTAGAGTCTAGACCAGCGTTTCTCAACCTTTTTTGGCCCACGGACCAGTAAAATTAAAAAAAAAAATCGCAGACCAGTGATATTTTTTTAACAACAAAATTTTACTAGGTATTACTACATAAGTTAATTGGAAAATGGTGGTCCGTCAGGCCAGCGGTTGAGAATAGCTGCTCTAGACATAAATATTTATTGCAATGGTAGCAAGTATATCTTGTTTTTCGATTTTTCTGCCATCCACATTCATAACACCGACCATTTCTAGATGGACCGGTTATCCCAGGTACCTCATCAATCTTCCAAATTTCTGCAAGCCTTTGTCTTATCAATCGAGGCAAGTTCAACTGAACCTGTCGTTCTTTTATATGAAGTTTATTAATTTCATAGCCAAATTCTCAATAAAGTGACGGCGTTGAAGTTTTGAGTTTGAATTATTAGACGTATGTATCATCTGACTGTTTATAGTACTGACATTGAGCATGGCGTAAAAGATAACCATGCCAGCGCCTTGTTGCTCGGGCACATTTGTAATTCGCATATCTATTATGGTGTCGTCAAAGAAGTGCCTTCAAATTCCAAGAGGATCCCTTTCACCTAAGATAGCCCGTTTAGGTCCTGGTAACTGAGTTATAATATTGCAACTTCTAAACCGGCCTGATTGACATTGAGGTTCTTTACTTCATTTTGTAGATTTGTCCTTTCCGAAATAAAACAAGCAGTTGTTGTTAGCTGAGGGTTCACGATCGCTCAAATCCTCTTCGCTGTCCGAATTTTGTATTTGAGCTGGAGGTGGATTTTCCGGTTCGCTATCACTACCAGCTTCACTGTCCGATAATGTTTGTGTTACGTCGTCATCAGATATCAGTTCTTCTTGTAGAAGAGCTTTGAGACGACAAGTTTCACGTTCGTAAGACATGCTAAAACTAGGTTTATAAATTAGAAAAGAAGTACCTAGTATTTTAGTGAAATATTTTAGTGAAATATGGATAAAATTATGCAAAAAGTTTACTGATTAGAGAATAATAATAATCACAATAATTTTACTATCAAAATAAAACTAAAAATAAATTCATTCGCTTATCAAAAAGTTAAAATTCAAAAATTAAACTATGACTATTTGACTTACGTAGTCTGTAACCCCGGTCTCACGCACCGGGTTGGCTTCACCGGCGCAGGATTCAGGATCAGCAAGCAATTCGATGGCGGATAAAACAGTTATTCGACTTTTTCGTACCACCCGGTGTTACAGACATGCACGTCACAAATGGCGGGTTAAACTATTTAGATACTGGATGATAAAATATGCAGAAAACTATAATATAACCCCAAAAATGTAGACGTTTCTTGCATTTCTTCCAGTTAATAAGGTGGTCGATCTCTCCCATGTCTTTGGTATAGTTCGACCACATTAATCCGGGAGAGAGATTTGAAGGAAATTAGAGATTTAATTAAACCAAATTAGTTAAATGAAATGTTAAATTCAGAATGAGCCGGTTACAAACAAATTAGTCGTTAGCTTCATAATGAATGCTCAAAATTCGAAAATTACTGCGATTTCTGCGGAAAAATTTAAAAAAAATCGTAAAAACTAAATTTGTTTATGCTTTTATATTATTATTTTATTATTATTATTTTGTTTTAAGTTCTAAAATATATGTTGTGTTATTTTTTTCTAGTAGGCTGTAGTCACCCGTAGTTGGTTTTCGGTCTAACCCGGGCATACGGGTGAGATCGACCAGTTTTAATGTTTGTACTTTTCATTAAAATAAAAAAAATGTTTGTATGATATAATAAATTATTATTTATGTATTATCTAAACCGTTTAGGCAATGCTTTAACGGTAAAAAAAAATTGTCTCAGAAAACAAAAAAGTTATAATGCTTTTTCCACAAAGCGGTCGAACTCTCCCGGACTTACCCTACATATGTTCTTACATAGTTCTAATATAAACTATATGCATCTAGACCAGTGTTTCCCAACCTTTTTTGTGCCATGCCCCACCTAAGCCTTTCTAAAATTGTTACGCCCCTCCCCCCCCATGTAGCATATACATAATTTTTTTGAGAGCCATCTTACTTCAGTGTGAAGTAACAGTCCCACATGGTCTCCGATTTATTCTTCACAAAATACATTGAAGAGACGCTCACATTTGGCATTAGCTTTAATAGCATTGATAACACTTTATTGCTGGATGTAGTACTACATTTAGAACAGACGAGATGTTCTTAGCTACCAAGTTTTCCCTTTGAATAACAGAATGCGCAAGAATCAGTTCTGGATTCTCATCTTTCAACAATTTTAAGCAGCCATTTTTCTTGCCCAAAATATTAGGATATATTTTTCATTGTTATATTATTGACATCATAAGTATCATTGACATCTTGGAGGTGATGCTTTCCAATCTTTTACAGAACAACATTTCTTCAGCAAAATGTCCTTTATCAATATATTTTACGTAAGTTATCAATACTGCCTCACTGTCTCTCAAAGTTGATTCATCCATTTTCACTGAGAATTTTCTTGTTTTCAGATTTTCTACAAGATGTTTTTCTATATCTTTACCCATTTCGTCTATTTTCCTGATATTTATATACTCCTACGTTATAACAGTATTGTTATTGAGTGGCATAGCTTTTACATCTTTGTCATCTTTTTCAAAAACCGTTTTAGAAATGCAAGAAATGCAAATTGACGGTTTTATTGAATTCTCGCCTATAGTATGATTTTTTCCAGATATAGCGATGAATAAAGAAATTTGATAACTAGCCTCCCGAATAACGATTATGAGTTGAAGTATGAGCGGTAAAAAGACACTTTATTGTCGTTCTCTTCTCAAAATTTTTATTTCGTCCTTGAACGTATATAATATTGCAGAAATAGAATAAACCTCCTGGTTTTCTTAAGTTGTTTACCAACATTAAAACATTGGGCTGTCAACATTGTCAAGTCATATGCGATCTTGTTCACTCTTATACAATTGGTCGAAAATTAGGTCCAATTTTGAAGAGTTTTGTTAAATATTTACTAGTCTTGTCTGCTCTTGTACATACTGTCTAGTCTTCTTCAGTGTATTATTGTCTTGTACAGATTTGTACAATCTTGTCAATCATATATATTCGGTATTGTCTGGTGCTGCCTTGTCTAGTCTTATCTGTTTGTCTGGTCTCATATATTCTGGTCCAGTCTTGTCTTGTCGTGTTCTGTATTGTCTCTTATTATTTACTACAATATTTGTCTTGGTACATATAATATGTTAAACTAATGGCAGGTAAAATTTCCATACGAGTACTATTTGAAATTCAATTTTCGGGTGATTTTAAATTTTGGTGGGACGTATGTGTACCATTCGGGGCGAAAGGTTTAAAGTTTGAAAGTAATTCAAATCTGAATTAATATGAGCACTATGTTTCACCTTCAAATGCGCCTCAATGCGACCTTGTTTCAATGATTCGTTGATCAAGCATTGCTGGCATAAAATACAAAAAGGGAACCACTTATCGTGGACAGCGGGTATGAACCCAAATTTAATTTGGGTATGAACTCAAAACGGCGTTGTTTAGCCAAATTTTAAAACGTCCCGGGGGTCCCCGCGGAGCCTGCAGTCTGCCGAAGGGAGGTTAGCTTGACGACGCCAAAAAATCCAGTTTTGATATAGAGATATTTTGGCCTCGTCAAACAAATTTATAATATTTATTGGCCACAATTATTTAAGAATTTGCTTTTTTCTTTCAATTTTGGTACCGAAATCTAGCATTGGTTAAAAATGGTAAACCTCGTGACGAGTTCATATTCGAATTGCCCCCCTTAACAATCAAATTGCTCCCCTGTGGGGCGTGGGTCCCACGTTGGGAAACACCGATCTAGACACTCACAGATTTCTAAAAGACTAGTCCACATGAAACCTTGAAGACCAAGTCTAATGCACAATCACTATCAATATCGGATAAATTCTGGAAGATTATGAAAATTCATTAATTCGGTCCGGTTATGACGATCTTACATTTTTGTTGTACATTCTCGTCTCACATTGTGAAGTGCCGATTTTGATATTTCATGCTAAGTTTCTGTCTTTCGATATACCTGTTTCATTCTACTATATTTATTGTTCGATACGCTAATTCTGTCGTTTGAGCTTTCTAATTCTTATTGTAGTATATTTATCGTTATTCATACCATATTTGTCTAGCATATTAAATTCTCTAATTTTGTTCAGTGACTTAAATGAATGACTAGTATTTAAATGTCCTTGAAAACAAGCAGTCCATTTGCTCGTTCTTCCATACATCAATTCAGCAACATCAATTATTTAAGGCTAATAAAATAAACGATTATATAGTATAGAAGATAATATACGATTATATAGTATAGAACAGAGATCACCAAATGGCGGACCGCGGTCCGGATCTGGACCGCCGACCTATTTTGTGCGGACCTTAAGTAAACTGTAAAGTGTATTACTGAGTACATAACTTAATAAAATCTATCCCGCCCTTTGTCTTTCCGGCCTTCAATTCGACAACGGACGAGCGAAGTAACGTGCAAGAGGGAGCGAGAGACGCAGTTCGCGGAGTACGAATTCACCAGTCGTCGCGGTGGAGCACATGGAACAATTTACTACAGAAATACACACGTTTTGTCAGAAGAAAATCACTGTGACGTGAAAAGGCAGTTAAATAATGCTGTTACGCCTTAGCTGTGGATGAATCATGCGACGTGACTGATAAGGCAAATTTGGTTATTTTTGTACGCTTCCTGGACCAAATGAGAGAAACTTTTATTCAGGAGATGACATGAACAACGCGGTGATGGATTATTCTGATAAAGACGATTTAGACCTGAAAAAGCTTTTAACAGTAACTACTGATACTGCGCCAGCAATGGTTGGGACTAAAAAAGGACTAGTTCACCTAATCAAGACCATTGCAAAATGAAAATTTAATTTCTCACCACTGTATTATACACCAAACTGTGCTTTGCTGCAAACATAATAAAAAGTTTAAGAGTATTATGCAAGAAATTATTACAATGGTAAATTTCGTGCAAAATCATCACTGAAACATCGTAGGTTAAAATAGTTTCTTGAATACGTTGATGCACAATATAACGATCTACTGTTGGGAATAATGGGGGATGGTTAAGCAAAGGTGGCGTTTTACAAAGATTGTTCAGCATTTTAGAACATTTGAAGAATTTTTTTTTCAACAGTGATCATATTTCAGCAAATGGTTACCTAAGTTTTCTAAGAAAAAAGCAAATGTAGAATATTAATGACTTGAATCCTGAACTTCAAGGCTAAGGAAAACTTATATGGCAGCTCATGTCAGCAGTAAAAAGCTTTTCGCGAAATCTCGATCTTTTCTATAATGTCCTTGGTAATGCAAGCCTGCACTTCCCTGATTTAAATAAAATAATTAGCATGATGAACTTCATTAAAAATAAATTTTGATCTCGACTTACTGATGAACATCTCCAAGATTTAATGACAATAGCTTAGAGACAATAGCTCCAAACTTCAGACAAATAGTTCAAGGCAAAACATGTTGACATTGGGCAAACAAGATAAACAAGGCATTCACATTGATATGTTAAACAATTCCTCGTTATTTCTGTACATTACATTTGCTTATTTAATAAAGTCAAGTACAAACGAACCGCGATGGTAATTTTATTTAAAAAACTGGACCCTCGCAGAAACTAATTGGTGGTGATCCCTGGTATAGAAGATAATATACGATTATATGGTATAGAAGAGAAGTAAGTAATAGAACATTATATAGTAACAAAATAAAGTAAACCATTTATTAATGTCGTGTTTTTTTAGTCGCACCCTTGGGCTATTGGAAGTTAAATTTTCCGTCACGTTTCATCGCTTTTCACGTTTCTTTTTAAAAAATAAAATTCATGCGGACATAAAAGAATTTATATTTAACCAACATTTTTTTTCTCGTCGGCCTGAAAAAACGACATTTAGTTCCAGGCGAATCCCTTTGTGGCTCACGCCAAACCTGATATTAATACGAGACCACTGGACATCAATCACTTTTTTTTCGCATTTCGCATCCGCAAAACGAAATTTCAAAAACGCCCAACAAAAAAAAATACTCGCATACACAGAGAGCAACACTTTAGTAATTTCATACACAGAAAAAAACAGAGAATTATTTGTTGGATTATAACTAAATAGTTTAAATTTCGTTAAAATAAAACAATTTGCAATTGCAAACGAATTTGTTTGTAGTTGGAATTATTTCAATGCGAAATCGTGCGAAATCAGTGTATTTGTTTAGGAAATTAAACACAGACCGGTGGTCAGAAAAATACTAAAACCCTTAATACTAAGCCCTCTCACTGTTAGTTTCCAAGTTTCCAAACAACCAAAATCCGCTGGGCCATTCCAGACAGTCAACATTTGTTCAGGAGTTACAGACCTACAAACGCACCCCACCGAAAGAAAAAAACAAACTACCAACAGTATCAATTAGTTATAGAAATTCCCTCAAGTGTCAGACAGATTTCGGAAATGTTAGAAACTGAAATTAATTTTAATACTGTTAAGTTCCGAACATGTTATAGATCAATAAATTGGCGTCGCAACGCCGTGCTAAGGTAGTTGATTTGAGGATACAAAGACTTTCGGGATGATAATAGCTAAAAGCACTTCAATATTAAGCTCGTGCTAGCCAAAACATATTTTAAATTAACTTTATGCACGTTTTCCTTCCTGAAACGGATGGCGGTATGCTTCGCCCTCGCCGCGTCTGGCTTACGTGTATTTCAACCCCCTAAAGGACTTTAGCGGTTGTGTTGAAATAATCCCGACTATAATTGCACAACGGAGGACAAACATAGGGTAGAACGTAAGCCACACTACAAGCTTATAAATTTCCACCCTTCTTTCAACGACCCTTATTTCAGTAAAATCGATTTGGATGTGAAAATAATAAGGGGGTCACGATAAACAAGACCACAGCGATCTCTCCGTCTGTTATTATATTTTTTTGTTCTCATCCTTTTCTCGGGTTGTTCCGGAATCGGAAGTCCCGCTGATATTGCGTCTGTGCCCGCGCCAATAGCGGTATTTGCTTTGTCTATAGAGATAAAACCGGGTCGGCGGTACAGCGAGGGAGAAAAAAGTTTCTTGCTCGAGTTTTATGTAAATATTGACAGGGGAAATAATACGGTTAAGTGGATCCTACCAATTATTAGTTTTTCGTTTAAATTATGGATTATTTGGAATATTCACCGACGCGTCGCGGCGTCCTGGAAAATCAAATTAAAATTGTGAATAAGAGGTAAAGAATTATTATGATCCGGTATATTTTTGTCGTTTCTATTTAAGTCTACAACTACCCTAGATTTTTATTTTTATTATTATTTTCTACGACTACTCTAGATTATTTACTCTTATTTATTATTGCACAAAATAACTTAATTAATATATGATTTAACTTCCAATTATTTCTCCAGTTTGTCTGTTAGTGATAGTTAAATTTTGTCAAAGTCAAATTAGGCTGTACTAACTCTTTATAAGATATTACTCTTTGATACTTACGTATTAACACCACCACCGCTTCATTTTTAAATGCCGCCAATCTACACCTAAAATTTTTATGATAAATCATAAAATAAAACATTTTATTTAAAATTAAAACATTTTTAAAACCCAAAATACTTTTATATAATAATTAGATTTAGTTTAGATTTAGATACCCAATTAGATTTAGTTGCCCGCCGCGAAGCGGACAGATTAATCAAGACAACAAACGCGCGGCGGCGCGAACTCTCGATCCAATATATAGCGGTGGTGGCGTTAGTACGTCAATACCGACTCTAACAGTAAACCTACCGACAGTTCTTGTATACCTATTCCTACCGCGCTCGGTCAAATTGACGGGTATTAAAAAGTTATCTATTTTAGTATCCAATGCAGATAATGGTCGATTTATTGCCAAATCTATATAAAATGAAGAATTTTCATAAAATTTCGTCCAAATTTATTTTGATATGTTCAACTATAAACCTAAAAAACAAAAATTTCATGTTTCCCCTATGAGAAACCGAACTAAATATTTTGTATATCTTAAATTATTCATAAAAAAAAAACTTTTATATGCAATGTTATGCATACATACATACTTATATACTATAGTACTACATGTACATACTTTATTCGGCTTCCTTACAATGTTTACAAATTATTTTAGTGTGAAATGTACATTTGCCGAAAATATATTTTTCGCACAGATTTTTATTTAGTTATAATCTTTACAAAATCTTATTTGACAAGTTTTTCTTGACAAGTTTTTCAAATCTGAACTTACGATCACCGTTGGCAAAAGTATTTTTTCTCGAGATTTTTCATACGTTTCACCGTGCCCTGAAGCTAACTGGAATTCCTGCCTCGAAATATTTTCACCTGTCGTTTCTTTGTACAAAACCCAGGCATTTATTCCAGCTAGGTCCAAAAAGAGGCCACTACAACTTTTCGACTTTACACTGTATTTCCTTGCCATCTGATCTGACACATCTACACCAAATTTTGTACTACTATAAAAACTAGTAGTTTTCGGAAAACGTTTGTTGTTTTTTTCTATTTCTATTTTTTCATGATTGGATCTTAGGACAAGCACTTTTTGTGGCTTACTTTTATACACTGTAAGAGTAATGTAATTTGATTTGTACAATTTGCTTGAAAATCTAGCCATTTTATCGTTCCATCTTTTTTGCAAGTAAATTCTTGGATGATAATAGACTAGACTAGTGAAAAAAATATCTGTTGTTACGTTCCTTCCGCACCCTCTGAAAGGGTCCATCAGTTTTAGAACTACGAACTCCCCAAGTGGAGTTGAACATTCACTCCTTTCATCCTTTCCCAAATAGGGAAACCCATTTATTATATACTTAATAGCAACTATATAATAAATGGGTTTCCCTATTTAGCGTCATACGCCAACCAGCATTTTATTACAAATTTGTCTGGATTGTTTGGCATATACTGCGTAAATACAACTGCTCTTGAACAGAAATTATATGCACCAAGTTTATAACAATTTTGTGAATTCTCAATAAATTGATCCCATATTGTAGATATCATAGCAAACTTATTGGTTTGTAAACACTGGCTTCTTTCGCGGTTCTTAGGAAATCGTATGCACTTCATAATTTCGATAAAGTCGTTTCCGCTCATTGTTTTCGAAAACAAAGTGGGTCCCCAATTTATATTCCACAAATATGAGACATCCAAATTTTTTGCCTCATATGCGCCGCGAGCATATAACAAAGCAATAAATGCATCTAGTTTTGTTGCATTTAGCTCCAGAAGTTTCACTCTTCGAGCGAACAGTTTAACTGTATTGTCTCATATCGACGGTCGGTCATATTGGCCGGCGCGGTAGGTAGGACACATGATAATTTTTTCTTGGAAATGAGAAAAAATAACTAGAAGTACGGAGTGAAAAAAATATTATATGCATATTCTAAAAATTGTCGTATAGTTCGATAACGGTATTATAACGTTTAAAGTGTGTAATTCTTATAACAGTTTGAAAAAGGTCAATTTGACCGGTACTGGTAGTTTTAGTGTTAATATAGCCCAACCCTAAAAATATAAAAGGGCTAAAATATACCAAATTTAAGATTTTGTAATCGGGAATGCAGAAAATTTCATTTCAATTTTCAGAAGGAAGACTAAAATAACGCGCAATGTAAATAAACAATAACAAACGAAAAGAACTTCTCTCTCTATCTCTCTCTCCACTGCCACTACAGCCCTGGTTGGGTACTGGCCTTCCTTAGTTTCTTCTTCCACTCTTCTCTGTTCATCACTTCTCTTCTCAACCTCTGCTATTTTGGAGATTTCTGGCTTCTTCCTTGATTGCGTCTTCGCACCGTGTTCGCGGTCGTCCTATTGGTCTTTCTTGCATTTTTTCATTGAAACCCCTTTTTACATTCTTACCCGGTGTTGTTGAAGTTGACCCCTAAGTATCTCAAGTCGTTCACTTGTTCTTTGCTGTCCTGCCTGGCAATAGGAGTAGATATTGTACTTGTTTATATCACGTATTTTGTCTTGGTTTTGTTTACCTGCAGTCCTACTGGCATAGCGGCTGCTTCCAATAATTGATAGATTTCTGCCGTCGCAAGTTTCGTTCTTATTTATATTGATGTCCTACATTATATTGGTATGGTCTGCATATGCGACTAGTTGCGTGGATTTATTTGTAAGCTTGTTTGCTGTTCCCACTCCCGCTTTCCAAACTACATATTCGAGGGCTAGGTTGAAAAGGGTCGGCGCTAGTCGTCTTCCTGTTTTAGCGCCTGTTGTATGTTAACGGTTCTGTTAGTTCGCTTTGTACTTGGACCTGTGCTGTGAAGTCCCTCATTGTAATTTGTATCATACTTACCAGTTTTCTTGGTATTCCTTTATATATATATATATATTATCCTTTATATATATATATATATTATCCTTTATATATTATAAAATTTTTCTCGGTTTATCTAGTCGTAGGCCTCTTTGACGTCTACAAAAATATTGAATATATCCGTGTTGTGCTCCTAGATTTTTTGTAGCATCTGTTTAACTGTAAACAGCTGGTCTATTGTAGATCTTGACTGACGAAATCTGGCTCGGTACTCGACTGTTATTTTTTTTTGTGATTGCTTTCAGCCTCTTTATGTATGATGCTGGTGAAGATCGTGTATGCATTGCTCAGTAAGGATATTCCACGATAGTTAGCACAGGTTAACTTATCTCCAATCTTATATACTGGGCATCATATCATGCTTTTTCCCATTCCTGGCGCATGTATTCTTCACTCCATAAAAAAAATGGAAAGAAGGGCTGTTGGGAAAGGACTCAAGGGAATGTTGTACTTGGCTATTTAGTTTTTCAGACTATTTTTGTAGGCCTAGGCCTCTTGTAAGTCTAGTCTCGCCTGACTAGTCTTGTCTAATTAGTTGAATCTAATGTTGCCACTCTTCTCTTTATGCCTTCTATTATTTGACTAGTGTTGTCCTTCTAAACTAGTCTGTCACATTTGTCCATATAGTCTTGTCTAGGCTACTAGTTTTATCTGTCTAAACATGGTGTGTGGTCTTGTTTTTCTAATTTTTCTTGTCTAATCTTGTCCGTATAATCTTGCCTTCCTAGTCTTGTCTGTCTAGTAGTGTCTGTCTAGTCCTGTCCGTCAAGTCGTACCTGTCAAGTCTCTATCTGGTTAGACGTGTCTTTATAATCCTGTCTGTCTAGTCTTGTCTCTTTAGTATTATCTGTGTAATCATATTCAAATTCAATACATCTTATTCCATTAGTTAAGCAAGTATAGTAACAAAATTAGAAATACATTCTAAATGAAATGTGTCGGTAGTGTGAATATGATATAATACTCCTTGTGTTACACCTTCTAGAAAAACTCTTCTAAATCATATGGTTTGAATGTTATTTAGGAGTTGGAAAAGGAGTTGCTTCTTGAATCTCTAAATGTCATCTAATTGTTTGATTTCTCCAGGAAGAACGATGAATAGTTTCATGCTGATATATGGAGGAATTCTTTCGGTCATCACGAGTTTAGGAACGATGTTTAGGAAGCTGATAAAGTTCCTTGCTAAACCTTCTTAGTCGTTCAGTAGGTTTAATAAAATCTTTAAAGAGATGTTTATGTTTCTTGAGGGAAATAACGTTAAAACGTTTAATTCATAAATATATGTGGCAGTAGTGGTTAAAATGTTTGTGCTTCTGAAGTATCCTCTGCTGGATTCACGGTAGTTTACTCATAAGTATTCGCAGGGCTTGTTACTGTATCTTTAACACAGACTTGTAGTGTACTCCATTTCCCCAGAACATAGTTCCAAATTTTAAAAGGCTGTGAAAGATGGCGAATTACACCATATTCAGGACGTCGGTATCAACATTACGTTGGGAGGATCTCATAGCGAATAGTGCCTTGTTGAGTTTCGTTGTTACTTCAGTGGTATGTGAGACCCAGTGCAGAGATTGGTCTACGTGAAGTCCCATTAGTCTTACAGATTGACTTACTGCTATCTCTTAATTGTCAATTGCCACTTTATCAGGATATGATAATGTACTCCGCTTCGTTTTAAGGATTATTGTGTGTTTTATCCTTGTTTTGTCTAAGTATTAGTACCAAACCATAACTTCATCGAATCAACAGCTCTCTCTGAATTGGTGGTGATATCGTTGATAATACCATTTAATATCAATATGGATGTGTCGTCTGCATAGTTGATTTAAATGTGCGGTGAATCGAAGTAACATGCCGGTCATTGATGAATAGGGCAAAAAGTAAGCACTTATTGTGCTTTCCTGAGGAATGCCCATATTGATTGTACTCAGTGGAGAAGTACAAATCCATGCGGAGTGTGGAGCCTGGTAATATGTGTCCTGTTAGAAAGGAATGATATGATCAACTCCAGCACAACTCCTCTTATACCATAGAGATCTTGTTGAGATTCTTAATGAGTACACTGATTTATATAATTGACTAATTAAAGAGTCTATACGTATTTCCCATTTTAAGCGTCACGCTATAGTTTAGATCTACTGTGTCACTACCTAGTTGTATTTGTGTTGGGTACTTCCAAGGAGATCTATTAGTCTTTAAAATGTTTATATTTGCCTTTCGTTCATTTATTGTTAGTCTATTCTTCTTGCACCAATGTTTTAATAAGTTTAACGCTTTGTTTGCATCAAGACTAACCTCATCCAAATTTTTGTTTGCTATGAGTAGCATCGTGTTATCTGCATAGTTGAGGAAGTTATATGACGTCTGACTTAATGCTAACGGCAAATCATATAGGTTATGTATAGTAAATAATAATGGGTCTAAGATACTCCCTTGCGGTATTACAATTGTTATGCTTTTGATATTCGATTTTGAGTGACTAAATTCTGCAATTAATTTGGTTTGTTGGGTTCTATCCATGTAAGTCCTAAACCAGGCGAGAGCTATAAATTCCATACTTTTCTAGTTTTTGTAATAAGATGTTGTGGTTTACTGTGCCGTAAGACTTTGAAAGGTGAATTAGAATACCAGCAAGGGATGTCATGAGTTTATTACTGTTGTAAGATTTTGTTTATGAAATAAAAACAAGCTGTCTGTATTTTACGTCCCTCAATATAGCCGTGTTGGGTATCTTTCATCAATTTATAGTGTTTTAGAAAATGTATAATCCTGTATAAAAGTATAATTATAAAAACTACTATTATATCAAATATTTTTGAACACGATGACAGAAAACTAATGGGTCTATAGTGTCTTGTTTCCTTTCTTGAAAAGCGGTGTTGTTATAGGGGGTTTCAGCTTGTTTGTAAAAACTCCATATTTTATTGAATTATTTCTTATGTATTCTAATGGTTCCACAATTCTTCATATAACATTTATGACGCTTTAAAATTGAAATTTCGTCATTTTTCGTCTTGTCGGTCTAGTCTTTTCTGCTTGGTCTTGCTTGTAGCTTGTTTGTCTAGTCTTGAGAGTCTAATTTTGACTGTTTAGTTTCGTCTGTCTAAACGTATCTGTTCAAACAGAAGGAAACCCTCAACCCTGAAAAAAGCTTCGACAGTCTCAAAGAGCTTAAAAAACTCATGACTCAAAACGATCGTAACAAACTAGGTTTTGCTAAACCTTTCGTAGACGAATGGCCAATGCTAAAAACGCAAATAGAGTATATTTTTTCGGACACAGACATAGAGATTATGGTGTAGTCAACGAAGGGACGAAACGTGAAAGAGAAGACAGAGGTAGGGAAAGAAAAGACGACTAACATAGGCCAGGAAAAAAGGAAAAGAGAAAAAAGAACTGAAGCAGTATTTATAAGAGCAAAAGGTAAAACTTACGCCAAACTACTTAAAGCTGTAAAACAAGAAGTAAACCCTGAATCATCAAGTTCGAAAATAGTGGGTATGAGGAAAACACAAGTAGGAGATCTATTAGTCGAGACCAAAGGGGAAAATGCATCAATCCTGAGGGAACTAATACCCACAAACTGCCAGAAGTAAACGTTCGTACAAAAAATACAGACACGGTAATATACATCAACGATATCGATGCCATTAAAACCTCAGAAGAAATCAAGCAATCAGCATCAAAAATGTCAATAAATCAGCATACGGCGAAAGACATATAGCCACCGTAGTACTTCCAAAAAACTTGGCAAGTGTCCTAGTAGAAGGAAAAATCAAAATATGATGGTTATACTGTAGAATCCAAGAAAGAATAGAAGTGGAGAGATGCTATAGATGTTGGGAAACGGACTACTACGCGACTGATTGCAAGGGTCCAGACCGTCAAAGATTGTGCCTGAGGTGTGCTCAGGAAGGACACAAAGCAAAAAGAGGAAGAACCACAATGTCTCATATGCCATATTAAGGGTCAGCGAGCTAACATTGCATCGTGTCCTGCATACAGAAGAGCTCTGGCGTAGGCAAGGCGAATACTTATATAATTATATACGATAAATATAGCGAGATGCCGAACAGCACACGACGGGCGCAGAGCTAAAAGCGGATATTGCAATAATATGTAAGCCAAACAAAAAACTGGAAACCAAAGGTAAATGGTGCACAGACGATCAAAAGGACACAGCGATCTGGATTAAAAACCGAAACTCAGCCGTGGTAAATACCGGCTACGGGCCAGGCTTCGTATGGGTAGAGTTGGTTGAACACTGGTTGGTTGAATAATATATAGCTGCTATTTCTCACCCAACAAAAACATTGAACATCTGTCAGAGTCCCTTGAAGTTCTAAGCCGGAGCATTAGGTGCCAAAAAAAGGAGAATAATTATAGAGGGCGATTCCAACACAAAGTCCCGCTATTGGGGATCCCCAAGCCAAGACCAACGAGGAAATATTGTTACGGATTGGGCAGCGGAATTAGACTTAATTCTACAGAATAGTGGTGACACTCGCGAGGTTGTGAGGGGAAACTCGTATTCATTCATAAACCTAGAACACGAGAGGAAAAAAAACCTAGGACACGAGAGTTGCCTGCGTTACTGCCAGAAGAAACTACCAACGCCAAAAAACAAAACGCCAAAAAGTTAAATCAAGAACATAAGCGAACAAATTCATAAACAAATCCAAACAAAATCTCTGGAAAAAACTATGCGCTGATCTAAATAAGGACACATGGGGAGATGCGTTGCAAATTATAAGAAGGAACCTGAAATTTTAACCGAAAAATCTCCCAATGGCAACGGAAAAAGTGCGTAAGGTAGCAGACGTACTATTCCTAAAACATCCCCCTTTCGGCTGGGTACAACCCGAAGTCAAAATACGCCTCCTTTTACGGCAGAGGAACTATTCACCGCATATTCACAAGCATATCAAAAATGGCAGAGCTCCAGGCCCCGATGAAATACCACATGAAATCGTGAAGATAACCGCTAGTAACCAACCTAAATTCGTTTTAAATGTAATGAATAGCTCATTAACTGCCGGAAGTTTTCCATCTAGATGGAAGCAAGCAAGACTTGCACTCATTAGAAAAGAAGATTATAAAGAAGAAAATTATTCGGAAATCCAACATCTTATCGGCCTATCTGCCTATTGGATGTCTCCGACAAACTTTTGTAGCAATTCTAGCCATCGCGATTAAAGAGAGAACTCGCAACGGGAGTCGGACTGGCGGAAAAACTATATGAATTTAGAGAAGGTAGATCCACTGTAAACGCCCTAAGCGCCGTATGGGCCAAACGCGGTACCCAGGGGACTAGGCACAACCTAACCTAACATTTGATGTTAAGAATGCCTTTAACAGTGTATCCTAGAAACATATCAAGGACAGTTAGACAATAAGGGGCATGCATATCTCCTTACTTACTACGATTAAAAAGACGCTACCTCATCAGTAGAAGCATACTACTACTAGGAGACCGGAAATTATAAGAACGTCAAATTAGTAGCGGTGCCCTCAGGGCTCAATTTTAGGACCGACTCTTTGGAATGTGCTATACGACGGCCTATTAACAATGAAGCTTCCTTTGGGGGGCTACCATAATCGGCTTCGCGGATGATATTCTACTAGTCGTAACAGTTAGAACAGAACTAGAGCTGATGCAAACAGCAAATAATTAGAACAGATCAGTGCGTGGATGAAATCGAAGACCCTGAGCGTGGCGCCTGAAAAAACTAAAGTGGTACTTCTCACAGGTCAAAGGCAACTTAGGCCCGTAAAATTTAAAGTGGAAGAGGCGATAATAGTACCGAAGCAAACGATCAAATACCTCGGAATGGAAGCGGCAGGAAAGGCAATGACGACAATGGCAGGCATAAAGCAACTAATGCCAAATTTAGAACAGCTCACGTAGAGTAACTAGCTCCGTAGTTCAGTCTGTCATGTTGTATGGCACTCCATTATGGCACAAAGAACTACAGCAAGGACGAAATCTCCACAAACTCGCAACTGTCTAGAGTAAAATGGCACCAAGTGTATGCAGCGCTTAGCGTACGGTTTCGGGAGATGCCGCTGAAGTTATCGCGGGAATACCCCCAATAGACCTGCTCGCAAAGGAGCGAAAAATGCAGCGCTTCTGAAATGTTTGACTGTGAATATTGTCAAAACTTGTTCGAAGATCAACCAGGAGATAACCCACCTGAAATCCCAAACTCCAAGAACCAGACATCCTTAAATCCGAAGTCTAGTGGGCTTTCAAAAAGCTAAAACCTAGAAAATCTGCAGGACCTGACGGAATAGTGGCAGAAATGATTGACGTGTCTGATGAAAATATGATAAGTCGCATGCATATACTGTGCAACAAGATCTGGATATCAGGAGTCTGGCCGACTGATTGGGCAACCTCAGTATTCGTGCCAATCTATAAAAAAGGAGCAAAGACCCAATGTTCAAATTACAGAACGATATCCTTAATATCACACGTCAGCAAAACATTGTTACATATACTTCACGACAGCTTGAAAGCATACATACACCCCCAAATCCCACAAGAACAAGCAGGTTTCATGCCAGGACTAGGCACGCGAGAGCACATCTTGAACATCAGACAGATAATTGAAAAACTAAGGGAGTTCAAAAAACCTGGATACCTCTTTTTTATTGACTACAAAAAGGCATTCGATCAAGTAAAATGGAGAAAATTATGGACCGTTATGTCGGAGATGGGAGTACTTAGACATCTTATTAGCCTCACCGCCAACCTATATCAATCTGCAGAAGCACAGGTCAGAATAGAAGATTGCCTCAGTGACCCCTTCACAGTATACAAAGGAGTTCGTCAGGGGTGCATCCTTTCACCTATTTTATTCAATCTCTACGGATAATGGATAGTCCGCAAAGCAGCTCACAACTGGGATGGAGGAATATCTATAGGAGGCAGCAAAATATGAAATTTACGGTACGCAGATAATACAACATTGCTGGGAAGTACAGAAGAAGAGATCAAGAACCTGCTCCAGAAGGTGAAAGAAATCATCGGAGAGGTGGGCCTTGAAATGGATAACACAAAAACCAAAATAATGATAATAGACCGATCCCAAAAAAGACTCCAAAGCCCAACACATATTGATGGAATCGAGGTAGTAAAGGAATTCGTGTATTTGGGCTCACAAATTTCAAGAACTGGCAGCTGTGAAAAGGTAATAAGGAGAAGAATAACTATGGGCAAAATCGCCATTGCCAAACTATCACGCATTTGGAAGGATCACAGCATTTCTAAACGAACCAAGATGTCAGCAGTCATAAAGACAGTTATATTTCCTATAGTCACATACGTTGCGGAATCCTGGACACTAAAAATGGCTGACAGAAGACGAATTGATGCGTTTGGAATGTGCACCGGGTGACGCATGCTCAGGATATCATGGACGGAAAAACGTACTAATGAATCTATTCTACAAGAACTTAACATCCTCGATCGACTGAGCAAAACTATCCAAAAGTCCATCCTAAGATATTTCGGTCACATAATGTGAAGAAAGAACGCCTCACTTGAGAAATTGATAGTCCAAGGAAATATAAAGGGTAAGTGACAGAGATAGAGGATCAAAGATCGAAAGCCATAGGCGCAACTGTCTGTACACGATTGCACAAAAGCTGCTGAGAACAGGGAAGAATGGAGACAACAAGTACAACAAATACGATCCCTAGGTCATACCATTGCCACGATGCTCGGAGACGAGCGATACGATTGAGAAGATCTAGTCTAACCTGTCTTGTCTAGGCTGTCTAGTCTTGACTTTGTTGCATTGTCTATCTATCCATGTACGACCAGTATTGTTTGCTCAGTCTTGTCTATCTCGTCTAATCCATCTAGTCATGTCTATTTATTTAGTCTTGCTTGTCTAGTGCTCTCTGTCTATATTTGTCTGTTTATACTTGTCTATCTAGCCTTATCTGTCTAGACTTGCTTGTCTAGATTTATCTGTCAAGTCTTTTCTGTGTAGTCTTATCTCTTTAGTCTCTTCTGTCTCATCTTATCTGTTTAGTCATATCTTTCTAGTCCCTTTAGTCTAATCGGACTGGTTTTGTCTGTCTAGTTTTTTTTAGTTAGGTCTAAGTAATTTTGTCTCTTTAGTATTATCTGTCAATCCATATTTGAGTTTCTTGTATGTCTAGTTTCTTCTGTCTAGTCTTGTCTATCTGATCTGAAATGTCCAATGTAGTTTGTTCAGTACTGTTTGTCTGCTCTTATCTATCTTTTATGTGTGCTCTTGTCTACCTATTTTCTCTCTGTTTTCGGGTGTCTACTTTTGTCTAGATAGTATTTGCTGATTAGTCTTAAAATAATCAGTTTGTGTGCATCATTGCATCACTTTTGTTCACCATCGACTTGTTAACCATGCCTAGGATAGATTATTGATTTCAAATATCCCCACAAAATGTAATCCATCAATTAAGAATTCTGTGTGTCAAAGTTATTGACTAAGAGAAAATAGGACAAGTTTCTTACACTGACCCAAATAACTATTACCAAATTATTCAAGCACTAAACTAAATAGTAAACGCCGTTTTAAGGATTTTCGATTTGTTTCCGCTCGGGCGCCGACCCAAATAACAAGCCGGGATTGTGAAACTTCCCCGGCAGAAAAAAAAATAAACAGAAACAAAATAAACATTGGCCAAATATATATTTCTCCAGAACAGCTTAAACTCGCAGAGTTTATTGGCAGCCGAGTTTTTTTTTGCAGGAAAAAAACCGCCGCCGTGTGTTTAATATTAATTCCCACGCTTTCTCGTATCAAATATTCATTTCCAAAAAGGGTTTTCAGGCGCTTTTAATCGACGCTGACGTTCCCCAAATTAAGACAATATTAATTCGAATTGATAGAGTGTATCGTTTAAATCCTCCTCAAAATTAACTCAGACAGGAATGTTTCAAGGAAACAGGATTTTATTTTAATTAAATATTTATCCACCCCTTGCATGTCCCATTAATCCTCGTGTATCACGACTTGTCTGTCTAGTCTTATCTAGTTTCTCCTTTTGGTTTCGTTTTAATTAAATATTTATCTGTTCGTTGATGTCACATATTCTCCTAGGATTATTATGATAAGGGGAAAGGGCCTGTGTAAACTTTCGGTTCGGCGTTTCTGGAATTCCGACGTGGAAAAATATTTTCTTTGCTAAAAATGTTTTAAAAAGATTTTTTCTCGAGAAGAAAGCTTTTCAGAGCTCGTGTAATACATTTGAATAATTTACGTGCGTACGGGGGTAGTTTTGCTTCTCTTATTCAGTTCCATTCCACCCCAATTCAATTTAGAGTTGTAATAATAACAGGAAATAAATTGTCCGACCAACTTAAACTAAACCTTCCTAACCCTATTTGTCTAGTTTTTCAGCTTTTTTTCTCTTTAATTAAAACGGTTTGGAAAACTATTTCGGTTTTCCGGGCATCGTTTGTGAAATTTGAATAAAGTTTCGCCGGCTTAAACTCGTAGGGTATTTAATTTCGTTTTTGATTAAAATTTTGTACACACATTAATTACAGTTCGTGGGAGTTAGAAAGGGATTTTCAACTAATTCCGGCCGTTTAGTTCACTTGTAGCAATTAGACTGTTTAACCGGTGTAATGTTCTTACCGCTTTTAATGGAGCTAACGAAATTTTAAATTTGGGGATGATTTGTCAGTTGGATTGGAAACGACCCAATATCGTCGGGCAGGAAGTGGAATGAGGAATCGAAGGATGTAAAAAAGTTTATTTTTAGGGAGCCTAAAATTCGATTTATTTGGTAGGTGAGGAAAGAATTCACAATGACACATTTAAGGGAGTTATTTATGCCACACGTGATCTCTGAATCCAAAAATTTGCTGAAATCCTTCATGTAAATTTTGTGAAAACCTTTGATGTGAATCTTACTACAAAAAAAATCGGATTTATATAAAAATTTCAAACTATCAATCCCGATATTTTGTATGTATGTTTCTATGCAGAATGTAGAAACATACGTGTGTATAAGAATATTTGTTTCTACGCAGGAGAAAATGAGCCATGATAACAGAACAAAATATTATTAGATTCCAATTTATATAATATTTCAATTGTGGATTTGACACTGTCAGACCGTGTGTTCTCTTGCTGCCTTCACTCACAGGCGCACGAGCAACTGTCTGAGCGTCAACATTACGATGTATAATTCATCTATCCATCTATAGTTTTATAAAAGAGTTGAATATATACACATTGCCCCATACACTAGAAACGTAGTCATCAACCTTGTCGTCAACAAGGTTGAGGTTCTTGTCCACATACTAGACAACCAAGTTGAAAACATTTTGAATGAAAACAGTTGCACGTTGCTTTTCGGTTTATTAATTTGTGTAGAGTTTCTACGAAGAATTTAAGAATAATGAGTGAAGATTTGATGATGTATATAGTTTTGAACGAGTTGTGTGAGGATGATGGCTCCTTTGAAAAAGAAAAAAAGTGTAATTCCCACAGGTTTCGATACTAGGCCCCATCCTGTGGAACGTGATATAGACGGAAAATTTATAATGAAACTGCCTTTGGGGGCCACCGTAAATGGCTTTGCAGAGAATATCGCTAACCTAAACTAGTTGTCACAGCAAGAACAGAACAAAGGTTGATGCGAACGGAAAATCAAGCAACAGCAATGGCCAGCGCGTGGATGAAATCGAAGAACCTGAGTTTAGCTCTAGAAAAAACTGAGTGGTCCTCCTCACAGGCCTAACGGAACTTAGCCCTGTAACAGTTAACGTGGAAGAGATAATAATAACACCGAAAGAAAATCTCAAATACCTCGGAGTATTAATTGATAATAAGCTATCTTACATGGCGCGCATAACTGAAGTAGCAGGAAATGGAACGAGAACACTAGCAGGTATCCAGCAACTCATGCCAAACGTAGGAGTTACAATTTTTTCATGGCAATCTTTTTTTGTTACGATCTTTATAAACTTTAGACTTTACTTTCCACAACTCTCAAGGCAGATCTCGGAACGTTTAAAAAAAATCCACCCATACAGGAATATTTGCTATATTAGTCATAAGTATTAAGACGGACAATTAAAAATTACAAAAAACTGAAAAAATGAAAATCGCAAACACAAGTCACCTACACAAACAAGAATTCCAACACCTTCACAAGTTCAGTCAACTGATGTTTATAATCATGTCTTCAACCTCCTCTCACACTTCTAAACATTGTTGCCAACATCAGACTCCGGCCACCAAAAATCCAAGTTACTTTGATTTTCAACTTTGTACTCAACCTGATATGTTGTCTTCAATCAACCCATACACTACTATACCTTGTCGTCAACATAGCAAGTTGACGACAAGGTTGTTGGCTAAGTTGCAAGTGTATGGGGACCTTAACGCGGCCAGACTGACATCATTCCGCTCTCGGAATGCTTAACAAATTTCGAATAAATGTGTCACTGCAACTCGAATAAAAGAGTATTTTTATTATTTCAAAAACAATGTCGAAATTTAAAAAGAGTAAAATACAAACAAAAACAAGAATATACAAAACAAATGAATCAATGTACGATGATAACTTATGAATGTACTTAGGTTACGTAGCTTCATGTTAATTTTCTTCTCTACCTGGTTCGTGGATCCCCTAAAAAGTAATAAATTTAATAATTACTTATACGATTTTCAAAGTAATTAACATTTAAACAATTTAAGAATATAACATTCGAGAGACACGATGGAAATACTGTACAATGCACGTATTTGCGATGGGTCTCATAAGATTCACACGTTATCAGAACACTGGAGGACACGATGGAAGCAGAGGCGTATTTAACGTAGGTGCAATCGGTGCGTAGCACCGACGGGCCCCAATACTGGCGGGCCCCTGTGACAATACTTTATAATACAGATGTTTGTCTATAAGAAAAGTAATATATATATATATATATATATATATATATATATATATATATATATATATATTCAACCGAGGGTGAAAAGCTATTCTTTTAAGTTTAAATTCTTTTAAGTTTAAAAATACAATTTATACTTGTAACAAATTTTCTTCTTCTTCTTTCGAATAGGCCTACTTTGGACCACGCTTGTTCAACTGTTCGGCTTTGACATTTGCCCAGTATTGTCGCATCTTCTGTCGGTGTAACTCCTTTCTCTCTCCTGTCCAGGGGGTACCTTTCCTACGGGATTTTTCCTGAAATCCACGGATTTCCTTCAGGGTGCGTCTCTCAGACTGTCTGTTTTGGAGATCTGTTATTCCCAGTTCTTTAATATTCACCTCGGTTTCTCTCAACCAAGTGGTACAAACCTTCTTGTTTTGTCAGAAGGTGAACAAACGGTTGGTTAGTCGGTTTGGAGGCAATCTTGCAACGTGGCCATAGAAAGCTACCTTTCTTTTCCTTGCACAGTCAGAGAGCATCTCAATATGTTCGTACAACTCAGAGTTATGCCGCCTTCGCAATTCTCCATCTTCCTTTACCGGGCCTAGGATCTTCCTGAGGATTCTCCTCTCTCTGATTTCCAATTTCTCTACTAGACCTCTTCGGTTCAAGGAAAGACTCAATGGCATACAGGGCTTCTGGTCGTAAGAGTGATTTGTAGTGCTTAAGTTTCAGGTTGCGTGATAGGCATTTCTTATTGTAAGTGTTCTTAGTCAGTCGATAGGCTAGTTCTAACTTGTTGGCTCTCTTGGATAATGCTGCTCTGTCTGATAAGTTGGGTTCAATCCATCCGCAGAGATACTTAAATTTCTTAGTCCTCTTGATGTTTCCCTGTTCTAGTAACATCCCTCTGTTTGCTTCTCTGATGTTGGTAAAAATCTCTCTAAATTTAACCTTGGAATGAGTGTTGGTCAAAGTATCTAGGATGAGTCTGCGGGTTTTGCTGTCTAGCCCTAGTTCCTGGAGTACTTTGTTAAGCGTTTCTCTATCAATGGAATCGTAGGCCTTCCTAAAATCAACAAAGGTGACGACCACCTTGCGGTTTCTCATCTTGGAGTATGCAAGTACAGTTTTAAGATTGGGGATCTGTTCAACACAGGATCGGGTCTTCCTGAAGTCCCCCTGGTATTCTCCCAGTTGACTATACAACTGGTTTTCTGCCCTTGTTTGTAACGCCTTCGAGAGAATCTTGTAACTTACCGGGACGAGAGAAATTTCACGGTAGTTGTTTAGATCAGTAAAATCTCCCTTTTTGTGAAGCGGATGGATCAGAGCAGTTTTCCAATCGGGTCGTAATTTCTCTGTTTCCCAGATATCCTGAATGATCTCGGTTAGCTTGCGCAAGGCATTGTTTCCAGCACCTTTCCACAGTTCAGCAAAGATAGAGTCGTCTCCAGATGCCATATTATTCTTAAGAAGTTGAATGATCTGGCCAACTTCTTGCAATGAAGAGGGAAGCGAGTCCGGGTTTGGTGTGATTTGTTTATAGTCGAAGTCTTCGCTGGGTGGGTCACAGTTGAGTAGATTTTTAAAGTACTTTGCCAAAAGGTGGCAGTTGTCCTTGTCGTTATAAGCCAGTTTGCCTTGTGAGTCTCTGAAGGTGTGCCTGCTTGAAGGTAGCAAAGAAATCTCTGGAATTATTCTTAGCAAAGCTCCCTTCGAATAGCATATTTTATTAATAAAGCAATCATTATTAATAGAATGTGATAAACTCATGGGTTCTTGGAAAGGGCCCTCGCTAAAAACCTGTATTGCACGTGCAGTCTAAAAACTGTTCTGGCATTTTTAAATGTTTAACAGTGAAAACATCTTTCTTTGTCATTTTATCTATCTAATTGTAATATTTTTTTGCTCTTAAGGATTAATCCAAGTATAAACACAAATCAGGCGTTGAAAAGCGTGCGTTTTCTAACAAAAAATTAAGAGAAAAAGCTGCAAAAAAAAATTAAGAATATGTCAGATTTTTTTGTTGTTTCACATTCACCTTCTACTTCTGCTGCTGTTTCAAATAAATCAGTTTTATATGATGTTAGGTTAGAAAATGAATGTTTGCTTGTTTTTTTGTCACCTACACCATCGTTGAATTTACACCTAGCGCTGAGTTCGAGTCTTTAGAATCTTTAGGTATGTTTACTACAAAACAGAAAACACTGAAATTAATGAGGGAGGAACCAATAATACGGAGAAAGCCGAGGGGGAAACAAAATTTCCCTCGGACTACGCCTTATTTAAAAGTGAAACACTGTCCGAAAGTAAAAAGAGTACACGTACTAGATTAAGTACGTGTTGGGGCTTGCCAACCACGAGGTATTAAACTTACCCTAAAACCAAATATCGCAGTTTTTTCAGAAGAAAAAATTTCACGATGGAGGCACCAGAGACGATACTGTTATAGATCCTGTAATCGATTTTAAATTTTGGGATATTTAAGGGTCTGGAAGATGTTACAGAATTATTTGGTTTTCTAAACCCAATCTTCCTGAAAAACAGTGCAAAATCAGATTTGGAAAAAAGTTGTTCATTATTAAGTGACATTTAAATTTCGCAAAGTTTGTATGATTTTCTATAACGTAGGATGGTTTCGCCAATTCTATCTTATCATTTTAATTTATTTCTCCTATTTTGATAGATGAAATGATACAATTTCAGGACATATATTTTTCACGTGATAACCCTTGTTGTGATAGAGGTGTACTGGGTTATCTAGAATATTTAGCTGAACAGAAAATGTATGATATTTTCCCACATGTTGAATTAGTTTCTCGATTGTTTATAACTCTGACCATAGGTATAGCAAGTGCTGAAAGATCTTTTATTGTATTGCGTAGACTAAAAACACACCTAAGGAGCACAATGACTCAAGTTAGAACTTCTGATTTGACATTACTTTCAATAGTAAGAGATACTCTCAATAATTTAAATTTAGAGGAAATTATAAAACAAATTATATCGGCTAAAGTTGGCGACGCGTTTGTACATAAACAACTTTTTTAAGATATTTGGTTTTGAAGTTTGCAAAACTCGCAGCGTGACGTCACAATGTGTGCCAAAAAAGTGTTCAACAGAACTCTTGGTGATGGTTCTTCTATGTACGTTTCTTTTCTCTGAGAGCGGGCCCCGCCTAAAACTTGCACCGAGCCGCTGAATAGCTTAAAAACGCGCCTGGATGGAAGTACTGCACAATGCACGCATTTGCGATGGGTCTTTTCAATTCTAAGATGTAACACAGCAAATCGTAAAAAATATAATAATATAATAAAAATTAAAAAAAAAACAAATTTAATTATTTAGTTGTACACAAAATTATACAATTTTAAGAATAATACTAATAATAAGAATAATAGTAATATTACTCACGATTCTTCAATTGCAACAAATATTCAAAATCATTAGGGGTCCAGTCTATTGGCCAAAGATGCCATTGGTCCCTTGAACATTTTAAAGTTTTCTGAGCACCAATTTTACGGATTGAGAAACGGTCATTAGCAAGGAATGATTTGATAACGTATGGCCCAACGAATTCACAACGGTTTTTTCCAGGACTCTGGCCTCTACTCAGTATTTAATAAATTAACTCTCTAATTCTGTATATCTTCGTTTTTTATTTAATGTAGCCATTTGATTTTCTGCGTTGTTCCTTATATTACTTAGGACTTTAAGCGATCAACAAATTTGTTCAATTGCGAGGTAGGTAGGTCAGCTAGAATAGTAGGAATACAAGGGGTCTGTCCCTCTTCTCTAAAAACTAATTTAAAAGGAGAATATCCCGTGGGTTTTTGCTTCGTAGTATTGATAACTGAATTTTAATTGAATTTTCCACAGTTTGCTCTGCCATTTCTTTGAATTATTGAATTCTAAGCATATTGCTAATGGTGCGCATATATCGTTCTACTTGTCCATTAGAGCGATATATTCCCGGGGTTATTACGTGCAGGTCGATATCAAAGTGTTCAATAAATGATTTAAATATTTGCGCCGTAAAATTTGTTCCTGCGTCATATAGTAGCGTGCAAGGCGTTCCAAATTTACTAATGAAGTTGTTCGAAAGGTTCTGTGTTTTGTTTATCCCGTAGTAAGGGTCGATAGAGGATAAAGGATGATAAATTTTGAGAACGCATCAATTAAAACTAAAATGTATTTATATTTATAATTGCTTCCCACTTTCGGCATGGGACCTAGACAATCAATATGAATTTTGCGGTTTCAAATCCTTTTTATTAGCTGATAATTTTAAAGAAATACAATCTATCATTAATGAAAACGTTAATCCCAACAAATACATACGGAAAATTTTCAGGGCCTTCACTACTACTAGTTCGAAAGAGATTCTCGCTTTCATCGGGAGAAGTTTGTTGACTAAAATATTCAATTGGACTAAATGAATCACCATGTTTTTGCACTAAAATAGCGCCAAACACAACAGAGCTGGCGTCAGTATGTAATTGTGTTTGTAAGGTGGTATCGAAGATTGGTAGTAAGGGTTTTTGTATTAAAACATCAATTATGTATCGCTCTGCCTTTTCGCATTCAGCAGTCCAGATAAAAGCAACTTTGTTTTTTGTTAGATGTGTTATGCATGCAACTATTGTAAAAAATGCGGGAATAAATTTTCGAAAATAACTGGCTAAGCCAATAAGCTGCCGTGCCTGTTTTAAGTTTCCAGGAGGTAAACTATCTCGGAGGGCCTTAACCTTATTTTGGTCAGGCGAATACCTTCAGCAGATATTTCTCGACCCCAATAATTAATCGTTTTCAGCAAAAAACGGCATTTGCTTCTATTGAAAATTTTGCATTAATTAAAGTACTAAGGACCAATTTTTGTTTTTCAAGACCTTCTTCTATGGATATAGAGGGTATTAGAATGTCATCAAGGTAAACCAATACGACATCGTATTTCAAACTGCCCAAAGCTAGGTTAATGGCTCGTTGGTAAACAGCCGACGCGTTAGCCAGGCCAAAGGGCATTCTTAGATATTCAATTTGCCCGTCGGGCCTTATAAAAGCTGTTTTTTAAATTGAATCTGGGACGATTGGGATTTGGTGAAATTTGGATGCCATATCGAAGGATGTGAAGAATTTTCTCTTGCCCAGGCGATCTAGTTGATCGTCTCTGCGAGGTAATGGGACGAGGTAAAGGATCTTTGACAGATATTTTGTTCAAGGGGCGAAAATCGACAGAAGCGATCCGTTCCATTTTTTTAACCAAGATTACTGGGCAAGCAAATGGGGAATTGCTTCCGCGTATAATTCGGATATTAAGGAGATCGTCAGTAATATTTCGAAAGCTCATACGCTCTGATTCTGACATCCGATAGGGGTGATAGCCCCGGATCTAGGGGGGGGGGGGGTTGGGCAAGCCGGCACCCATGCCCCGGGCGGCAAATTCAGAGGGCGGCAAATTCAAACTTGGCTGACAAATACAATGTTTTCCCTACGCATACATTCTAATGTATCTAGGTAACTTCTCAGTAGTTTTCGAGATTTTTTTCTTTCAATTTCTTTTCCCCCGAACTATCTATCTATATATTTGGAAACTCCTTCGCCTCCTTCAAACATTCAATTTGTGTGTACTATTTAGTTCTTATCGATTAACCGAACATAGAATACTGACACTTAAACAAGTGACAAGTATCATATGCATTTATAAAAGACAATAAAGAATGAAATTATTGACATAACGTCAAAAACAGTAAGAAATAGCATTTTAAATGACATCCAAGAAGCCAAATACTACACGATAATGTTTGACTGCACTCCAAATGTGTACCATACAGCTAGGCTTTTTCGGGTCCGAGTACCCGGACCCGGACTCGACGAGTCCAAGGGTAAATGCCCGGTACCCGATACCCGATCTAGGACTCGACGAGTCTCAGGTCTTGAATGTTTGGCATTATCTAGTACACCGCGTCGTAAAGAAGATCGACGATTTAGCATTACACTTGATAAATGGACGAGTATGAAAATTCGAACATATCTAAATATCAATTTGCATGGAATTGACTATGAAAAGTGTTTAATCTGGGTTTATTGAGAATTTGATTTGACTGAAAACTGATGATTTTCATCGAAAAAGTAGAAGAACACTTAAACACATTTAATATAAAATTTTAAAAACATATAGTTGGTTCAACCGGCGACGGTGCAAGTGTAATGATGAAATTTGGACGAGAATCTTCCAGACTTTATAATTTCTGTTTGAATCACACTATACACTTATCTGTTTGTGATGTAGTATATATATATATATATATATATATATATATATATATATATATATATATATATATATATATATATATATATAACCAGTAACCTTGTGTACCCTAAGGTGTAAGGTGGATGTAGTATATAAAAAGTAAAATATTACCGGCTTGCAAGATGAAGATGACCATGGTCTAGATCAGCGATACTAACTACGCGGCCCTCGGAACGATTTTTTGCGGCCCTCGGCTGTTAGGGAAATAAATAAAAACGTAAGGATAAGGCTCACTTTGAGTTTTGGAAAGTAGTTGAGAAGGACCAATTCCCTAACCTAATTGACTGCTCAGAAAGTCTTGGGTGTGCTTTTTTTCTACATATGGGTGTGAATCTACATTCAGTAAGCTAAATTTTATAAAAAAACAAGTACAGATCCCGGTTAACGAGTGCAAACGTCGACAACATTTTCAGATCATCAACAATACTTCGACTTCAAAGAATTAACATATATACATAGTTTTTCTACTTATGTAATAAACATAATGTTACATATATTACATTTTTTACTTGCGGCCCTCAGGAAAATCTAATAAAAACTAAGTAACTAAGTCTAAGTACTAAGTCCCACTTAACTTAATCGGCAAGTTCGCACAGTATCCCTTGCTTTACCATATGCGTGAACATGAAAAATCCTTTCGTGTTTTTTTTTTTTTTTAATTGCGAGACAGATTAGACCCGGACTCGGAACCGGACCCAAAAAATCGGACTCGGACTCGCCGTCTAAAAAGACCGGGTATTCCCAAACTCCACATACAGCAGCGTTTCCCAAACTTTTTTCTTCGTGACCCGCTTATTTTAATATTTTTCCTTCGTGACCCGTAGATATTGTTCATCAAATCAGAGATAGTCAGAAACGGCATATATGTAGTGCGCAGTAGTTTGTTTGCGCATTCATGTGATAACAATTCGAATATATTTCAGAATGGCGTGTTGCAACATTTTAAAACAAGAATAAGTGAAAATAAGATCAGAAATGCGTTTACATGTTGTAACTTGCAAGAAATAGGCAACTCGTAAATGATAGTTAATTGGTAGCCGAAAACTTACAAAGAATAATGAATAAGTACTAGTGTTTTACAATTAAATTCAAAATAATTGTTGTCTTGTCTAAAAGTTGTCTTCTCCTTTTTGTGTTCTCTCACAAGTCGCGGCATAGTGGACGTTAATAGTTTGTTCCAAGAATAGCTTGATATATTCCCAGAAAGTATAATATATTTTTGCAAACAATTAATTTATGCAATAATGTCGATTTAATTTTGTTTAGATATATTTATATTTTCGTAAAAATAAATAAACTAAAACAAAAAGCAGCTAATTTTTGTAGAGTTCCTTTGCGACCCGGTATTTTTTTTCCGTGGCCCGGTACCGGGTCGCGACCCGGCATTTGGGAAACTCTACCATACAGAACAAATGAGCCAGGTAATTTGATAAGTAAAGAACTGATGATGTGTTTGAAATAAAAGAAAGATTCATTGATTTCATAGAACTTGCTGGAAAGAGTCCATTTATCATGAGATTATAGAAAAAATGACAGTTTATACTTTAGATATTGGACAATGTCCTGGCCAATCTTATGATAATGGGTGTAATATGGCTAGCATCTATACAGGAGTACAAGCCAGGATTGCAGAAAGGAATGAGCTGGCAGAGTTCGTACCGTGCTTGGGTCACTCCTTGGGTCAATCTTGTAGGTGCTTCATCATGCCTGGAAGCACCTATTTGGACTAATTCAAAAAGTATATTGCTTTTTTGTCGGCTTTGTAATGGCGTTGAGAGCCTCTTCTGCCAAATAAACAAATTTCGAAATGCAAAAAACAATTTTATGAGGTGTGTGATAACTGATAACGAATTACGGACACTTCAACCTGCTCAGTTTTTTTCTAAAGAAATAATGATGGTATTTTATCGAATCATATCAGAAATTAAAAAAAAGGTTTGATTGCGTTACCATGCTGAATTTGAATTTTGCATTTCTCAATGGTTCTGAAATCTTGAATGTGTCAATTGAAAAACTGCAAAAGCATGGGGCAGGGTAGATCGTAAATACTTGCGGTATTTAAGAGCCGTTGAATTCTGCCAAAAACTCTACGTTTTTAAAGAGCAAGCTCCATGTTTATTTGGTGATATAGAAATGGCCAACGGTTGCTATCTCTTGCAACAGATCTATGCGCATGATTTGCAGGATGCCTTTCCTAATATTTGTATTGTTCTACGAATTTACGTTTCCTACTAGGTCCGCATTTTTTATCAAAAAATATTTGCGATCCTCTATGAGCCATGAACATTTATCGAGTCTCGCAATCTTAAATCGCTATAGAAAATCGAATGGCACATGGGATAAATTATGACAAGGCCATAGATTTGTTTGCAGAACAAATGGCTCAAAGAATAAAATTGTAATTTCAATTTGAAATACACTAACATACTTAATTGTTTTTATTTTTAATTTTACGTTTTATTCCAGGCCCTATACTGTGGTATCCTAAATAATACATATATATATATATATATATATATATATATATATATATATATATATATATATATATGTATATATATATATATATATATATGTATATATATATATATATATATATATATATATATATATATATAACTACACGTCCATGTACATACGTATATTTGTAAATGAATAGGCTTAACAAGAATGAGATTTTTGTGGCGTTGTTTCCGTCAGGCGTATTTCTATCAGTGGGCGTATGATGGCTGAAATGATGATGATGAAGGTAAACATATAGGCGGGCGGGGGCGGTATTTTTCAGTTTTTGCTCCGCCACGAAAAAAATGAAGATCCGGGACTGAGGGGTGATAATAAATTGTTTTATTTTCAGCTAATCTTATGTTCAATTCACCGGATTAATAGCATCAACACAGTTACCTGATGTTATTAATTCAGAAAAACTTGCTTAATTCGGAAGAAGAATCAAAAGTTTTTGTTATTATCTAAATCTGTGACCAAACCAATAGAGAGTTCTTAGGAACAATTTTTAAATAGGTCTTATCTTTTAACAGAATCACATGATGTTCGTAAATATTTTCCCCTATAATAATGTCATAATGAAAGTGATTATGTGGCACAATCACTAGATCCAGCTCAACTTTCACCTCAGGTAGTTCTACAAGGGCTTTTGTTTAAAAGGATTTTTGAAAGGATTTTGTTAAAAAATGAGTTTACTTGATGTACCATCGAACCATTGCAACGGGGCAATGCGGGGAATTTTAGTTAGTTTTAATCTATCCACCAATAATTCATATATTAAGGAACAAGTTGAACCTGTGTCAATAAGGCAGTTAGTATTATAACCGGAAATCATCGAAAACGTTTTTAAACATTTATTATTTGACAAAAACTATTCAACAAAACGTTCTCTTGTTTACTTTTCCTGCTTGTAGCCGGATGCGGCGTTTCATTGACTCGCCCGTGTTTGTTTTGTCCACGAAAGCAATTTTTAAATTTATGACTTAATTTCTTACAGTATCTACAAACAGGTTTGTCTTCATTTCTTAACGGGGCTTCGAGATTTTGATTTGAAACTTTACAACCTCACGAAATGTAACCAGTGTTGTCACACGAAAAACAAGTACGTAATTCAGTTGCGCACGATGTTCGTGAAAACGTTCTTTTCCTGGACTTACCTATGGCGGGCTTTTCGGGGGAGATTTTCACATAATTTGCCAAGACTGCAATCAGGTCACTAACCGAAGATGTACCGGAGTTATAAGCTGCCGTTCTCTTGGCGGTATCCTCAATAGCATGCGAAATAATTTAAATTAGATCAGCATTCGACCAATTTGCTCGTAGACATTAATTTTTCTAATTTAACCCTTGCGTATTCCACATGACTGCGTGCATATGTACGCCGATAATTCACTGCATCACCTAAAAGTTTTCATTTTTGTTTTTCTTGGGAAATAAATGAAACAGAAAAGTCAAATTTAAAATTTTCCCAGGTTTGGTCGGTCGGCTACCATGCAGTAAACCACCTTTGAGCAAATTTTAATAAAAATGAACCGATTCTACTTACAGTTTCTCTATCAGACCACCCAAACTCGTTTTTATACCCATCAATTTTCAATAACCAGATACTTCTGTCCGTACTTTCTGGGTCGAAACTTGTAAGAGCCAAAGAAATGGCCATTTGAGAAACGGGGGCAATAGTCGGCGTCGTCAAAGGCTGATCCTTTGTGCGGCGTTGAAAGTCCTCCAAGACTTTTGTTATGGCTCCTAACGATTGGCTTAATTCTTCGATTTTAATACTAACACTTTAGCTACTCGAAATCACACGTGTACCCCACACCTGCTATTAGATTCCATTTTTTATTATATTTCAATTGTGGACTTGACACAGTCAGTCCGATGTATTCTCTGCTGCCTTCAGTAACACTAACATGCGCAGGAGCAACTGTCGGACAGCGATGCCAACGCGTACAGAATTTTCCCCCTAGGACCAACTTCAATTCCCCATAGATTTCGATTAAAATCCCCTAAAGTTTTCATTGTTCACCTTGTTTGAGAGGTAATTTAAAAAGTAAATTTAAAATACTGTTAGGTAGTAAATATAGTTAGGTAGTACTATTAGGAAGTTAGTAGTCAGAGCTTTTGTATTTATGACAAATATGAAATATACATAAATATACAAAATATACAAACATTTATATTTTGTTCCTCAACTTTCCTTTTCTTTACTTCTTTCTCTTTTTCTAGTCTATTTTGCTTCATCATTTTCCTTTCCTACATTATTTTTTGCTTTTTATACTCTTCTTTTGTTAACTTTTCTTTTTAATAATCCCCCTAAATATCCCCCTAAATAAATGTACCCTCTAAAAAACCCCTTTACATCATGGTTCCCCCTAAATTTGGGGGTAAAACCCCTAAGTTGGCATCACTGCTGTTTGAGCGTCAACATTACGCTGTATATCGCCATCTGTCGTTTTATAAAAGTGCTGAATATCGATTTTAATATGAGATATAACAATATCATTGGTCTTCTGAGAATGATGACTGACGGAATGAATCTATTCTAGTTTCAACAAAAGTTAAAAATGATGTACCTAAATAACATTTATGAATCTACAAATTTAGGAAAATATTAATTGTTAGTTTTATAATTATTGTATAGTTTATAAGTAATGTGTTATAGTAAATGCTAAATAAGTAATGTGTATATAGTAATAATACAGATTTTATTTTACATATGTTTGTATAAAAAAAATGCGTAACTAACTAGGCAAAGTAACTAACTAGGCAAAATTTAAAAAAATGTTTGCAATAAAACTTGAAGAGAATTAAATTTTCTATAAAAAACTTAATTATATCGTGATTTTTTTATCGGTCAATTTGGATAATAATCAAATTTGAAACTAATAAAATTTTCTGTTTGTTTTTCTTATCTCAAAGATTCATAATTAATTGATAAACTAAAGAAAATTTTAAAAAAGGTTTCATCTAACACTTGTAGAAAATTAAATTTTCTATATGAAATCTTTGGCTCTTAGTGATTTTTTATGTCAAGTGGGTCAAGTTTTTACCAAACAACCAGGAACACTGTCAATAGATTATTTTTGTTCCACATTGCATTTATCACAAAAATCGCAAAATTGCGAACGAAATAACACAAACACTTGAAATGAAACTTTCTATCAGCTGCCTTATTATCCAGTGATTTTTAGTTTGTCTATTTGGTAATAATCAACAATGAAGAAAGTAAAAATCTTGTATTTCTTCAATAATTTTCTTGTCTCAAAAATACGAAACAACTCGAAAACTACACAAAAGTAAACTACATTTTCTGTAAGAAATCTTTTTACTTTCTGTCAACTTAGTATCAATAAAGTACCAATAAGGCAGAGGTAAAATAATCGGGAGCAGAGGAAGGACAGTCTCGCTGCCAAGATCCCCTGATGGGGTAGATCTACTGGAAGTATCAAAAGACGAAATGGTTTGTATATGGCCCAATCTATACATACCTGGGAAATAAAGATGTACCAATAAACCTAAAAAGGAAAGTTTACAACTCCAGAATATTGCCAGGAACTACAGACGGTTTAGAAACTATGAGCTTGACAAGAAGAGTTTCAATAGACTAAGAGTAACCCAAAGGACCATGAAGCGCTAAATGATTGGGATTTCATTAAGAGACTAAGTCAGAAATGAAATTATCAGAGGAAGATCTAGAGTATCCCACGTTATTGAACGCTTAGAGCAGTTAAAATGGCGTTAACACGTCGCAAGACAAAGCAACAACAGGTGGACTGCCAGAATTACCCAGTGGCGACCTTGGTATCGTCCACAAGGAAGGTGGTTGGAAGACATAAAATCGATCGCTGGTAAAGCCTGGCATCGCGAAGCCCTAAATCGTCAGATGAAGAAAACTTACGAATGGGCCCATGTCCAGGAGTGGACGGTGGAAATCTGATGAAAAAGAAGAATTGTTTATTAATTGTTTAATTGTTTATTTATTTATTTTTATTTTCGTTTTTAGCAATTTGAATTTGTATATCATTACCTGAAGAATATCACAAGCACACATATTGTGTTTGGCAACTTCAACAGCCAAAGCTGCACATGGTGATATGATCATGAAAATGAGAATGGAAAAGCAATGCAAGAGTGGGCAGAAATAAATCACCTTACCCTGATCCACGATGTAAAACAGCCTGCATCATTCAATAGTGTTATAGGGAAACCAGGTTACAACCGTGACCTCATTTTCAGCAGTAACAGAATCAGCGAAGTATGTGTAAAATCTCTCAGTTCTCCAATACCTAATACACCTCACCGGCCAATAATGTGCCAAATATTTGCTGCCGTTAGACCTCAAAAGGTACAATTTCGTTGGAGGTACAACTTCAAGAAAACAGACTGGTTGAAATTTGCTTGAAATTTGTTGGACATCGAAGTGTCTTCAATAGAAACCACACCAGAATCATGTGACATCATCACCACAACTATAAAGAGGTGCTCCATTCAGTGAATCAATAGTAGAAGCTGGGAACAGACTCATCTCCGTCATTAGACAAACAAAACGGGATCAGTGGGCTTGAACTATAGAAGACCTGGATCTGAGAAGAGACAGCCATAAGGCATGGAGAATTTTAAGATGTCTGAGCAATGATCCGACAAAGACCTCTGTACATTACAATATCACTGCCAACCAAATAGATGCATCAGATTTTGACGAACGGGAAGCCCATCCAAATGCACAAAGTGCCCAGACATCAAAGATAAATTCAAGAGGAAAGTAATGATCTTACAATACCAATCCGAAGGGCATAACTGGAGAAGGCTATCAAACAGACTAAAAATAGAAAATCAGCCGGCTTGGATGACATTCGGACAGAACAAATTAAGCATTTCGGTTTAAAAACGAAGGAATGGATACTCCAGCTTTTCAATAACTGAATGAAGAATTATCAAATCGCAAAGATATAGCGGAAGAGCTGTGTGAAAGCACTGCTGCGACCTGGCAAAGAAGGGAACAACCCGAAGAACTTCAGACCCGTTACTCTCCAGTGTCACCTCTACAAACTACTGAAAGAATGATTCTGAATCGCCTTCTACGCGAAATTGATCCTCTGCTCATACCCGAACAAGCTGGATTTCGTCCCGGCAAAAGCTGTACTAGAAAGTTTCTGAACCTTACGCTTCAAAGAAGATGGTTTCGAAGCAGCTAACGTAACTGGAGTGGCATTTGTTGATTTACCGGCTGCCTACGAAACTATCAACCATAAGCTCCTACTTGCTAAGGCCTACACGTTGACTAAGAAATCCACCCTAAGCAGGTTCATTGCCACTCTCCTGCAGAATCGGAGTTATTTTGTGGACTTCCAAGGGCGACGTAGCCGATGGAGACTACAGAAAAGTGTCGTACCCCAAGGAAGTGTTCTCGCTCAACTTATGTTCAATGTGTACACAAATGACCAGCCCATAGCTCCCAATACCAGGAGATTCTAGAACTGGCGATCTCGCTCTTACCGTACAGTGCAAAGATTTGGAATCAGTGGAGAATAACCTCACGAATGCACTTAAGGGTCTGTCCAAAAACTATTTTGCAAACCAACTGAAACCAAATCCCTCCAAGACAAAAGCATGTGCCTATCACTTGAGAAACATGGAAGCCTTTCGTGAATTGAAGGTAGTATGGTCAGGAGTAGAACTGAAACACTGTTACACCCCAAAATTTCCAGGAGTGACAGATGTTCGAATGGTGTCAGGTTGACTACCCCATTTTGAACCAGTCAGTTGTCTCAGAAGATTATTCCTGGTGGAAACTTGTGACTTGGTGTTCAGACAGTATTTCTTGTAGATAAGAGTTCTTATCTACAAGAAACACTGTCTGAACACCAAGTCAATAGTTTCCACCAGGAGTAATCTTCTGAGACAACTGACTGGTTCAAAATGGGGTAGTCAACCTGACACCATTCGAACATCGTGCATCGATGCATCGTGCATCGAACATCGTTTATTGTAGATAAGAGTTCTTATCTACAAGAAACACTGTCTGAATACCAAGTCAAAAGTTTCCACCAGGAATAATCTTCTGAGACAACTGACTGGTTCAAAATGGGGTAGTCAACCTGACACCATTCGAACATCTGCATCGGCTCTGTGCTATTCCGCTGCAGAAGTACGCCTGTCCGATTTGGTATAACTCAACTCATGCTAAACAGGTGGACGTGGCTCTCAATGAAACATGTAGAACTATAACTGGGTGCTTAAGACCAACACCAACTGAGTGCCTTTACCAGCCCGCAGGAATAGTAACACCCTCTATTCGACGAGAAATAGCTGCAAACAAGGAAAGGAAGAAAGCTGAACAGGAAGCAACCCATCCTCTACATGGGCATGAACTACATGCTCAGAGCCTAAAGTCTAGGAAGAGTTCCCTAAGAACATCAGAATTGAAGACTACATGTGAAAAAGCCAGGCTAAAATTATGGAAAGCTAAGCAATCTCTTCCTCTGGGCTGGCAAAGGATATCCGAAACTTTACCTCCTGGTCATGATCGAGGATGGTTAACATGGAAATCCTTGAATTGATTAAGATCAGGAGTCGGCTGATCTAAGAACAATCTTGCAAAGTGGGGCTACATTAAAGAAGATAGCATTCAGTGTGACTGTGGAGAAAACCAGACTGTGAAACATATGCATCAGTGTAGACTGTGTGCGATCTCCTGCACAAACGATAATCTTTATGAAGCATCACAGAATGCAGTGGAAGTGACCAACTTTTGGTCAAATATTATAAAATTTTTGTAGTCATAGTATTAGCATTTGTGTTTTATTTGATGTTTTCTGACAAGAAAACGAGAATACACGAGAATAAATTAGTAAATTACCTGAAGAAACCAAAGTTTTGTTGAAACATATGTCGTATTTATACAATAAATTTGAAACTTAAAAACAACTAATAGCAAACTTTTTAATAAAATATAAACTTTTCAAATAATTAAAAATAAATGATGTAAATGGCTACCTACTTAACCATTTCCATCACTTTAGCTAGTCTACTCTAAGTTGTACAGGAGGATATCTGTTAATGACTATTGATGACTGTTTGAACAATTTTAGTCTTCACAACTAATCTAAAATTAGATTATGCTATATTAACAATTCAGGCGTTTGAAAATACAAATCCTATTATTACTAAATGGGGAATAAGACAAGGAGATACCAGCTCACATAAACTATTTACAAATACACTGGAAGATGTTTTTAAGATGATAGAATGGAAAGGAAAAGGAATTAATATAAACGGAGAATACCTTTCAAACCTACGATTTGCGGATGACATCATACTAATGGCTAGAACCTTACCAGATCTAACTCAAATGATAAAAGACCTAAACAAAACAACAGAAAAAGTTGGATTTAAAATAAACATCACTAAAACATGACGAACGACAAAAACGTAACACTTAAAGTCGACATAGGAAACGAGAGCATAGAGGTGGTAGACGAATACGTATACCTTGGTCAGCTTATTTCATTCGCACAAGATGCTCAGAATAAGGAGATAGCCCGTAGGATAAAACTAGGACGGGCGGCATACGGAAACCTAAAAAACGTATTTAAATCTAAAAACTACCCGCAATCCCTAAAAACAAAGGTTTTTAACCAGTGTGTACTACCAACACTGACATATGCATCAGGAACATGGACATTGACCGATATTGGAATGGAGAAAATGAGAGTAACCCAGCGAGCGATGGAAAGATCTATTTTGGGACTAACCAGAAGAAATCGCAAAACAAATGTATGGATACGAAATAAAACACGAGTAATCGATAGAAGCCAATACATAGCAAAACTAAAATGGCCCTAGGCTGGGCATGTGATGAGAAGAGAGGATGGAAGATGGACAAAAAAAATTACAGAATGGAGACCGAGAACTGGAAAACGAAATCCAGGCCGACCTAGAACTAGATGGAGGGACGATATCGTAAAAGTAAGAGGAGGACAATAGACAAGAGATACCGCAGATCGCAGTCAATGGAATCAGATAGGGGAGGCTTATATCCAGCAATGGAGTACTTAAACGCTGCTTATGATGATGATGATGGTGATATTAGCTATTCTAAACTTACGCCAGTGGTTCGGCCTTACATCAATTGAGGCGATGAGAGCAAAAGTGGCCTAACCCACAAACACATAAAAATACTAATAAATGCAGATTTTGCATCCCAACTGTTGGGGATGCAAAATCTACATTTATTGGTATTTTCATGTTTTTGTGGGTTAGGCCACTTTTGCTCTCATCGCCTCAATTCAACTGTTTTGTCTAGCAGTTGATAAAGCCAAGATTGCTATGCTAATCGCAAACATCCGCAACAGATAGAGCACTCTAAGAAGAAGAAGAAACTAGTTTTACTAGCAAATGAAGTTTACCAAAAATGTACAATAAAAAAAATTAACTTTATAATCTCCAAAAACATGTATTCACACTTTGATTTCTAAACAAGCAAAGTGTACATAAAATCTAGGACACTCGGACACTAGGACACTCGGTAATTTTATAGTTTTTAATGAAATATAAGCTTTTGCAAATGAATGTCGATAATTGCATACTCCGGGGACTGAGTCATGTTAACTTGTGTTCAATTAAATTTAGATGATTATATATTAGCTATTCTAAATTAGTTTTACTAGCAAATGAATTTTGCCAAAAATGAACAATTTGATGAACTTTAACTTTGCAATCTCTAAAAAACATATATACAAACATTCATTTATTAACAAATAAATTGTATATATATTTTTCTAGGACACCCGGTGTTTAATGAGAATGATGAAAATGGACTTGACAATTGTTTCCTGAAAATATTTTTGTTTAGTCAATCCGGTTAGTCTAGTACAATTCAGAAAAACGTTGCTTGGCTTTCGTCTACCAATTCATTTATTAATATAGGCGTAAATAATATTCGGAATAGTTTTTAGCATTACCATTGGACTCTTGTATTGACCTAAATAGCTTTTACTAAATTATTCAAAAGTAGAATATAAATCGCCGTTTAAAGGAATCTCGACTTGTTTCCGATTGAAATGGCGGATTTGTGGGACGAATTGGAACGGACCCAATTTCCTCATGCTTGAAGAACCGAAGAATCTGGAAAAATAGTAGAACTTGATTTATTTTGTATATGCGGCAAGAATTTCCAATGAAATATTTAAGGTTAAAAGTTGCAAACGCTAAACATGATCTACGAATCTAGATCAGGAGCTCAGAATAATCTTTGTTCCTATGAACCCCTTCTACATAAAACGCTTTCCTTATTTGAGCACTAAAACCGTAAAGTTTAATATTTTCACAAAATTTTTAAACTTTACGGATAATTGAAACTTTTCTAATTAGTAGTGGAACTAAGGAATATATGGTCCCATTTCCCTTCTAAAACCGAAGAATACAGTCCCGTTTAAGTAAGATAATATTTTCTTTAATTAAAGTAAACTGATTTGTTTCCAAATCTTTCTACTTACATTATTTATAGACCTGTTTTCAATAACAAGTACATTTGCCGATTAAAGTACTAATTTTGTCCAGTAATATACATAATATATGTGTTTTCTCTGACAATTCTCGACTAATTTTAGTATTCCATTCCATTTAGTGCTATCTAAAGTGGCGGCCGTCCGTCTCGATTCCAATTCCAGTCTAGTCGGCCGATTCCAAACACCATAAATCCAGTTTGGTCGACGACTTATTCCATTCCTCTACTTTAGATTAGAGCACGCGAGGAAGAAAAAAGCGGACAGACATGCATCATGCAGTTGCGACACAGAGAATTTCAAATAAATGAACACAAAGCTCGCAAAGAGAAAACAACACCGGTATTGATCTACGGTTCCAAACAAAGCTCCATAATAAAATTACAAGCTAGTTTAGGAATTGGTACGAGTGGCAAAGTATATTTTACTTTCTAGGGCGTTGTGTTCCATTTTAGTAGAAGCATCAAATTTAGACAATTAAACAAAAACAAATCTTTTTTATGGCCAAAGTGTTTTCGTTGTAATTCAAAAGTTTTATCTAATATTTCATGCGGTCTGCTCTGTATAACACAAAAAGCTTTTAGAGGAAAATATTTTTTAAAACCGAGTATCATCCAATAAACAATAATTAAACTCCAACGAAGATTTCTTTCCTTAACAATAAACGAAGTTGATACCTCAGCCTATGCAAAAAAAATCAATTCACAACAAAGTTCTGGCCGCGAGACCTAATTCCTACCCCACAGTTATCCAGCGCAAAGGTATATATGCCCTTGATGTATACCCGCCATAATTTCCGTAAGTACTTTCAAGTGTTTCGTCCTGATAAATTGTTAAAAGGGCTCCGCGTCTCTTTTTTCGTGCGCTCCACCGCTTAACAATTTATTATTTAAAATAATTTGCCTGACAAGGGCGCTCTGAGGCCGTGCGGCCGACGGCCCCAAATACCGCTACAACTCCCGAAAACTAAAGGGTTTAATCGTAGTGTAATTAAATTTTAAAACAGGGCGGGAACAGATAGTTTTTCACACACGTTTCATTAATCATTCTCTGTCCTTCCAAAGCGCTACTTCTGCATTTAATATTACTCATTTTGTCATAAAGCCTATGAAATAATAGAAACGATCTCAGTCATAATTGACTGAGATTTTGTATTTCTTCATGATTATTTTTAGGAATGTTCATCATTCTTGATAAGAGCTATTATTTTCAACACCATTATCCGATTCTGTTTCAGACCATTCATTATCTAGAATATTTTTCTTACAATTCGTCAATTAATTTAATTAGGCTTGAAAATGCAATACTAATTTTAGGTGAAGTAAAAACTTCCGAGCGTTTTTTCGGGTAATTTCGACGATGGAATTAAAATTGTTAGGATTTACTGATTGAAATCAAATATGCACAATTTTGTTCAATAATTCTTGTCCATTTTTGATGAAAATATCATAATTTCGCTATTGAAGAAATCCTCGTTCCTATTTGTAAAAATTTGACCAAACCATTTCCACAAGCCTCTCTTGCGGTTAATTTTATACCACTAAGAAAATTTTCCAAATGTTTGAAATGATAATAGTCCCTTGGTGCCAGATGTGGACTAAAGGGCGGGTACTGTATAACCTCCCATATAAACTCTCGGAGCTTCTAACGTGTCGTTAAAAATGTGTGCGCCCTGTCGCTTGATGAAATTATTGAAAAGGTAATAGTCGCTTGGTGCCAGATGTGGACTATACGGCGGGTGCTGTATAACCTACCATCTAAACTCTCGGAGCTTCTGACGTGTCGTTAAAGATGTCCCTGATGCTTCATTAAAGATGCCCTGGCGCACACATCTTTAACGACACGTCAGAAGGCTTAATGGGTCATAATACTCTTCCTATTGGCCAATCCTGGCCGCTTCTGCTTGATTGCTTCTATATGGTCAGTTGTTCAGAGTAGAGGTCCAAATTGAAGGTCTGGCTCGATAGGAGCAGCTCATAGTGGATGAATCCCTTACGATGCCAGCAAACGCACAACGAAACCTTCTTGGCCGTTAATCCGTGCTTGGCGATCGTTTGTGCCGGCTCACCGTAGGTGGTTTTTGTTCTCGTGGCCACCTTTTTCGGTTTTTGTTCTAGTATGTGACCCCTTTTTCATCGTCAGTCACTATCCGCTTCAAAAATGGGTTGTTTTTGTTAAGTTTCAGCAAAGAATCAGAGACATCAGTTCGCTCCAGAAGGTTCTTTTGTGTCAATTCGTGTGGCACCCATATATCTAACTTCTTCTTGAGATCAGCCTTAAGCAAATGGTTCCAACCGGTTTTCTGACTAGGTTCTATCTTTAGTTTCCGAGAAATAAAATAGGTGCTTGCATGGCGGTCCAAATTGACGATTAAATAATATCATAATATCATCGATATTTTCGACAATTGGCCTACCAGATCGTACCTCATCTACGACGTCCATATTACTAGAAAGGAATCGCTAAAACCACCGCTTTTCTGTTACTTTTGATATTGTAGTAGGTCCAAAAACAGCACAAATCGCTTTGTTCGCTTGCTCTGCTTTTTCACCTTGGTCGTTGTGGTAGTGAAGAATGTATCGAATTTCCTCTTTTTTTACATCCATTTTAGAGGGCTACAATACACAACTGGCCTTAAGAAACACAAGACTGATGAAGAACTTTTATTGAAGTGTAGTCTAACCTATAAATTGCGGTATAGTATGACTCGATGCGATATTTACATAGTCATAAATGGCTTCCTAAAGACATCTAGCGAAAACGCTCATAACCTTTTACTTCGCTAATAACTTAAAAATTAACAAAATTAATTGTATTTCAGCCTTCATAGCGTTTAACTAGTAAACACTTTTACAAAACTATGAACTAGTAATAAGCGAGTTCTAGTAAAATTTTAAATTGATACACAAAGTTTTCCAACAATTTAAAAGCCTAAGTTTTCAGAGAAGATAGCAAAAAAAGTTAGGTACGGGCCTCAGAAATATATCCTATTAAAACTGTTCCAATATGTGTAAATCTATAATACAACTGTAGTTGAAGACTCCTTTACGAAGATTGGTACAAGAACGTAGTAAGATATTAGCTAATAGTAAGAGTTTTATAATTACATATATTAAATCTATGTATCTGTGTAAATTAGAATAAGAAATCTTCTTCTTCTGCTTCATGTGCCGTCACTCTTCAGGAGGTTGTCTGTCACCATTGCAATTTTGATTTTGGAAACTGCGGTCTTAATTAGGTTATATTATAGGATATTAAACAGGATATTCTTCTCGCTCTAATAGATCTTTTTCCCATGATATTTCGCTGAATTGAGAGAAGCAAAATCTCATATTTCGGACATCTCGTGATGTGGCCGAGATATTGCAATTTTCTTTTATTAACTTCCTGCAGGATCTCCATGTTTTTGTTCATTCACTTCAGAACCTCCACGCTGGTCGCATGTTCTGTCGATACTCTCAACATCCTACGGTAGGCTTACGTCTTGAAGGCTTCTAGTTTCCTCGCGCAATACAGGTTGAGGGTCCAAGTTTCTACACCATAAAAGGGACTGGGAATACGTAACATTTGAGCATCCGAGCTCTCAGGTCCAGGCTCAGGTCGCGGCTACAGTGCGGCTTTTTAATCTTTACAAAGAATGCACGCGCTTTCTCAATGCGGATCTTTATTTCTGAACGGTACTCCTGTAATATATAGTCATACCTAGGTAAAAGCGTCGATGCTTTCCAGCATTTCGCCTTCCATATCTAGATGTTTATTTAGCACTCAGGTTCGATGACAATTATGTAATGAGTCTACTAATGAGAGGTTTCATTCAAAGTTTTCATTTCAATCAGAGAAATCATCGGATGTTTATTTAATTGTAAAGAGGAGGGCATGCCATTAATAATGGAAAACAATTTAAGCCAAATGGACGCCACGGCTACGCTTGAAGGGCCATATTCTTTTCATGAAATTTTCCATCACCAATTCGCACATTTGCGGCTGTATGTCCTCGATAACTTTACAAATACCATCTTTTAGGTGTTGAATTGATTGTGGGCCATTGGCATAGACCTTATATTTCACGTAGCTCTAAAGAAAAAACACTAGATGTGTTAAGTCACAAGATCTCTGTGGCCAATAGTGATCGTTTCTTCGAGAAATCACATGGTCAGGAAACTTTTGAGCGATGGTATCGTTACTTGTGTGGCACGTAGCACTGTCTTGTTAAAAATAAACGTCGTCCACATCAACAACAACCAATTCCGGCCATACAAAATCATGAATCGTTGTTCGATAGCGCAATCCATTCACCGGCACCGTAACAAATCTCATTCCTCATTCTCGAAAAAGTAAGGTCCATTGACCCCACCAGACCAAAAACCGCACTAACAGTAACTCCTTGAATATGGAGAGGTTTCCAACAAAAAACCTTGGTTTGTCCGAGACCCAATTGCAACAATTCAACTTGTTAATGTAGCCTCCGAGGTGAAAATGGGCCTCATCGCTCAAGATGATTTTTCGTTAAAATTCCGGATAAGTTTGATGCATTTTAAGGACCCAATTAGCAAAGACACGATGTTGTTAATAGTCAGTAGGCGCGAGTTCTTGTATTAACTGAACTTTAAAAGCCTTAAGACCTAAGTCTTTATGCAAAATACAGTGTAATGTCGAATCGCCAATTCCAAAGATCGACGAGAAATGGACAAAGCTGGGTTTTCCTCAACACTGTGAGCTAGAACAGCAATATTCTCAATTGTTTTTGAGCGACATGCACAAGTTCAGTTCTTCATATCACTAACTTGTCCCAACTGCTCAAACTTTTCCAAAAGTTTCACAATACCTAGCTGAGAAGGAGTTTCATGATGCCCTAAAAATGCTTTAGTTTTGCGAACAGAGACCGCGAAATTTTCACCATTTTTGTAGTAAATTTTAATAATTTCAATGCGCTTTTTGCAGGGTATATCGTTCCATTTTTATTAATAGCGTAGTTCTTACTTGTCATCTGTCAAGGACTTACAGACTCATGACAACTGTTAAAATGGCGGGCAATTGAAAATGAAACTTCTTATTGGAAGATCTTATATTTGGTCTTCTTAACATACTGTGTCAGCCCATATACCCGACTAGATGTGACGACATTATTCAACATATTCTGAAGGTCTTCCATGTACTATATCGTCCGAGTAACGCAAATTGTTGATTGGAGTGCCGTTAACTCGTATTCCACCGGCATTCTTTTCGAGAGCTTCGGTGAAGATTTCTTCCGAATAGATTAAAGAGGGTGAAAGAACAAACCCTATAGAAAATAAGAATAGAAAATATATATTAGTTATAATATAAAATAAGTCATCCAATTATTTTAACAAAAACAAATTGTTATGTAGTTTATCTTTAATTGCTATGTATAATAATTTTGCAAATCGCACTGGCAATAACGGAATTACATTTAAATTATGATTGATAATAGTAATATTATAATATGATAATAAGATTGATATTTAATTTTTTTCCTGTTTTTTTTTAACTACGCAAAACTATATACTTGTTTCGAGACAAGATATTTTATAATTTAGGAATTTCTGTTAAATATCGTATTTGTATGAAATGTAGGTCAGTTTTTTGGCTTGGTTTTGTATTAAGTTCGTATTAAGTTGTTCTAGTAATAAACGAATTATAGTCAAATTAGAACTGATACACAGGTTTTTCATGTTTGATTTTCCAGAAATTATTGAGGTTAAGCTGTGTGAGAAGATAACATATAAATCAGAATTCTCTGCAATATAAATTAAAATTAAGAGTTAATATTTTTCTGTTAGTTTTTCATTATTATTCAATACTAAGCTTAGATATAAGATAACTTTGAAATTAGTTTCTATAAAATATCGGAATTTATAATGGCGGACATACAACAGTCGCGAATTACATTCTGTAAATTCTGTAAAAAAATTACATTCTGGAACAACTAGTCGTTCTGGTTTATTTACATTTAAAAATTCAGACTATAGGATTAACTGAATTATAGTCAAATTCAAATTTTACACAAGTTTGTCGCATCGATCTCAGTCATGCATGGAAGCAAGCGAAGGTCATTATAATCCTATTATCAACCGCTGGTCCGGCGGACCACCAGTGCGGACTACCAGTCCGCGGAGAAATTTTATTAGTCCGCGGACAATTTTTTCTATCCGCGAAAATTATTTTAAATTTTATTGTGAGTAAATGATAATAAAAATGTTACAATTAACTTATGTAGTAGTTCTTTAATACCAAGTAAAGTTTGTAGTAAAAAAATTATCACTGGTCCGCGAATCTTTTTTTTAATTTTACTGGTCCGAGGGCCAAAAAAGGTTGAGAAACGCTGATCTAATCGATGTAATTTTAAAGTATTAATTGTTAGTTTGGGATTTAACTTTTTTTTGTTTGGGATTATTAAACTTTACATTTCACTCTAAAATATTTAATATAAATTTGATGTTCAACTTATTTCGATTTTTGATAATTATAGTTTAGAATCAGGACACTCTTTAATTTTTTGCCATTTAGGAAAATTGAAATTGATACAAATTTAGTTGGAAAACAGTTACAAAAAAATGGAAAAGGTATTGAGATAAGGTATCATAAAAGTAAGCAATCCAGTAATAATAATAATAATATGTGAGCTGATATGAGGCAATTGATTAGTCGTCGTACAATGTCTTTGTAGGATGTCTGCGTGTAAAGTGTTTCAAGTTCCGTTTTAAAGCAAAGCGTATCGATTATTGTCCGCTGAATGTGTATGTCTTCAAATTTGCCCAGTAGACATTTGTGTGTGCCAGAGAAATATGGAATTTTAGTCAGTCTATATAAGAGGTCCTTGGGACAATTGTGCGGGAGGTTGTTTAGGTGACTTAATTTCTTTACAACGCCTAATGCAGTAACCGAAATGTTTCGGTACCGTAACGTTGCGTCAGCCTTTAAGTTTAGTTTGTGGTCGAAAGTCAGCCTTAAATATTATATATGTGGTATATGCGTAATGTCCATGATACCTAAGTGGAAGTGGGGAGAAATTAGGAATATTCTATGATTGGGAATAAGGAATTGATATTTGGAAGGCATTTGCAGAGAATCTCCAACTATTGAACCATTGAGATGTCTTGTTTGTCAGGATATGTAGTTGTTATTAAGTGTATTGGTGCGATGTAGTCGGCGTATTGAAGGATGTATGAAAGGAGGTTGATTTGATATTTCGTCGTGGCAAAACATATAATAAAGTAGTGGATACCTTGAAATAGTGTAAATAGGAGGAAAAATGGTATTGTTAAATCTAATTAGGAGGGATATATCCAATTATAATTTGAGGTAAGTTCTTGATGGTATGTTCTTGTATGGAGTAGTTCTTGTATGGAGTAGGTAAGGAGGATGTTGTGGAGGTGAATTATATATAACAATCCGGCGACAATCCGGCGAGCCAAACGCTACGAACTACTGACTTTATTAATGTCAAGCAAAAAGGGCAGCAGATGATTTATTTGGTAGGTAGGCAGTTTGGAAATTGTTGGTGAGATTGACTAGTGGATGGCTACTAGAGTGAAAGGGCTAAAAACCGAAATGGAATTTGGGAATGATGTGCATGACGATATTCCACAGCCTGGACGATAGTATTTATTCCAGGATTTTACCAAAGCAATGGAGGAGGGTTATAGGTCCGTAACTACTAGCAGGAAATGGTTTTGCTCGGGTTTATTATAATTACGAACTTTTTTCCAGCAGCTTGGGAAATGTCTTTTTTGGAGGCAGTGGATATATATATATATATATATATATATATATATATATATATATATATATATATATATATATATTAATGATGTGGAAGTGAACATTGTCAGTGAGACGTCTCAGTAGGAGTTTTTTCACAAGGTCGGAACTTGGTGATCTATTTTTTCCATAGAGTAAAGTCTTTGGTTAGTCTTTGGTTATTTCGTCAAAGTTTGTGTCGTCGCGTCGTGTTGGAAAAAGTTATTAAACAATAAATTGTCGGAAAGTGTCGAAGTTGGTTTGTTCAAAGGAAGGGGAGGTAAATGGCATGAACGATTTCTCGATATGCTTGGAGAAGATGAGGGCTTTGTCAGAGTCGGTTGTAAATGTTTCATTATTTATTAAGAGCGGGCGGCGTTTCGTTTGTTTTTTAATCTTAACGAAAAGGAATACAATATAGACAGACTATACAATAGGATAGATTAAGGAATACCATGGTCGCTTTCGATTTCTTTGCACATTGAAAGACACATATTTGTGCAAAATTCATAGCTTGCTTGGCCAATGTTCCTGTTGAGGTTATTGATTTCTGTCTTGGTCGCGTTGTCGTCTATCCTATTGTATAGTCTATAAAGCATTAATTTCTCTTTAATTAATACTAATATGTAACGAGCTAGTTTTTCCTTGGGAAAATTAGTTTTGGATTTGGGAGAATGTTTGAAGATTAGGTCTGTTAGATTGTCCTGAAATTCCTCTATATCTAACTAAGCAATATACTCTATTAAAACTAAATTAAAACTGATATAGTTCATATTTTTCTGTTAGTTTTTCATAATTACTTAATCTAAGTTTTGAGGCAATATAATATCGGAGTTTATATAATGCAGACCCAGTCTCTCTGTTTTACTTACATGTAAACAAGAATACATAAAAATAAGTTTAGTATTAAGAGAATTATAATAAAATTAAAATTGATGCACATTTTTTTTCTAGTTTATTTTTGCAAAAATAGATAGGAGAGTAAGATTTGAGAGTAGATAACATAAAAGTTAGAAGTCTTAACAATATATTCCATTGAAACAAAACATTGTGTAGTTTCTCTCTAAGGGTGCTACAGTCCTAAGTAGGACCTGGACTTCATTCCACAGCCTACACTTTTACTTGCTGTCCTGGTGTCATTGTGTAGTTCATCTAGTTTCAAATTTCAAATTTATTTGTTTTTTTTTTATAATATTAATTTTTTTTTTTTTAAATGAACTTTCAATAAGTAACTCCACAATTAATTAATTAATATCTAGTTAAGCCTCTCGTAAAATTTTTGCAAATAAGACTAGCTATAACCGAGCTACAACTGATGTATGGAGGTTTCCTCTGCAGAATCTGCATCTGTCATCTACCACTAGGCCTTGAAGTGTTTTCTAAGTTTTCTAAAGTCCTAAGTATCCTGAGATTCTAAGCTTGTCCCTGTTTAGTTTTAGGCAAGCTTTTGTTCTTTTCTGGTCCAGTATTACTTTGGATTGTCTTAGCCTTGAAAGTTTTTTCAAAGTTTTCATCCATGTTACTGTTATTTCTCCATCTAAACTTTGGTGGATGGTGTTCATACTCGAACTGCAAAAGGGTTATTGCCCAGCAGATTACTGGATCCCTTGTTTGCTAGGTAATTGGCTTCTTCGTTTCCATCTATACCAGTGTGTCCTGGTACCCAGTATAAAGATACTTTATTTTCTCTGTCGTGCTTGTTTAGCTTTACCACCCAGTCCTATACCAGTTTGTATCTGATGGTGTATGAGCTAATGGCCTTGATGGTTGCTTGACTATCTGACAGGATAGCAAAGTTTTTTGCGCTAGTTCCTGTCGAGGTTCAATTGTACACTTAATTCGATTGCATGTATCTTGGCATCAGCTTGGCAGATACTTGGGTAGATTATCATGAATTCAAAGTATTTGGTACGAAGTCCAAACACTCCTGCACCAGTACCTTCCTTTGTCTTGGAACCATCTGTATACCACTTGATAGCATTTTACTCTATGTGGTATGCTGAGGATTCGTCGCTCCAATCGGCTTTGGCATCGCCAACACATTGGGGTGTAGTTTTTCTCGAAATGTTATTTGCATACCATTTCATCTTTAGATACCTACTTCCAGCCAAGGGATCTTGGCAGTGAATCTGTTCCAGTCTCTGCTCCAGATTATTTTCCCTATGCCTATTTCTTCCTTGCTGAATATTACAATCGCTGATCTGGCGGCTCGGTCCATGACAAGATGTAATGGACCCAGCAACAATTCCATTGCTGCTGTTGGGCATGACCCCATCGCCCTCGTGATGTAGACACTCGTCAGTCTTTGATTCTTTTCAAACTACTTCTTCATAGAGACCAGCTTGGTTCTACTTATCCACGCAACTGCCCCGTAAGTGATCCCAGATCTCACTATCATGGAGTAAATCCATCGCAGGATTGCGGGGTTACACGGGTTTTTCAGATATCTGCACACTATTAGAGCGCCTTCGTTTTTTCCTACCACTTGTTCAGGGTACCTGTTCCAAAAGAATTTGTTATCTAGTGTTCTACGCAGATACTTTATCTCCTGTTTTTATTTTACTGCCCTCCCATTTAACAGTGTGGGCTGTAGGCAGTTTAGTCTTTTATTTCTAGTTAATGGTATCACCGTGGTTTTGCTCGGGTTTACTTGCAGTACCACTGTTTGAAACCATTTACTAGTTACTTTGAGGCCTCTCTGAACGATTTCAGATTTTTGGCTATGATGACTATATCGTCGACGTAACTTTGACAACTAAATTAAGATTGATTGTAAATATTTTTCTGTTAGCTTTTCATAACTACTTAATAAGTTTTGGGATAAGATAACTTATCCCAAATTATCAGTAATCATGATCGATGTAAAATATCAAATGTAGACCACAATTTCTGGTTTATTACATATACTAAAATAGTTTGGTACGCCTTTCCGGGAGGAGGCGGGAAAATGCGTCAAATCAGTTTTGGAGAAAAAAACCGGACGTTTTGAGTGATTTTCGAAAGAAATTTTGCCGGGAGAAAGTGGTAAAATGTTTAAAAAACCCAAGACTATTGACTAATCTTTGAGATATTGTGGTGCCGCCGGAGGCGGCGGGGGTGCGGCGCGAAAACGAAATATCCGTTCCTCGACCGCCGAGCGGCCGTATTTGGACCCATCACGACGCGAGTGGTGCTATCGGGAGCGCCGATTTTTTTCGCACGAAACTGTCATCTGAAATTTTTGAGTATATGCTGAAAATTTGGAGATAAGTGCGAAAAACCGAAAAAAAAATATCGAAAAAAGTGTCTTTTTTGACGTTCTATTGCGAGCCGACCGCTGAACGGAACGCCTTCCCGTTTGCGGGTCCGGTTTCGTAGGTTCTTCCTCTCTGCGTCTTCGAAGAGGCCGTGAGATTTTTTTGCAAAAATGGCCGTGCGGTAGATGTTTTTGCAAAACCGGACGTTATCGGCTGCCGAACCGGAAGTGGGTGGAATTTTGAAATTTCTTCTACACCGTTCGATGGAGGCCGGCGGTATCTTGCTTACGATGTGCAGATTTGCCGATTCTCGGAAACCACGAGGTCGCCACGACCGAGAGTAGGAAACCGGTAGGATGTCAATCCGCAATCGAGATCTACACAAGTACAAATGGCACAACTTCCTGCCCTACAGTGGCAGATCGAGAACAGACTGGACCTTGCCGTAGGCTATTAAAAGTTGCAAAAAGTTCGCAACTAGCAAAGTTATTGCAAAAAAAAACGGAATTCGCATTTTGTGTCCTAGCTGGGAGGTGCATGCGAATTTTTCCGAAATTTTTGAACGGTGTCCTTACGCCGGAAATTGCCGACATTTTGCAACCAAGCTTGCGCGTTTGGCTTTCACGGTGCGCCCCCCAGAGCCCTGGGAATCGTCGCCCATTTTTCGCGCGTCATATTTCATCCGTCTTTCAATCTTAGAAACTTTTACCGCGGCAATTCGCAAATTTGAACTCTTTTCTGCAAGGGTTGTAAATTTCGCTTCTTCGACAGCTGCGGTTCTGTGAGGGGGATTTTTCGAAAATTCCTCAAATTTCGGGTACGTCAAAATCGGATTTTCTTACCACGGCATTTATGCTGCAACGAAGAATACCAATCGGTGGTAACACATTTCTGCACTTTCACCTGCAAGTGCCGTCGCAAGATGATTCGAATTTTGGTTTTTTTTTTCGCATTTTCTGAACCAAGAATTCACCAAGAAAACACGTCGGCGCTACTGGTGGCACGCAAACACAAACGTCAACCCAACCGTCAGTCAGTTGAAGTCTACTGCCGAAAAATTTGTTTTCGGACCAAACTCAGACTTTTCGAACAATTCTGACCGAGAAGAGACTCCCAAGCAAGTGTCGCAAAGAAAGTTGGTTCTTGAAATCATTGAAAATAATTTTGGAACATGTGATATTAGGGCAATTATGTGCCAAAATATTTGTGGTTATTTAAACTGTTTTTCTATTCCGAGTTTTGAATGTATTTAGTTTCGCATTAAACGTTTTTCTTGTAACAAACAAATTAACGTAACAATTTAAAGTATTTTATTTATCCCGGTTGAAAAATCTAAATCTTTGACCACGTTTCTCATTTAAATTGATGGCTGGTTTCATTAAAAAAATCTGTTAATGGGTTCTATCTACACCATGTGGAACAATAAAATTGTACACGTTTCTAGAGAAAAAATCGATCTGTCTGACACCTCAATATCTAACACATCATTTTCGAAAAATATTTTATCTGGCGGCGGCTGCCGTAACATATTAGAATTCTTTATTGACATCTGGATTAATTAAAAAAAATATTTTAGTAAGTTTCACACCACGTGGAACAATAATATTGCACACATTTGCAGAGAATTATAGTAATTCTATGATATCCCTCAGATATTTTTACAAAATATTTTATGCGGTGGATAACGCCGCCACTCAAAGTCAACGCAGCACAGACGGCAACACAATCAAATAACTATATTTTGAATATTGCAACAGATGTATTAAAAAATATTTCAATTCTACATAGCGCATATCTATCGAAATTGTCATTGTAAAATCTTCGTGGCAGATAGCCTTGACATAGGAACTTGACTTTTTTTAAATTCAGAAACTTGTGTTTAAATTCTTCAAGTATTTTTTCTGTCCAACTTTCTGAACTGTGCCGAACATGTATTTTACACTATTCGATATAGCAGATTTTCTTCTACATAGTCTGCCATTTTCATCTTTCCAAAGCGAACCGTTTAGCGTAGGAATTTTTTTGTTTAATAACCACGTTCTCCATTAAACTCACGTAAATTGAAAATCGAAATTCAGAGAAGGGAATTCAATTTTTTTCTTGCATTTATATTTTTTACTTTTGTGACTAAACCAAAGGTTTTTACAAAATTTGCAAAGAATACTTTTTTGTAGACACCTACATCCTACATACGGGTATTCCGGTTACGATTTTCTATTTTGAGGCGTTGACGAGATATTTGCAAAAAAGCTCTGAAAAAATAATTTTCGACGACGTCCCCATTAGACGGGGAGCGTTCAAATTTTGTCATCGGAAACTTCTGGTGGATACTCACATTGAATATAAGTTTCATTGCAATCCTTAAAGCTTAATACATTTTTTCGCAATTTTTTAATATTTTAAAATTTTCGTCTTGGGTTTTGAACGGAGTTCGTGATTGACATATCTGAATTTGTTAAAAAAAATATTTTAGTAAGTTTCAAACAACGTGAAAGAATAAAATTTGACACGTTTGTAGAGAATTAGTCAGTCTATAATATCCCTCAGTTAGTTTTCTAAAATATTTTATCTGGCGGCGGTCGCCGCCCCTCAAACTAACAGATAACAGAAATTAATAAATTCAAATAACTATAAATTCAAAACTGCAACAGATATATTGAAATTTCTTTCAGATCTATATAGATTATACTTTTTTCTATTGATATTGACGTGTTGGTATCTTCGTGGCCGATAGCCTTGACAGAGGTTTTTTTCTCTAATAAAGAAATACTTATTGCAAACTTGCAAATTTATATTTTTGTCTAACCCTCCGAAGTATACCAAACATGCATTTAACACTATTTTAGAGAGCACATTTTCATTTAAAAATTGCGACATTTTCATCTTTCCAAAGCAAACCGTTTTAACGGAAGGTTTTTTTTGCAAACTTCCAATCAGGTTCTCCATCAAAAATTGAAAAAAATATTGCATTTTATATTATTTACGTCTATGACTAAACCGAAAGATTTTAAAATATTTGCAAAGAATACTCTTTGTAGACACAAATGTTCTACATATGGAGATCCCCTATATCATAATTTTCTATTTTCAGGTGTTGACAAGATATTTAAAAAAATCCTCTTAAGCAAAAATAATTCCCCACACCGCCTCCATTGGAGTCCAAATTTGGCCAACGGGTACTTCATGTTGCCACCTACATTCAGTAAAAGATTCATTGAAATCCTTTAAAGGTTACTACATATTTTGACATTTTTTGAATACATTGAAATGTTCGTATTCGGTTTTGGTTGCAATTCATGATTGACTTGTCTGGATCTGTTAAAAAAAATATTTTAATAAAAAATAATATTTAAATAATATTTAAGTTTCACACTATGTGTAAGAAGAAAATTTTACAAATATGTAGAGAAAGGATCATTCTATCAAGTCCTCTTATGAATTTTGCAAAATATATTATCTGGCGACGACAGCCGCCCCTCAAACTCAAAGCGGCACACAAGATAAGACATTCAAATTTCTATAGCTTGGAAACTTGTACATATATATACTTGGACATATGTATTCAAAATTCCTTCAGTTCTGTGCAGCTTACACTCTCGATGAAACATAGGATAATGTGGCAAGGATTGTTTGTGTTGGCATACAACTTTGACTTGACGAAAAAATTCTGTCGCAGAGCTGAATTTTTGTAACATGGTTATGTAATTTGTCACATTTGACACAACAACATCAACTTGAATAAACAATATAATATGTTGGTTTTGTTGATCGTCAAAGTAAACAATACCGGTGTCAGCTAATTAATTTATTGGTTATGTTTTTTGGTTAGCTGCTTTTTTACTGTTAGCTGAGTTGTAACACTTAGTAACTAATATAACATCGTTATTTACAGTAACTTTCTCTTATCAATGCTGGCAGCTTCTCATTTCTAATATTACTTCTTTAAATATAGTAACTTTTATTCCAAACAGTTACTAACATTGCATGAATAAATTGATTTAAAAACTGATTTTGTTGTTTTAAAAACCTGACACCGTTAAAATTATTTGAACTTAATGGATGTTGAAAAATATTTGTGTACATCAGGAGTCGTCCAATTTGCAATTTCCCTTAATTTCACACATACACAACCCAGATGGCACTAAAAGCGCCACAAGAGTCGCACATCCTTCAAATCTGCTTGAACCACATACTCAGGAAAAATCATGTGACAGGCTCTTCTACGTACTATTCTACGATTATACTAAGATTCTACGTACTATTCCACTATTACAACTATTCCATCTACAGCAATCGTTTCACCCTCATCAACTTTTCCACCCTATTCAACTTTTCCATCCAGAACAACTCTTCCGTCCAAAGGAATAAGATGCGCATGTACTAGTTTACGTCTATAAATGTTGTAAATCGGATTAGTATTACGCGAATTACAGTCAAATTATTGTTACACAACTCTGTCTTATTTAGTTTTCCATAAATTGCGACTTTGATAAATTGAAAACATTTCGAGAATATTGCATAAAAGTTAGCTGTTTGTATAATATATTCCAATAAAACAAAATATTGGATAGTAAACCAACTTTATATCCGCTTATAATGTTTGCATAACAGATTGACAGTAACCGAGTTACAACGAAATTAAGATTGATAGTTTATATTTTCCTGTTAGTTTTTAAAATCAGAGTAGCATTAAGCGTGTTATAGTCAATTTTAAATGAATAGACAAATTTTATTTGTTTAATTTTACAAAAATAGACAAAGCCAAGTTTTGAGAGAAGAACTTAAAAGTTAGCAGTCGCAGTCTCAAACATCTTTAAAACAAATTGTTGTATAGTTTATCCAGTTTAACTCTCGACCGTAGTTTCAAACTCAAATCGAACTGGCAATAGCTGAGTTTAGATTATAAATTGAATTAAGATTGACAGTATATTGTTAGTCTTTACCGGTTCTAGGAAAATTCACCGAATGCAATTCATCGACGAATAGTTCACCGACACATTGTCGTTAAATAGCAATATTATCGTAAAAAATAGCAATATTATCGTAGGTTTTCAAAATTAGTTTGACTACAATAGCACATTTAGGCCATTTCAATACATAACTTATTCAATACTTAAAATTTTGTTTTGTTGACATATTCTCATTAAATGGCAATATTACCGTGCAAATAGTATATATTTTAAAAACTAGTTTGACTATAACAGCACAGTAAGGCTATTTCAATACATAATTATACCGTTCTTAAAATTCTATTTTGTTTATATTTATAAATGTGTTCATCTGCCTGTAATTATGATACATTACGCCTAATTACTTTTTGTGAAAATTCATATATTATATACTCTTTTTGTAAAGTTTCTCCTATTTTATAGTAGAAGACTAAATTAGTTTATTTGTTCCACTGTATATAACAGAATAACAAGTTTGTTGATTTCGAGTAATTACTATCTTAACAGATTCAGGAAAATAACTGAGTTAAAATTGTTCATGAAAGTTAAGAGGATTTATCAGACTTTAATAAATAATGGTATAATCCGCTCTTGCCTAGTCTTGTTCAATCTTGACCAGTCTTGTCTAGTTCTGTTCAGCATTGTCTAGAGTCTAGACAAAGGTATATCTTTTGTTTAGCCTTGTCTAGTCTTGTGTAGTCTTGTTAAGCCTTGTCTAGTTTTGATCAGCCTTATTAACTCTTGTCCAGTATTGGGCAGCCCTTGGCCAGTTGCGTCTAGTCTTGTCCAGACTTGTGTAACTTTCTTCCGCATTGTTCAGTCATGTCCAGTCGTATCCACACTTACTTAGTCTTCCAGTCTTATTAAAGTACAAATAATGTGACTAAGTCTTCTTCAGACTTTTAATAAACGAATAGATTTACAATATTATGTCAGATTACTATGCAATATTATGTAACATAATATAATTTTATAGTAGCATATGTAATATAATATGGATTTTTAGTAGATTGTTATATTAGGCTAGTGTTGGTTTTAATACGGGAAGCATTATTAGATTGTGTTGTTGTAATAGAAATTAAACTTTTAAAAGGTTGGGTGTTATGTAAGGTTGTATTTCATTCAGAGTGTAATAACTTCGTTTTTATCATTCGTACGACCGCTGGTCCCAAAATACCGCAACAACTCTCCAAAAACTAGAGTTTAATCTCACCACAGTTAAATTTTACAACGGGACGAATAGTTTTCCACATCATTCACTGTCCCCTGCCGGGTATATTTAATTCCACTTTTTGTTTTCGTTTTCTCTTTGTTGTTACAGCCACAAATCTCCTTCTCTTTCTTTGGAGATGGTGCTAGAGCGTTGTAATTCCTCCCCGTGTACGTCGTTAGTTCTTCTAGGGACGCCTTATTCCGTTATTTTTCACGCAAACCGCCCCACCGCGGGGCGAAAACCTTTTAAAAAATCGTTCCTCTTTATTTCCGACAAGCCGCCTCCCGAATCCGTTTACTAAATCGAAATTAAATATTCAAACGTGTGTTTTTATTCTCGAAACGTGATAAAATCGTAGGAGTTAAGCTTGAATACTTGAATGGAAAAAGACAGGATGTTATAAATGTTATAAATATGTAGACTAATCCAGATAGGTAATACTTTATTAGTTCGTAGAAGTGTAAGCGCTTCTTCAAGTGAATTTCGTTTACTGTGTTTTTCTTTAATGTTAGTTTTGTGGTTTTATCATTTGCTTCGAAACTCCAATTAAAATAGACTTTAATAAAGCCGTATCAGGAGTTAACAATTCGGGCCGTTAATAGAAGTTCCTTATTGCCGTTCATGTCTTCTCTTGCTCCGGCAAGTTCAATTTTAATGAGTTCATTTCCCGTTGCGTCGAAATCGAGTCTATCACCGTTGCGTGGCTAATTCGCCGGGATTATAGATTAAGGTCCTCAATCTACCTTGATAATCAATTGCGTTAGGGCACACATCGCTAACTGCACAGATTTAGCAGACGCTTCCAAAAGGACGTTGTCTGGCAGGATAAATTTCTGGTTGATAAGACGTATGTGGCAAGAGGTCGACATGTATCAGCATTCCATGTAAATCAAACGATCTGGCTTACCAAATTAGATACGAATTTAAGAAAATGAGAATTTTAAATTGCGTTCAAAGATTTTAATTAATCTCGCCTAATTTGTAACACGAGAACCGGTTAAAATTTAGTTGAAATAATGAAAACATTCGCAAAACTTATTTATTCTTATATTATCGCAGTGATTTTATTCATACTTTGCACACTTATTACACGGAAAAAGTACACTCTAAAAATTACAGTTTAAATAGTAGCATCTGCCTTACCAATTTGAAACTGTAAAAACTAACAATTACTTTTTTTTAATTACAGTTTCCGGTATTATTAGTAAATACCTTTTAAAAATTACAGTATGCGACTGCAAATTTGTATTCGTAAGGCAGCTGCTACTATTTAAACTGAAATTTTTAGAGTGTACTTTTTTCCGTGTAGGAAAGATCGGGTACAATAGTTACACTTTTCACTTTGACACTGGTATCTAGCTAGTTATCATATTTTTGATGAAATGAATACAGCCACATATAAATTTCGAATGTGGTCTACAAATTTGAATCTAAATTTACCTCATTATTTGCTGTTTATTGTTAATTACAGATATTAAAAAACGTGGCGATTATTACTTTCGATCCCGAGGCCAGGCCGAAAGTAACACGGTGTGGGTCGAAAGTAACATGATAAGGGTGTATACAATAAATATGAAATGCAATATCAAATCAATTAATTATTTATTAGAAAAATGTGTTTTAATAATATAAATGTTTATTTGTAGTTTTTATTGATTTCTCGTCCAAAATTCCTTAATTATGGTAGGTAATATAGTCAGCCTCGCAATTTTGGCACACATGGTGTTAATGCATGCATGCTCTTTTTGCGGATTATTGCCAAAAGTCTCTAAACACACAAGACAAAAGCAATCTTCATCTCCAGATGAATTGTTATATCCAATGTTTTCCTTTTCTTTACTTGTTTTCCTTGTTCTTTTTCCTTCCTTTTTGTGGATGTAGATGAAGTATCGGCTTGTAAAATTATTTTCTTGGCTTTCATTATTTCTTTGTATTCTTATTCAATCGCATTTTTGTCGGGTGTGCCAGTCAAAATCGCTGTCTTACGTTTCTTACACCCCTTATTTGTTGTAGTCTTCGGACTTGATGATGGCACAAACTCAGCATCAGTACATATATTTCTATTAAATGGACTTATACCAGTGCTAGTAAATACAGCAATAGCATTTTTGTCGGTGACAGCAAGAAGAAATGCTCGTTTGACAATCCCAGGAATGTAATGGATATTCATAGTTTGAGCGGGATGATTTCGCACCCAGTTGTCTATAGCTGTGTTTATCATTTTCTTGAATGGTCCAAATGCTGCTCTATTCAGCGGCTGGACTTTCTGAGTGCAGTGGGGTGGAAAAGTATTCCATTGCTCTTACAAAAATCTAGAGCATGGATATTTGTGATGTGTGATTGTCTAGCAATAGAATTTTAAAAATAGCAAACATTTTGCTTCTTTCATCCAGCCACTGTCATTCCCAGCACCAGCAGATCCAGCAGGTCATTATACCGCTTCAATGTGAATACAAAAAGGAGGTATATGTCCTCCTTAAGCATTAATGGCAACAACAACAGTCACTAATCTCCATGTCCCACGTTCCGCTGAGGTTACAGCTCCTTATTGTTTTATTCCTCTCTGGGCAACTAGTTTGTTAGGTTTTTGGACTGTGGTCACTCCTGTCTCACCCATATTCCCGATATCTTTTGGCTAAAATTTATACCTATCCATAACGTCCGCTATGTTATCAAAAACATTGTTAACATTATGCTCATTAAATGCTCGAGGCTCGAGATAGCCTTGTTGCTTGAGGACATTTGGAAGATAGGGCAGTTTTCAGTTTTCTTCGTTCATCAACAGTAAGTAGGTGTAAATCATACTCATTCCATTACGGGGACAAAAGAAACATGTTACTTTTGTACTAGTAGTGCTATTTTACTACATTAATGCCTACCTAAAATGAAACTTGCTATTCTAAAAAATTAATAAGAACACTGTGTAAACGCAAATAGTCACGTTGATATAATCATTTTAATAGTACATAAACACAAAATGATTAAATGTCTAAAAACCAACTATTGGTTCGTAAAATCACGTGGCGTCCTCTAGCCCTCTAGCACTACCTTAAGACACAGAGCATGCACGGCGACTAAATGTAAGCTGTGTTAGCAACCTGAAAGGTGGCGCTGATCATACCCGATGCATAAAATTATCGTATTTTAGCAAAAATTATCGTACATTTCCAAATAATTAAAAAAAAATACGAAGGAGACTCAAAATAGTGTTTCCATAGTGTAGGCCACCCAAATGCACAAAATTTAATAAAAAGGCCATAGGCGTAATTTGTATTAATATTGTATCTAGAGAAAAAATATGAAATTCAGTTATATTACATTTATTTCATATAAAAATATAGCCAAATATACATCTTTTAGCATGCAATAATATTGAAGAAATACATTTGTACACATTAATTATTGCAAAGTAGATATGAGAGGCACTTAAAAAATGTTAGATATTATTATATCATCAGTTTCACTCAACTCTTCTGTTATGTATAAATCATGAATTGTACTGCGACTACTATGAGCCTCTTCAGTAGTACGTTTTGGAGAATACATTTGCGCTTTTGTCATACGACTATACTCTTGAGCAGATGGTCCAAAATTAATGCAGTTACCCTGAACTCTTTGCTTAGGCAAAAGTATACCGCTAACTGTAGAAGTTACTAGTTTATTTCGCGATTTTGCTTTTATCAAGTTCACTTGACTGAAAAGTCTCTCGCAATCTGCATTCGAATGAGGCAATGAAATGACATCAAGGGCAAATTTGCCGAGTTTTTTAAATGTAAGACCTTGATCGCCTTCATCACATGCCATTAATTTCGTCAAAAATACATCTACTTTATCTTTTATATCAATATATTCCGGTAGATCAAAAAAAGGTAATTGCCGCCACGCGTCATCAATATCTTGATATTGTTCAGGAGCAGAAATGCGAGGCAAAATCTTCTTTAAAGGTAATAAGCTTGGTACAGCATCTCTACTCTTTTTAAGCATAGCGTTTGTGGGATTCAAATTCGTGCAGAAGAGGATCATCAAAATTAAATCTTTGTTTTATTTGACAACAGCCAACTACTAAAAAATTAATACAACTTGTTTGAAAATCAAGTTGGGCGCAAACGTTGCCCTTCATTAGATGGATCTATATGTCTTTTGAACTCATCTCATATATGTACGATTTGCACAGATATGATTCGAGAAGTTCTCGATAAGTTATGCTCATCTTACTATATAAAGTTGTAAGGATGACCGATTGTGATTGGAACAATTCATTCAACTTTGTAAATTTTGGTAAAACCCATTCTAAAAACAAATAAAAAAGTTTTATTATTGGGTTGTCCAAAGCTAGTACAATTTTTACTACTGCATGTAGTCGCGCAGTTAACATTTGCACTCTAAAATATAATTTTAGAGCATCCCATTGTTCCAGTATTCTTACAACAACAGCGTGCAAAGATAACCTACGCGTCTGTGGTCGTAAAATCTTATGGACTTCAATGTCTAAAAACTTCTGAAATTCTTGAAAGTGTGACTGCCTTTTTGAACTATTTTTGAACTCATTATACACATTACGAGTTAAAGCTTCACAACTCCGTGGTAATTCTTTGCACGCTTCACTAGCACATAGATGTAGAGAGTGACCTATAAATTTAAAAATATATATGCCTGGACACTTCTTTATAAACCTAGTAACGTCAGAATTTTTAATTCCCATCATCGTACTTCATCCATCTGATGCAAATCCAATTATATTTGCAAGTTGAATACCACGACTTTCTAGAGAATTTGTTATTAGGCCGAACAAATGTTCAGCAGTTGAACTTTGGGCATTTGAACTTTCGTCAAAAATTTGACAAAGTCCCAAAATTTGCTGACAACTCGGCCTTCTTTGGTATCGAAAATTCTGTAAATAATGTATTATAATTAGACTTGAATAATTTTACTGATTCAATATATTTTAAATGTTTCTTTAAAAAATTACCTCACAATGATGCACATTGTTTTGACAGCAGCAATATCTGTACTTTCATCGATGAGTACGCTGAAGAAGCTTGATCTTAATTTTTGACATAGGTCATCTTTTTCAGAATCGCCAATAACATTTGTTAATATTGCAGCCCCCTTTGTTGCTTTTAATTGCATTCCATTCACAATTGCAGAATCAGTTACACACTCTTTAAGCAATGGTGATAAGTGATCCAAAGCTCTAAAGGATATGTTATGATCCACTAAGAAGGCATACAATTTTATTTCCAATTTTTTAGAAGCCTCATTATCTGTGCATTTTTTTCCAACTTTGTTTAAAAATGTTTCTATTTTCGGTTGAGCTGGCTGACGACTCTGTGATTTTAAATGATTTCTAATCACAGTTAACTCGGATATAAAATTTACACTGCACGCTGTGCATTTAGCCTTATACGGATCACAGGGAACCTTGGCAAGCCATGTTTTAAACTTGTTCACCAATAGCCACGCTGCTCTAAATTTTTGTGACCGATGTTTACCAACGGTTTTAAATTTCTTCTTTGGGGGTGTGTCAGGTAAAATAATTTCATCATCACTTACGGATGTTGAATTCATTCTGTATAAATCATTAATATAAATATATATGTATATAAGTAGAAAAATAATTACAGGATATATCAATAATTTTGCAGTTGTCGACTTTTACCTGGTATAAGTCTTTGGCAGTGTTTCACTAAGTCGGAAAGCAAAATAAAGCTTAAAAAATCTATGTTGTAAAAAGTCTACGTTGTCTGGTTCAAGAACAAAGAATGATTCATGTTTTTGTGGTTCTAAAAATTTACGTTAGACGCAACAGCTGGTGGGCGCCCGCAACCGGCTCGGTTGCCACGTTGATTTTTTTAGAGAAAATATTACCACATATCTAAGTCGTACGTATCGTACAATATTTGAATATTATCGTACATTTGCGTACGATAGTGAAACCCTATCGTATATCGTACGGTAGTACGAAATTATCGTACTTGTACGATAATTACCGTACGGTTGGGAACGCTGAATGTAAGCGGTTGGAACGTGGCCGGCTATCTCCTGACAGTAGCGGCGCGGCGTTTGAACTATTTGATAAACCTAAAGAGCATTTGTTATTTGCGACCAGCCGTTACTTTTGTACCTGATCTCTCCTACTTATGAATCAATTTAAAAATATTAATAAGTTTGAATGCAATCAAGTGGTTGGTTTCAAAGTTTTTAGCTGTTGCAGACAAATTTCCTAAATTTCGACGTCGTTTTTAAACAGTCACCTAGTCTCATTGTTACAAATAATTAATAAATTTAAGATATAGACATCTTAGTAAAAAACTGTGGCTCTCCTTTGCACCCTCTTAAAAAAGACATTTATAAAATTTCCTTATTCGATATTTACTACATAAAAGCAATGTTCTTTTCAAATATTACTACTGTAGGTTAAACGGTCAGTCAGTCAGGAAAGTTACATTTATGTTTATAGATTAACATATTTACAATGCTTATATTTACAATAAATCTCAAATACAGCGTAATTCTGTTTAATTAGAAATGGAATTATGAGTCATATTTAAACATTAATTTTTAGTTTATTCAACAAAGATTGAGAAGTCTGGATTGAACAATCCAGAATGTCGAATCGAAATGTCGAACTTTCCATGATTCTGGCGCATCAATCAGGCTGAATTTGACCGATGGTATGAGTTAGGTTGGCTTCGATGGCCGCTGTAGTTTGTGGCTTATTCGCATAAACTTGCGACTTAAGAAAAAATCTTACGGAGTCAGTATGGAAAGATCCTTCGTTCTGGATTCTCCTAAGTCCTCATTCCTTTTAATCAGCTTTCAAACAGCTTTTGGACGGAAAGTGGACGGAGTGGACGGAAAGTGGATGGATAGAATGCGGCTTCTCGTAAAACGGCTGTTCAATTTACTAATAAAGCTATCTTCATCAATCCCTGAACCATAAATTCTATAGCTGACCACTCTGTTCTTAAACTGACATAAGCTTGGATGATGTTCTGCCGGACCGGCTTCACTCTTGCTTCGAGGTGTTTCTGTGATCGTATAACTCCTGCAAACTTTAGCCTTGTTGGGGATTGTTGATTGCATATTTTACAGAAATTATTTGACTGTCTACGGCTCCAATTTTATCTTCTTGGAGCTGTAGGGTGAATATTCAGCATTTAGACGCCTCTTCTTCCCACTATTATTATTCTTTTTATTATATTTTCTCATATGTCGCTATATTCTCTTGTGAATGTTGAATTGCAAACGGTGCATGCGTAGTACATTTTTTTATTGTCATCACATACTACCTTATGGCTACCAAGATTACCCATGCTTGCGAAAACCTTTACACATTGATTGCAGGGATACAGATTTAATTGTTGATATGACGATGAATTTAGAGCTCAGGTTTAAATATCCATCGCGTTCCGAATAACTATAAAATAATTATCAATGCTAAACATCCGACTGCGCACGAGGCGTGTGTTAGTAAATGTATTGTAAACAAAACGTCCGAAAATCTGAATTTATACAAGTTTAAATACGAAAATGCTGACTCGGCGGTTCTTATCAACTATTTTAAATTAAGTAGTCACATAAAACTTCAAACGCAAAATTAGATTGAAGCTTGAGTTGAGAAAAAGTTTGTATGGGTTTTAGATAAGAAGTAATGTTAATTTTCATAAATCACTGTTAAAGTCACACTTTTCCATAAGATTACATATAAAATTAGACACACGGTCAACTGTAGTTATTTTTTCATTAATCAACCAATCAGAATCGAGATAATTAGTTTGGTAATATGCGTGGCGGCGGATGACGTCATCTACTGAGAGGATCGTCCTCTCAGTAGATGACGTCAGTATGTGTCCTCATGACCTCAGTAGGTGACGGCCGGGTGGGGGGCGACGAGTGAGGAGGATCCAGAACGAAGGATCTTTCCCTACTGGGTTCAAATCGCACTATCTCGGTGGTCACTTCACATCACCTCCACGTGAGATGGTTATATCCTCAAACCGTTCGCGCAGAATGTCCAATGCAGCAAGATCTGTGCAGCAGGTTGTACTGTCCTGTTGAAACTATATGCCGTTAGTGTTCATATTATCCAATTCAGGCCAAAAGAAGTTGGTAATGATCGACCTGAAGCGCTCGCCGTTGAAGGTGATGACCTGGCTAACGTCATTCACAAAGAAATATGGACCGATGACGCCGCCAGCCCAAAATCCGCACCAAAAAGTGAGTTTTTTGAGATGTGTTGGATGCTCTTGGATCTCATGAGGATTAATATCGTCCCAAATTCGACACTTTTTTATTGACGTACTCATTTACCCAGAAATGATTTTCTAATAAAAATTAGGGTCAATTTCTCAATGCAAACAACTGCTCAATGCTATAAGGGCCTATTCAGCGAACACATGTCGTTATCTATGGACGCTTACCTTCAACTCCTGGGTCAGTTGAATATTGTACAGGTGCAGGATCAAGTTACGACGCAAAATCCGCAAAGTTTTAGTCTGCAAAAACCGAGATCTTGTGAGCGACGCGAAATCGACTGCCTTGGATTCTCCTGCACACTCTCACGGACAGCGGCGATGTATTTGGCAGATTTTGCGTTTCGTCGTTGTACTGATGTTGGTTTATTGTTTATCAAACCAGTGGAATAAAATGTATCCACCACACTGCGAATAGTCATCTCGGTAGGACGATTATAGCGACCGTAAAATTGTGGAATGGCGCGGGACGTTGCCCGAACGGAACACCCATTTCGGCAAAAAAAAAATTAAAATTTTCACGTGTTCTTGCACGCTATTTACGTCCGTGGTGATTTGGCAAAATAGACCGAATAAATGACTTGTTGTTACAAGAAAACATCATGACCGCTACCAACTGTCAAACTTCGGAAGTCCCTATTGGAAGACCCAATATTAGCTGACCCAATGTTAGGTTTCTGCAATACATTTATTAGATTGACTCATATATGCGTTTGACCTTGACATAATTGATTACTTATGGGTGTATAAAATTTGTATAAATTCGAGGTGTTCAAGTTTGGAGGAAGTTTGTAGGAATTATTAATCAAAACGGATATTATTATCTTTTGTATGCGCGACATCGATCAAAATCATTAGAGCTGTCTCGATGGCAATCCGTCTCCTTCATACAAACTGCTCGCCGTATAACCCATCCCGAATAATTCATATTCCGTATATACGAGACGATTTATAAACGCCGTCGAGCAATTCGCATTCCCGGAGAGCCCTAATGAAGTCTTCAATTAACAATGTTGTCGTCCCGGCTCCCCATCGATTTCACTTATATCATTTTTATGCGCTCGTAAATATTTATGAATATTTTCCACATTAGTTAATCCGGACGCGCTGGATGCACACCGAAAACAGCGACTGTTCGTTGTTCTGTTCCCGTTGTTATTTTTTTGTAGTTGTTGCTGTTGTGCGCACCGTTTTACGAGCCAAACTGTACATTCATTATTAAAATGTCGCCCCTACCACACCAGAACTAAATTACCGGAATATATAAAGTATATAGAACATAGAAATATTAAACTCTTTCAAAGCTTTTTTTGCTTTTTTTTAATGCAGCTAGAGTTTGTAAATTATTGGTAAGCAGCAATATATTGCTTTAATTAAACTCCACGACAAATTTTCACAATAATTATTCTTTCATGAAGAGCTTTAAATTTTAACCTGTGCCAACCGCAGTTTTTCTGACTGAAAATTATTCTTTGTATTGATTCAACAAACCATGGTAGATTCATTTTTCTTAAGAACTTTCATTACACGACTAGAATCTAGTAAAGAATCTAGTCAAGACTTGAACGAAGAGACTAGATATACAAGACCATAGAGACAAGATTATAGGGACAAGACCAAACAGACAAGATTAGACCGAGAAGACCCTTTGGAAAGACTAGAGGAAAGACTAGACAGACAAGACCAGACAGACAAGACTAGATGGGCAAGATTTGTCAGACCAGACTAGATAGACAACACTAGACAGAGAAAAACATTAACGGGCGCTTATATCTACCAAACCATCTGACTGGATATCTGAAAATACATATTTTCAAGTTTTCTTAAGCCCACTGAACGACATGATACTACAAAGATCTATACGAGCTACCCAAACACCAGGCATGCATCTAACCATGCATTCAAAAAGTCTACACATCTTATACTCCACTCAACATGAAACTATGTATAACAAGCTAGGTTAAGAAATGAAAAGTTATTACATCAAAAACCTAAATCAAGTAGAAAAGTATTTTGAAGTTTTAGTTTATATATCTCATCCCTTTTGTTTGTCCCACAATTTTCATTAAAAAAAAAATGAATTGATAGTAATTAGACAAATAAGACTAGATAGACAAGACTAAATAGATTAGACTACACCGACAAGAGTAGACAGAAAAGACTAAAATGAGCCGAAAGAGCAGACAAGACAGACAAGTCTAAAAGATATGGAATATGAAATCAGAGGCATAGCACTGCAATAGATCTCTTATCCAGCGAATCGAAGACAAATAGTAGAATTACACACAACTAAAGACAGATTTAGATCAAATACTTTGACAGTTAACATGCAAATCCCCCAAGGCAGCATATTAAAGCCTCGTCTAAACATTACACATTAATGAACTGCTAAATATTTCCCCAAATAATTTTTCTAAAATGGTAATGTAAGAACATGATACTACCCTGATATCAGCAAATAAGTCAGTTAAAGATATTGAACATAACATCAAATCAGCAATCACAATAGTTAAAATATGGTTCAACCAAATCAGAATGGTATTAAACAATGCGAAGACCAACTTAATATTCAAAATTAAAAGAGAGAATCGCACATTTATTAATGAAATATCTTTGAATAATAGCACTATAATAGTTGAACATGACGAAAGACTACTTTGATTATACATTAACTGGACCTCAACTTGACTGGACAACCCACATATTTATTAAACCTGACTAAGCGACAAAATAAGGGACTTTATGCTTTTAGAACCCTAACCCGAAACTTTTACAAGGTTGTATCAAAATTGGTTTACTTTTCTAATTTTCACAGCCACTAAACATTTGGTATCACGTACTGGGTGCGCGGTATACTAATTAACGATGTCTTCAAGATTCAAAATGTGGCACTAAGGACAATTTACAATTTAAACTAGACAGAAACGTGTAGAGATGCCTTTAAAACAGCTAATATATTAACGGTGAGCGGCACACAGAAATCGATGTGTAAATTGTTCTGCAAGATTCAATTATTCATCCAGAAATTTCATACTGATTGTGAGATTTAACAATTTTCGATTTGATAAGTCGATATCTCAGAAACGGTTGCAGATAATCAAAAACCGATTACGGCATCGTTTTCAGAAGGTCGTCTTCCTATTAACACACTCAGATTATCCGCGAGAAATTCATTACTTTCCAAGATCTCGAACGCCGAAAATTCTTAAAATTTTACTCAATTTTAGCAGGCGATTGTGAACGGAAAGAGCTAGATAAATATAATTTATATATTTGTAATCAGCAGTAAAAATGCTTTCAGAAACGTTTTTAAATTTTTACGTAACTCTAAAAATAACGATTGTAGCCAAAACGATTTTCTCGCATTTCGTCGTTTCCGCGGTATTGACTTCCCTTGACGATGGTAGGCGTCCACAGTTCTGCATCGTACGTATCGGACGCATCGCTTCAAACGGATCGCAGTATTCTTTCTATAGAAAGTAATACAAGTGCGTCCACGGTTCCGCATCGTACGGATCGCACGAATCTACCCGTCTACATTGCCGATGCCGATGCTCCGATGTATGTGTATAAATCTTTATTATTTTTGGTTCAGAATAAAACGTTATTTGAAGAACATCAGTTCCATCACACAAAGGACACAAGAAATAAAACTACAAGTTATAAGAAACTTCGACCCAAGCTATCCCTGACAGAAAAGTTACCACCATACAGCAATATAGAATTATGTAACAAGCTACCACTATATATAAAATCGTTAACCAACTTTAACAAGTTTAAGAAGGAACTCTTACAAACATAGGAACTCAAACGCCAACTCATAGAAATTGAACCGAACCATACACGCTTCCAGAATTTTATACTCTAATAAAATCCTACAATTTAAGAACAATTTGACAAATTCCATTTGAGCCTACAAAATGTAACATGTATTATTTATATTATACCCACTTTCTCGGTACGCTTAAATATTGGAATAAATATATTTGTAATAAATATTTGACTAGACAGACAAGACTAGACAAATAGGTCTATAGAGACAAGACTAGACAGAGAAAACTACAAAAACAAAACTAGAAATATAAGACAAGACAAACAAGACTAGGCGGACAAGGCCATAAGTTAAGACTTGACACTCAAGGTTAGATAGACAAAACTAGGCAGACATGATTAGACAGACAAGACTAGACAAAATAGACTAGACAAACAAAAGTAGACAGACAAGACTAGTCATATAAAACTAGACAGACAACACTAGACAAGACTAGATAGTGAAGACTAGACAGAGACTGGAGAGAGAGACTGACAGAGACAGAGACTAGAGAGACAAGGCTAAGGCCAATCTGATAAGACTAGAGTGAAAAGACTAGACAAACAAGATTAGACTGATAAGATTAGCCATACAAGACTAGAGAAACATAACTAGACAGACAAGACTAGATGCACAAACAGGACCAGGCAGAAAAGACTAGACATCCAGAGAAGACTAGACCAGAAGACTAGAGAAGACTTAGTTTGTTAATTTCGCCCAACGCCGCACACGGCGGCGGCAAAACGCAACAGACAGGATGGCAAGACAGGAATTGGACCTGGACGCAAATAAAAAAAAGGATTTAAAAAAAGAAGAACGAGAATTCAAAAAAGGGAGAAAAGAATTGCGGATTGCCATCAAAAGTAGCAAATAGAAATGCTGGCTCGAACTCTGCCGATCCGTAAATGAAGACCCATGGGGCTGCCTATATTGGATTGCTATAAAAAAAACTAATGGTTACACTGCTGATACCTAGAAAATCGTGCCCACTAAGGATGAGAGAATTAGTTACCACGCTATTTCCAGTTCAGAAACGAAGACCGGCAGATAAATAAGGCCAGAAAATGATTACTGTGAGGGAAAGCACCTTGTCCAGACAATATCTCAAATGAGGTCATCGCAGAAGTGGTGGAAATGTTGCCAGAAATGTTGCTGAAAACTTACAATGCGCTCCTTCGAAAGGGAATTTTTGATGCGCAATAGAAAAGACAATAACTGTTAGGTTGGGTTTAGGACAATAACAGTTACTGAGAAAGGGGACAAACCATTGGATTTAAAAGGTATAAACTTAGAATAAAGGTCATAAACCATCGTCATACCGACCCATATGTCTCCTGGACAACATAGGGAAACTGCTTGAAAGACTATTACTTAGGAGACTCGAGACATATATTGAAAACAATGGAGCACTGTACCAATGGCTGTATGGTCTTCGAAAAGGTCGAACAACTGTGGATGCTACTGCTAAAGTAATAAAGGCAGCAGAAAAGGTCAAAACTGGTACACGGCAATTAGTGACCTTTGACGTAAAAAGTCTATAATTCAGCTAGGTGGGATGTAATCATGAAGGCATTAGCATCAAGACAGACACCAGAATACTTGAGAAAGATGATAGACAGCTACTTGAGCGACTGACGGTTGATATACCACACGGACGAAGAGAAAGTTGAGAATTAGGTAACGGCGGGTATCCCACAAGAATCAGTCCTGGCACCATTCTTGTGGAACATGTATTATGGCTTGCTACACCTAGACTTGCCAAGAACAACGAGAATAGTTCGGTTCGCAGATGACGCCGCAGTGGTGGTGACTGCTAAGGAAATAAGCACATCAACTAGCAACTAACGAAACCCTCCGACGGGCAAATAATTGGTTAAAAGAGATGGGTCTAATAATGTCAGTTCATAAAACAGAAGTGATACTTAAATAGACGATACTTAAATACACGACTACATAGCTAATACGACAGAAGGCAAAAGATGAAAACGAGATAAGAGAAGGAACACAAGAAGAAGAAAAGGAAGTAAATAGAAAAAACAGCACCAACAACCTGAAGTAATGCTCAAGCGGTTCCAGGTGGAGTATAGTGAAGAGACAAAGTAGGGTTCTTAGATGGTACGCTGGTCACGAAGTACTCGATCAGAGAGCCCCACACTACACGGGTACGATGGCCCCGGTGTGCAATAATGGGTATTCTCCATCCTCCGAAAAAAAAAGCGAAGACAGACAAGACTATACAGATAAAACTAGACAGACAAAACTAGACAAACAAGACTAGACAGACAAGACTAGACACAAAAGATCACACAGACAAGGCTATATTATCACCAAGACAAAACTATATTGTCATCATACCAGGGCTGGTTAAAATTATTGAATATAATATGCTTTAAGAGAATTTCTACTCTAATTGAAAAATAAAACTTGATTCCCAGGAAACAGCATGGTTTTTGCAAAGAAAAATGTGTCACAATCGCCCTGGTAGAATTTCATAGCAAGTTAATTCACGATAAAAGGGGAAGAGGAAAGACAAAGCGAAACATCCCATTGGCATATTCTGTGATGTCACCAAGGCCTTCGACAATGTTTCCCATAGTATATTAATAAAGAAACTACATAATTCTGGAATCAGTGGGAAAGTTTCGAGATGGATACAATCTGATATCTCAATCCAGTGAAGTTGGCCTCGAGGACATAATAAGTAGAGATATTGGGTTCCTGCAAGGAATAATTTTGGGGCCAACGTTGATTTTATTATAAACTGCCGACCTGACAAATTTTGTGAATGGGCCGCATTGTGCATTATACGCCGACAACGCTTTATTGTGTTGGGGAACAACATCGTCGAGAATCCGGAACAAGCGAAGCTTCTGTATATAAATGCTTATGCGCCCTACACTTCAACAAAAATAAAACAGATTACATAGTATTTCAAATAGCAAATACGTGTGTCAACGATCTTGGCCTTGAAATACATGAACCAAGTATGCCAAATTTTTGGGTATTTATTTAGTGGAACAAATAACATTAAATAAGAAGACTTTCCAAACGTATATTCTGAGAAGATCTTCTAAAGTGGTATTATGGGAAGGTGCAATCTTTGCTGTTCTACGGCATTATTCTATGATATTAATTGCACAAACTAGTAGTTTATGGTACAAGTGTGTGAAGAAGGGCTTTTGTGCATGAGTTGCGAAGTTTAGACCATTCGCCTTCGGCTCGTGCTTTAATCGCAATAAGTGCACAAAAGCCTTTCACACACGTGTGTCATACATTATTTTATCTACCAAACATGTGAAAATATTGTTGAATATAAAAAAAATAATTGTTTCTTACCGATGCTATTGTAAAAATTGTAATTTTGACAGACAACATACTTAAATCACTGATATAATAAGGTAGAACGTTCAGCGGCTCCGTGGAAAAAATTGCTTACTAGTACAAACGCACAGTAACTGGAACACTATTTGGTCGATGAGTAGGGAAAGATTTTTGCTTCTAGCCCCTCCACCTCGACTGATCTTGACACTTCCAGTTTCGACTTCCTATTTCGATTTTGCATTTTCCCGCCTACGTCAGATTTAGAATTTTCCCGCCTGCGCCGAATTTTGAATTTTCCCGCGCAAAGTGCAGGACCTGGAAATGGGCCGCTCAGATTTGAGAAACTAGAAGTGGGAATTTGAAACCGGAAGTCGAAACCGGAAACGGAAGTCGAAATCAGACCTCACATTCAGCGTGGGGTTACATAGACCTCGCACGTGGGGCTACATAGACCTCATACTCTCATCTGTGAAAAACCGGAAACCTGAAACGGAAGTCGAAACCGGAAACGGGAGTCGAAACTGGAAGTCGGAACCGGAAGTGGTAAAGTCAATGGAGGTGGAGGGCCCAGAAGGAACTATCTTTCCCTACTTCGATGTAATCTAGGTTAACCTAGAATTGATCTAGATCAGATTATGGTTAGGTTATGTTATATTAAAGCCAGATAAATCCAGACTGAGAAGCCTAGACTTCTTGATTCAAGATAAGAAAGATTAATTAAATTTTAATACATGTCAGAAAATTTATTTTCACTATGTATGTTTTTTGATTAGTGACGCGAGTTGTTGCCATAATAACAACAAACAGAAATCGTATAATAAAGAAACTCCATTTGATTTATATTGGAGTTTCACGCATTATTTTGATACTTTTACACACGATTATAATAATTGCATCCTTCACATACAATAATGTTTTTATTAATGTGTTCAATTTGGTGTGTGAGTAGATAAAAGAATTATTAGAATCATCATAGGGTTAAAATGTACAGAGTCTTGGAATCCAGAGCCCAGATCTATCTTGGAAACCACTATGTACATACACAAGTTGCGAAATAGGTTCCCAAAAAACGAAGATAAACTTAATTGCAATACAAGAAGTAAACTTCTTAATAGTAATTTTCTTTGTATACGAAAAAGAAACTTGGCCCTCTGTAATCAAGGTGTAGAAAATAAAGGGATCCAAATCTATAATAATCTTCCAACAAACCTGAGAAATGAAACCTCCAACAAAAAATTTCGTAAGAAATTAAAAGATTTGCTAGTATCAATTCCAATAATCCATTTGCTAGTATCAAAGAGAGTAGATTAGCTAGTATCAAAACCAGCTAGTATATGTATTTGATGAATTTACATCAGTTGCCGATCTGTAATAACTTGCATGGTCTGCCATTTAATTTAGAATGAATCGTGGGACGGGTGAATATCGAGGCGACGCAGTTAAAGCGTATTATCAAAATGGCAAGAGTTTAGGACAAAGGCGATGTGACTTTCGACATACATATTTCAACATACCGTGCTACCAATCTGTTCCGTCAGACAACTCTATTAAAAAGTGGATAAAAAACCTCGATGAAATAGGATCGACGTGAAAAAAATCGAGGTGGTAGTGCGAAAACCGTTCGAACACCTGACAAAATCGAAGTTGTTCGACAAGCGAAGTTAAGAAGTCCGCGCCGATCAGCCATCTGTTATGCCATCGGCCTTGGAATAAGTGAAACATCGACGAGAGAAGAACTAGAAGAAGAGACGAATAAGAATTATCCATCGAGATCTTGGATTCCATCCTTACAAAATGCAGGTTGTGCAATCTCTTAATCCGGGTGATCAGTATGAACAGAGTGTCCGATTTTGTGAGGTTATGCTTGGCAGATTGGAGGGAAATGACAATCAACTCAACAACTTGTGGATGAGCGATGAGGCGCACTTCCACATTTTCGGTTGTGTTAATAAGCAAAATATCAGATATTCGGCGAGGTAAAACCTTCGTTTACTTCATGAAACACCTCTTCATGTTCAAAGAGTCTCATAGCATGGTGTGCGATATCGCCAATGGAATTATCGGTCCTAATTTTTTCTAGGATGAGGATGAAAATGCAGTGACAGTTAAAATGCTACTTGGCAAAGATTCGGAAATTCTTCACAGCACAACTCGTCCACTTTCCAGAGAATAAATACACGATGTTACAGCAAGACGGGTCAACAAGCCACACAGTCCCAATCTCAATGAATGTTGTGAATGTTTTTTTCTCCTGAATGCATTGGGTCCCTCGGTCTCCCGACCTAACGGTCTGCCACTTCTTTTTATAGGGATACCTGAAAACATAAGTATTCCAAATTGATTCATCCAGGACTATCCCAGCCTTCAAACAACGGATTCACGACGAGATTGCAGCAATACCTGTTAATATGCTGAGAAGGGTTATGCAAAATTTACTAGTACAAGTCTCCAAGTATATTTAAATGTCAACGGAGGACATTTGGCGGATGTAGTGTTCAAAAAATATTTTTTTTCATATTGTAAAACAAATGGCTACCCTTGCATTTTGCAATAATATTTTAGAAATTGTTAAAAAAAGTCATTCACAGCTCAAAATTATTTCCGAAATTGTCCCGTATCCCTGGCGGACCCTTTATCTTGTCTTGTTTATGAAGTATTCTTCTTTACCTTTCCCTGTCTATTAGCACAAGATTCTTTTGATATATTGTTTAATTCATCTAGTTTGATTGCCTGATCAATGGTTAGTTTTGTAATCTGTCTAATCTCACATATCCAATTTAATTTATCGCATTCTTATGTTTTGTTTTTAGTTATGTATGTTTTTGTTAAAAATGTCCGAATTCTTTATTATGTGTAATTTTATAATATTTTTTCTAGTCATCAAAAACTTAAATAAAAAGTTCATCAATCATGCCGACTCAATTTATGTAGACACACAATTTGTCTTATTCTTAAATGAAGAAAACGAAAGCTCTTTTGCATAATTTTATTTTGATTGAAGTGTGCAGAAGAAAAGTCTGTACGATATTTCATCCGAAACGCGTGTAAAAAGTGCAGCTTGTTTCTGCACGACGCCAAATTCGAATAATAAAACAAAGGGAGAAAAGTGAAATAAAATGCGAATCGAGTTCTGGCACGAAAAGCGGAATTAATAATAAATCTGCGCCCCAATAAATCATATTTGCGATTTTCTATCCAATTCGTATTTATAACTCAATACGAGTTCTCCTGTTTTTTATTACACGCACAATGTCTCCCCTCACTTTAAAATTTATAAATCGTATAAGTTATAACATTTATAAATGCCAAAGTAAATACGTACAACTTATAACGTATTTACTAACTGGAAAAATGGAACATAAAATATGTGATAAATAATAGGTGCACCCATATTTCCTCAATATTTTTTAATAAGTATATTAGATTCAGTTCGATCCATAACTTTGATATATTGGATATTCTATCACCGCTTTTAGTTCAACCCATCAAACTTTTTTAATCTGGCTTTCAGTGCTCTCTTGGCGTTATAGATTATACTGTTTTAGATAACACAAGTCAACATGAATTTTTTGGAGGGTTGAAAATGCAATTTCGATAGGTATATTTTTCATAAGAAAAAATATGTGAGCCGTTTATTTTAAAATTGTAAAAAACCTATTTCTCAAAAATATCGAGTTAGCTACCTTAATAGTTAAAAATAGTTTTGAAAAATTATTACTCGATCTTTTCATTCTAAAGTAACTAGTTACTAATACACACCCGGTTCTGTTTTAACACAATTTTTTTACACAATTTTGATTTAACATGAACTAAAACACAATTCAATTTTTGCTTTCCATAAGTTGTTTTTTTTTTTATTTAACACGAACCAGACATTTTTTTCTTTTACATCGTACATCATCACAACGGTTGGTATGCAGCCAGACTCACAGCTCAACGGTTGGTAGGCACTTTATTTAAACCCTCCCAAATTATTTTAGTTTAATCACATTTTTAAACCAACATTTTTTTATTAAATTTATGTACATATCCATTTATAAGTACTAAAAACTGATAGATTTTATTTATATTTTCAAATATATTTGCCATTAAACTCTCAATTAAAAATTAGAGCCAAACAGTATTTTGTTTGAATAATACTCCCATTCCGTCATTTCAAGTGTCATTTCCGCAGTCTATCAATCTGGAAATCGCAGTCTGGAAATCTACTATATACTACTATTCAGTTTAGCGGCACACTAGGCAGTAACTAGTAAAACTAATAAACTAGGCACTAGGCACACTAGCAGTAACAGTTTAGATATTTGTCTCTGGGCAGTAATCTGTGCATCGGTAGGCTTTCTAGTATATCCGGCTATGGCTCTACCTAGAAGCTTGTTACGCAAGTTTTGTGGATTAAGTTGCGTCTGTATATTCTCTGCTCTGAGATATAATTCAAATATATCTCGAATTGGAACATTATCTTTGGACATTAAAATTAAAATCCTAGATCGCTTTTCAACTGGACAAGGAGCAACCGCTATTAGCAAGCTTTTTAGGGTTCATGAAGTTGCCGTAAGGACTATTTAAAAAAATTGCTATTTTTATTTGCTATAAAAGTTGCTATTAGGAAGTCAGTCTGTTCTGGAACAAAAGTAGGGGGAGTCCGGGAGAGTCGAAACCCCTTTTACTTTAACATGTGTAAAATTGTAATTATGACTTGAAACTATACAGCTCAAGAATGTATACAAAGCACTGGCAGATTTTGACCATTTTTTAATGTTAAAGTTACTATTAATTCACTAACTTGAGCAGGAAACATTTTTTTCTAAAAATCTATTGATAGTTCAAATCACCCCAACGCATGGGAGAGTTGAGCGTAATAATATGGAGACTTATATATAATAAACCTACTTAACCATATCTATTTGTATAGGGAAAATAATGACAATATTTTGTTATTCTCAAATATTTTAATAATATACTTACTTTAAACGTCATCAACAACTATTTCTTCTAAAATTTTGAACAAATTAATTTCTAAATAAAAATGTAATAACAGAACAAGAGGCATTCTTAGGCTTTTTAGAGAAACAAATGGATACGAAAAACAAATACAACTCTAATTAAACGTCTTATTCTATTATGGTATGGCCGCACTAGACAACAAATTGGTGGCAACATGTTGCTAACACTTTGACATGGCAACATGAAGTTGTCTATGATGTTGTGCGTCCACACCACAACCAGTTAAATATTGAAAATGTACGTGAAAGCTGCTGGTGTTTGTGATGCTTGTCAGTTCTGTACTTGTTTGATCCATGAATATTTAATTTCTTTACCGTCAGTATTCTCCATCACTTTTTTGAATTATAAACTATAATTATAATTAACTAGTACATATTAATCGTTTTTTTTAAGTGAAATAGTGATGAAGATGGAATAGTTGTTGTGGGTGTAATTGTTGTTTTAGGGTAGAATAGTTGATGAGGATGGAATAATGTGGAGAATTTACAGTTGCACTCCACTGATGAGGATGAAGGAATCATGTGGTGTTTTTATCTGGCAATTGTTCTGCCGCTTGGCGGTATGCAACCCTGTATGCAACCCTATATGGAAAATTTAAGTGTAAAAGTGCCACTGGCGCTTTCATCGCCACCTGGTGCGGCATGTGGTAGACTATAGTTTATTGTAAATATACTGCCAGACTGTGCCAATCAAAGCGCTTTGGAAGCGTTGCCTAGCAAGAGTTTTTGAAAGAATATGCCATTCAAAACCCGCTTTATGTTTAAATTTCACGCAATACTGTACAAATAAGTGGAGGCGGTAGTCTTTTAATATTTCGATAAAAAATGTATTGTGCCACATTGCCTTAAGCTTTTGGATCTTTATTTGGATTTTTCCGATCAAGACCACATACGCGCGGCGCTTATCTTGATTTATCTGATCAAGACTATACGTATGTCGTCTTGATTTATCTGGTTTACCACATACGCGCGGCGCTGCCGCGCGTATGTGGTTTTGATTTATCTGCCGCTTCGCGGTGTGCTTTTTTAATGAAAATCTGCTCTATCGCGTGATAAGTGTTAAGCGGATATTTGGTAGAGTTTGGAAAAATGGACAGAAAAAAGATTTGACAAAACTTTTTTTTTCAAAATTTCTGTATTTACAAAAATTCTGTGTCAAGGCTATCGGCCACGAAGATACCAAAACGTCAATTTCAATCAAAAAATGTAAAATCTATATAGATCTGAAAGAAATTTCAATATATCTCTTGCAGTGTTCATTTTATTGTTATTTGAATTTATTAATTTCTCTTATGTTCGAGTTTTAGGGGCGGCGGCCGCCGCCAGATAAAATATTTTCCAAAACTAACTAAAGGAAATCATAGACTGACTAATTCTCTACAAATGTGTGAAACTTTATTGTTCCACGTTGTCTGAAACATTAATTAAAATAATTTTTTAAACAAATCCAGACATGTCAATCACGATTCCAATCGAAAACGAACAAGAAAATTTCAAAATATTCAAAAATTCCGAAAAAATGTATTAATATTTGATGGATTTCAATGAAACTTTTACTGAATGTGGGTATTCACCAGAAGTATGAGTTGACAAAATTTTAACGCTCCCACTACAATGGGGACGTCGTGAGGAATGATTTTCTCTTCAATAATTTTATGGAAATATCTCGTCAACGCCTCAAGATGGAAAATTATAACCAGCATATCCGCATATAAGACGTCGGTATCTACAAAAAAGTATTTTTTGCAAATCTTGTAAAATCCTTCGGTTAGGTCGTAAAAGTAAAAAATATAAAATCCCAAAATTTATCATAGGGTTTTATCATTTTTTCGTTTGCAAAAAAAAATTTCGGCCAAACGGTTCGCTTTCGAAACATGAAAATTACACCATTTTTAGATGAAAATCTGCTCTATAAAGTAGAGCTAAATTCATGTTTGGTAAACTTTGGAGACTTGGAAAAAAGAGTTGAAAGCAAGTTTTCAATAAATATTTCTTTATTAGAAAAAAATATGTGCCCAGGCTATCGGCCATGAAAATACCAAAACGTCAATTTCAAGAGATAAATGTATATTCTATATAGATCTGAAAGAAACATCAATATATCTCTTGCAGTTTTCATTTTATGATTATTTGAATTTATTAATTTCTGTTATGTTCGAGTTTGAGGGGCGCCGCCAGACAAAATATTTTGCAAAACTAACTGAGGGATATCATAGACTGACAAATTCTCTACAAATGTGTGAAATTTTATTGTTCCACGTTGTGTGAAATTTTCTAAAATAATTTTTTAAATGAATCCAGACGTCAATAAAAAATTCCAACATGTTACGGCAGCCACCGCCAGATGAAATATTTTTCGAAAATGATGTGTTAGATATGTGACAGATCGACTTTTTCTTTAAAAGCGTGTACAATTTTATTGTTCCACATGCTGTAGAATCTATTAAAACATTTTGTTAATGAAACCAGCCATCAATTTAAATGAGAAACGTGGTCAAAGATTTAGATTTTTCACCCAGGATAAATAAAATACTTGTTAATTTGTTTGTTACAAAAAAACAACGTTTGTTACCAAATTAAATACATTTAAAACTCGGAATAGAAAAACAGTTTAAACAACCACAAATACTTTGGCACATAATTCCAGTAATATCACATGTTCCAAAATGATTTCCACTGATTTCAAGAACAAACTTTTCTGGGCGAAACTTGCTTCCTTTTCCGTCAGAATTGTTCGAAAAGTCTGAGTTTTGTCCGAGAACAAATTATTCAGCGCTCGTAGTAGATTTCAACTCACTTTCACGTTTGGGTTGACGTTTGTGTTTGCGTCCCGCCAGTAGCGCCGATGTGTTTTCTTGGTGAATTCTTCGTTCAGAAAATGCGAAAAAAAATTTGAAAATTCGAATCATCTTGCGACGGGACTTGCAGGTAAAAGTGCGGAAATGTGTTACCACCAACTGGTGTTCTTCGTTGCAGCGCAAATGTCGTAGAAAGAAAATTCCGATTTTGACGTACCCGAAATTTGAGGAATTTTGGAAAATTCGCCCACGCCGAACCGCGAAAGAATCGGCGAAGATTTAAGAATCTTCGATAGGATTCGTCCTTCAGATGATGATGCATAATTAACTACAACAACAACTATTATTTATGCATAGGAACTTACTATCGAAATTGATGAGGAGGCTAATTTTGCATCAACAATAACACGACAATGAAGAATGAGATAAACTCATCGTAAACTCACAAGAAAAATATAAAATAGATTTTTTAAATTTTACAGTCGATCAAGCACTAGGTGTCAGGTTTGAACAACTTAGTAATAATCATGGTAACTATTTTAAATTCGTATATAATAGACTGCTCACACACCTGGGAAGAGTGGGGTGGACAGGACTCCTTCGCCGTAGTGAAGGCGACCTGTCTAGGGGTGACAACCCCGAATAATAAGCCTCCCAAGCTAACAACTTGGGTAGTATCTTGGACAGTGGCTCGCCACTGTACCATGAAGAATATTCATCCGTGGTGGACTGAAGACTGTGACAATGCAATAGCCCAAAGACAGATAGCCTGGGTGAAGTGGAATTCTAAAAAGACGAAGGAAAATTGGCATAAATTTTTGGAACAAAGAAAGGTTACAGCCAAGATAATTCTAGGAACCAAACGAACCTTCACACAAAACCAACTAACCCAAATCGAAGAGAGCTTTGCTAAGAATAATTCCAGAGATTTCTTTGGAACCTTTAAGCAGGCACTCGAAAATACACTCTGCCAAGCCTACATTTCCGAGACTCACAAGGCAAACTGGCTTATAACGACAAGGACAACTGCCACCTTTTGGCTCAGTACTTCTACTCAACTGTGATCCACCCAGCGAAAACTTCGACTATAAACAAACCACACCAAACCCGCACTCGCTTCCCACTTCATTGGAAGAAGTCGGCCAGATCATTCAACTTCTTAATAATAATAAGGCAGAGGACTATGGAGGGGACTCTATCGTTGCTGAACTGTGGAAAGGTGCTGGAAACAATGCCGTGCGCAAGCTAACCGAGATCATCCAGAACATCTGGGAAACAGAGAAATTACCACCCTATTGGAAATCTGCTCCGATCCATCCGCTTCGCAAAAAGGAAGATTTTACTGATCTAAGCAACTACCGTGGAATTTCTCTCGTCCCGGTTATATAACAGATTCTCTCGAAGGCGTTACAAACAAGGGCAGAAAATCAGTTGGATAGTCAACAGGGAGAATACCAGGGGGGCTTCAGGAAGACCAGATCCTGTGTTGAACAGATCCTCAATCTTAAAACTGTAATTGCATACTACAAGATGAGAAACCGCAAGGTTGTCGTCACCTTTGTTGATTTTAGGAAGGCCTACGATTCCATTGATAGAGAAACGCTTAACAAAGTACTCCAGGAACTAGCACTAGACAACAAAACCCGCAGACTCATCCTAGAAACTTTGACCAACACCCATTCCAAAGTTAAATTTAGAGGCGGGATTTCAGAAAGCTTCGAAATAAAAACTGGAGTGAGACAAGGAGATGAACTTTCCCCATTCTCTTCAACTGTGCCTATTATATCCTTGAAAAGGTTATGAGAGAATGGCGCAAGGAACTGAACAATTTGGATGCTCAGAGTGGTATCTACCTGGGACGTAACAACGATGGACTGGTTGTAGGTTGCCTGGCCCTTGCAGATGACATGGCACTGTTTGCTGATTCTCTTGAGATGGCAACAATGCAGGTAAACTGCCTCAGAAAACAGGCTGCCAAAGTGGGTCTTCAAGTGTCGCTGGAGAAAACAGAATTAATCACTAACATCAGAGAAGCAAACAGAGAGATGTTACTAGAACAGGGAAACAGCAAGAGAACTGAGAAATTTAAGTATCTCGGTGAATGGATTGAACCTAACTTATCAGAAAGAGCATCATTATCCAAGAGAGTCAGCAAGTTAGAACTAGCCTATCGGCTGACTAAGAACACTTACAATAAGAAATGCCTGTCACGCAATCTGAAACGTAAACACTACACATCAGTCTTACGACCAGAAGCCCTGTATGCAATGGAGTGTCTTTCCTTGAACTGAAGGGGTCTAATAGAGAAATTGGAAATGAGAGAGAGGAGAATCCTCAGAAAGATCCTAGGCCCGTTAAAGGAAAATGGGGAATTCCGAAGACGGCAGAACTCTGAGCTCTACGAACATATTGAGATGCACTCAAGAAGGGTAGCTTTCTATGACCACGTTGCAAGATTACCTCCAAACCGACCGGCTGTTCACCTTCTGGCAAAACAAGAAGCTTCGTACCTCTTGGTTGACAGACCGAGAAGGATATTAAAGAACTGGGAATAACAGATCTCAAAAACAGACAGTCTGTGAGACGCACCCTGAAGGAAGTCCGTGGATTTCCGGAAAAACCTCGAAGGAAAGGTACTCCCTGGACAGAAGAGAGAAAGGAGTTACACCGGCAGACGATGCGACAATACTGGGCAAAGGTCAAAGCCCAGTTGAAACAGTTGAAAGCGTGGTCCAAAGTAGGCCTATTCGATAGAAGAAGAAGAAGACTGCTCACAACAATCACCGGGTTACTAATTTGTGCTTCCATAAAATTCATACTAAATAATGCATGCAAATAAACTTACGAACATTTGAAAGACAGTGAAAGATTTCATAAACTTAATTGGCACATATGGAAGTGTCAGCATCAAGTATTCTAAAACTACCGGTAATAATGAACAATAACTACCAAAACCAAAGTGTAAAACGAATTTAAATTAATAATGTCAGATACAAACATTTTGGTCTGTATTTTGTTCTGAACAAAGCCTTCCTTACTCTTTCAATCAAATTTGGGATACATTATTTCACTTTAGTATTAGTAGTTCCTGTTAATTATTACGGATACTCCGGAAATAATTATATAGTGTCTTTCAGATGTTCTTAATTTTATATGTAATTTCCTATTTTATGGAGATAAATAGAGAAATTTTATGGAGACACAAATTAGTGACCTGCCTATTATTTTGAGCAGTGTATTATAATATTCTTTTAACATAAATCAGGTTGAATTAGTAACCTGAGAGTTCAGTTTTTAAAACTGTTTCAGAGTTGCGAATCTTTGACACCGAATGCGCTGTGATGACTTTAGTACATTCCTACCACACTTTTCGCACATAGCGAATAGTCACACACCAGAATCTTAACCCTAAAATGAAGTTAAACTGTGGTTTGCAAGATATCTAAGGAACGTCGAAATGAAGCTTAAAGCATCTAGCTAGAGAAACTGTACAAAATTAAATCTAATAATACTTATATTTGTTTATTTTTATTTTTGTCTAAAAATTTTTTTTTCTTAATGTATATATTCTATAGAGCAGGGGTCTCCAAACTTTCCAGCCTTAGGCCATACTGATTACTCCAGTAAGTTCCGAGGGCCAAAACCATATTATCATTGTTGCCGGTGGTAAAAAGTGAAATAGTCCACAGATGAAAAAAAAAGTCCGAAAAAGTACGCAACGTTTAAAATCAAACTAAAGTCCGCAAAACGGCAACACTGCATATTATTAATTTTCCTCTCATTATCTGTAATTTCTAGATTAGTCGTAAAGTACGAGCCATGAGGAGTAACGTGACACGACATCTGGTGGACACAAGCGGAAATAGGTAGTACCTTCTATCGCTAACAGATGGCGCTAATAGCACGTACAGAATAATCTCGTTGGTTCGAGAAAGTTCTGGTGTCTTCCACTCACTTTTAGATGGCACTAATTGGAATATATAAGAAGGCTAGTGGCGCAACCACAAGTCAGTTCCTATGACACTGTTGTGAAATAAAATAGTGCGTACCTCCTTAAAACGTGTTTGTGCGTGTTTAAGTTTAAGACATCTTTGTAACAGTATTTTGATTTGAATTATTGCTTTTGTGTGTGATTTAGTAGTATGGAAAAGAAGCGAAAAATTGATAGTGAATGCAGAAAATTCAAAGATCAGTGGAACATTCAGTATTTCGTAATTGAGTCCAGTAACAAGGCGCTATGTTTGATTTGCAATGAAAGCATAGCCGTTCCCAAGGAATATAACATTAAACGTCATTATGAAACAAAACATTTTCAAAATTACTCAAAATACACAGGAAGTTTGCGGACAGAAAAATTCGAAGCTATGAAGCGCAGATTGAAATCGCAGCAATCTTCATTTACAAAACTCAAAACTGAACAAGAGGCTGCAACTCGTGCCAGCTATCGTGTGGCTCTTGAAATTGCAAAACGTGGAAAACCATTCACCGATGTAGAAATGACCAAAGAATGCATAATTGCAGTAGCCGAAGAAATGTGCCCTGAAAAGGTAAATTTATTAAAAACTGTCAGTATGTCAGCAAACACTGTGGCTCGAAGGGTAGAAAACATCGCTGAAAATATATCCTCTCAACTGTTCGACAAAAATGGACATGTTGAGTGGTTTTCTTTGGCCTTGGAAGAGTTAACGGATGTGTCAGATACATGCTCAGTAACTGCTCAGTTGTTGATTTATATTCGAGGAGTAGATAAAAGCTATGAGGTGCATGAAGAACTTCTTGATAAACTTAATAAAGACGGAACAAAGCTTGAATATATAAATATACTCAACCTTTCCGGAACTCTATAATACTAATGAGTCTTTTTAGGACTACCAAAAACAAATCTCTTATGAAATTTGTCAGTTATTCTATAGCTTTCAGTCCACCTTCGTGGCACTCAACAAAAACCATAAAAATAACATTGAGTTTTAAGATCATGTCTTTCCGATACCTTGAGTGGATAGCCATCTGTGGACGCGTTTCGAGATCTATCTCTCATCAGCACAGCTCTGCTTCCATGAACAATATTTTGTAAATCACTCACTTGAAAACCCATGTGGTGTTGGGGTTAGATGTTTTTAATTTTTTTAATATATATTTTTACATACAAATAAAACAAAATATTGTTTTCTCTCTATGCACACAAACCCATTTACATCTATAACAATCCCAATTTTTCGGTTTTCAATCCCTTCCTTATGACTTCCCTTATTCATTTTCTATTTTTTTCGTAATAGTTTTATTTGAAAAAGTCAGGTTTTTCAAATCGTGAGGTAACATGTAGTATTTTATCTATTCGCACACCAAAATGGACACAATAATAAATACATTATTGTATGTAAATGATACCTTTGATATATTTTAATAATCGTGTGTAAAAGTATCCAAATCTTGCGTAAAAGTCCGATGTAAATCAAATTGAGTTTCATTATTAAACGATTTCTGTTGGTTGTTACTGTGGAAATAACTCGCATCACTAATGAAAAAACATAGACGTAGTGAAAATAAATTTTGTGACGACGACCTCTCGACCTCTCGACCTCTTAGTCTGGATTTATCTGGCTCTAACTTAATAAACCATACTTAACCTAACTAACCTAACCATAAAACTTAATCTAACCATAACCTAATCTAGATTAAATCTAGGTTAACCTAGATTACATCGACAACGAGCAAATAGTATTTCCGTCACTGTGCGTTTTTACTAGTTAGCATTTTTTCCACGGATGCGCTGTACGTTGTAACTTCTAACCTTATTTGAAAATTACAATTTTTTCAATATTTTCGGTAAGAAACAACTATTTTTTTCTAGATTCAACAGTATGTTAACATGCTTGGTAGATAAAATAATGTATGACACACGTGTGAGAGAGGGTTTTGTGCATGAGTTGCGAATTTTAAGGCACGAGGCGAAGGCGAGTGGTTTAATCGCAATGAGTGCCTTTTTCACACACTTATATCATACTCTACTATTACGGCTGCGTAATAAGAGCTTTTATAATAAATAAGATTTTTTTATTGGTAACATTACTGTTTTATTTCTAGATTTGTCAGAATAACTATTATATGATAAATTGCATTCATCATAGTGGTATAGCATTAATCTTAGTATAAAACTCTCGCTAATGCTAAAAGGGGTATTATTGTTTTTAGCCCGTATCCTATTTATAATTCAGTTTTGAATAGTACCCATAGGTTTTCTATATTATTATAAGCTCCAAGCGAAGCTATGATACCATACGAACGACGAATTCAAAATATCTACTTTTTATAATAAAATCACAGATTCTTTTATGAATCATTTTTTCTAGAATCTTAACCACATTAGAGGTCAACTATATTAGTCGGTAGTTGTTAGGTAGAAGACAATATCCTGATTTAAATATAGGCACTACAATAAGAGTTTTTAGTGCTTTTGGCGATATAGCTTCTGCAATATATAGATTAAAAATATGTTCAAGAGGCTGTGAGGAGCTATTCAAGAAAGAAGTTGAAAGAAGTTATAAGTTGAGCTATACTTTTAATTACTTTGGTATTAATCTCATCCTTACCACAAGCCTTATCCTTATCTGTATTAGGGCTTCACACGAGATAGGGCGAGAGTTTCAAAAATCTCGTCTCGTTCTCGTTAGTTGTGAAAAAAATTACTCTCGTCTCAGCCTCGCTCTCGCTCTAGGAACCGTTAGTCTCGTCTCGCTCTCGCTCCCGTAACCGTTTGTCTCGTCTCGTCTCGTCTAATCTCGTCAAATATCGTTCTTGCTAGAACTTATTGTAAAGATAGTCCAAAACGAGGAAATCATTAATTTTATTGCAACTAATAACTGTCTCTACAAAAATTTTCTATTTGGTTACTACTACTATCTTCGAATTTCGCTTTGTACCATCCACATGAAAATATAGCGATAACACACCATAAATGTCTGTTTATATAAACCTTCTATTTTGTTGACGATTTAAAATTAATAATAAAAACGAACATAATTTGAAATTGTCTACTACATCTATTTCATATTGCGAAATCTACTCTTTTAATTGTTATACTAGAAGAATTGCAATACAAATTTCTGAATTAAAAAAAAATCCTGTGTCAAGGCTATCAGCCACGAATATTCCAAAATGACAATTTCAATAGATAAATGGATGCGCTATCCAGAACTAAAAGATTTTCGAATACATCTCTTGCAGTTTTTAAAATATAGTTATTTGAATGTGCTTCCTTATGTACTGCGCTGAATTTGAGAAGCGGTGGTCGCCGCAAAATAAAATATTTTGCAAAATTAACTGGAGGATATGATAGACAGACTAATTCTCTACAAATGTGTCTAATCTTATTGTTCCACGTTATGTGAAACTTAGTAAAATATTTTTATAAATGAATCCAGACTTGTCAATAACGAATTCCGAACAACTTCTCGTCGACGCCTCAACTTAGAAAATTATAATAGTTACCACCGTAAGTAGTATGTCGGTGTCTACAAAAAAGTATTTTTATGCAAGTTTTGTCAAATCGTTCGGTTTAGTCACAAAAAATTCAAGGTGTACCCCTTCTCTGAATTTAAATTTTCAATTTACATGGGTTTAAATGGAGAACATGGTTGGAGGTTTGAAAAAAAATCCTCCGCAAAATCGGTTCGCTTTGGAAAGATGAAAATGACAGACTTTTTACAAGAAAATCTGCTTTATCGAATAGTCTAAAATACATGTTCGGCAGAGTTCAAAAAGTTGGAAAGAAAAATACTTTTCAACACAAATTTCTGAATTAAAAAAAAATTTGTGTCAAGGCTATCGGCGATGAAGATTCCAAAATGACAATTTCGATAGATAAATGTATGCGCTATTTAGAATTGAAAGATTTTTGAATACATCTGTTGCAGTTTTCAAAATATAGTTATGTGAATCTGTTGTGCCATGTGTTGAATGAAGTTGTGGCATTTGTACTTTTGTAGATTTGTATTGCGGATTGACATCCTACCGGTTTCCTACTATCGGCCATGGCGACCTGGTGGTTTCTGCGAATCAGCAAATCGGCACATCGTACACAAGATAGCGTCCACCTCCATCGAACAGTGTAGAAGAAATGGAAAAATTCCACCCACTTCCGGTTTGGCAGCCGCGAACGTCCGATTTTGCAAAAACATCTACCGTACGGCCATTTTTGCAAATTATCGCACGGCCTCTTCGAAAGCCCAGAGAGGAAGAACCTACGAAACCGGACCCGCAAACGGGAAGGTGTTCCCTTCAGCCGTCGGCTCGCAATAGAACGTCAAAGAATATCGTTTTTTGCGATTTTTTTTCGGTTTTTTGCACCTATCTCCAAATTTTCAGCGAAGATTCGAGATGACAGTTATATGCGGAAAAAATCGGCGCTCCCAATAGCACCACTCGCTTCGCGATCGGTCCAAATACGGCCGCTCGGCGGTCGTTAAACAAAAATTTCGCGAATTTAACCACTTTCGCCCGGCAAAATTTCTTTCGAAAATCAACTCAACACGTCCGTTTTCATTCTCCAAACTTGATTTGATGCATTTCTCCCGCCCCCTCCCGGAAAGGCGTGCAATAATATTTTAGTATATGTAATAATGAAATGTAATTTGCCCGAGCTCGCAGTTTATGCAGTTATTTATGGAATAAAATATTACGGCTGTCCGTATTAGAATCAAAGATTGAAGAAGAAGTTTGACCGAGATCAGAAACCAGAATCTCGTATCTCGCGAGAACGAGACCACATACGCTCTCGCTCCCGCGAGACCACATGCGGTTACGAGACGAGACGAGAAAAATATCATTCTCGGGTGAAGCCCTACCTCTATATAACTTATCCAGTTGATTTCCTATATTTATTGTATTAAATATTTCTAATATATAAGAATAAGAAAAATAGATTTATTATTAAACTCAACGTTATTTAGAACCCTGTTTGTAGTATTACTTGCAAACACAATAGTTTCTGCTAGTATAACACCAATGTTTCCCAAATGATCAACAAAACAGTCAGCAATATCTTTCGAATTTTCTTATCGTTATGCTGCAGATATTCAATTTCAAGATCTTTCTTACTATTCCTACCTAATTTATAATTAATATATTTCCATAGTTTTTTACTATCATTTATATTTGCATTTACCTGTTTTCTATCATACTCTCTCTTAGCAGGTTTTATAACATTGTTCAATCTTACCATAGCTTTTGCACTCGCTATTTAGTTATATATCATATGATATATCATTAGTTTTGTTTGATTTCCAAATATTATAAATTATTCCTTTAGTTTTACAAGATTTCTCTATGCCAGTTGTAATCCATTTTTTTTTAATTGTATAACTTAGCATTTTTAAGAAAATTCCTAACTTTATTAATTTACAAGTATGTGGCTATATTTGGTCTGTGGCTATATCACGTATATCCTGTAGTATATAGCGAACATTATATAACTATCTAATATCTAATATAACTATCTAATATAATAAAGAGGCTGAAGTATAAGAAAATTTCTCAAAAACTAAAACCAGCTGTATTTAGTCTGTCTACCTTGTTGGTCAAGCCTTGCCTATCTAGTATTAACAGTGTAGTCATATCTGTAACGACTTGAATAGACAGAATAGACATAATATAAAATCTTGTCTTGTCTATTTAATCTTGTCCTTCTGATCTTATATGTATATTCTTGTCTCTAACTGTCTAGTCTTGCCTGCTCAGCCTCTGGTGTCTACCTTTGCCTTTCTAGCCTTTTCTATTTATTCTTGTTTATCTAGTTTTGTCTTCTCTGCCTACTTTTGTCTATCTGATCTTGTCCACCTAGACTTACATATCTTGTCATATATAATATTATATTGTGTGTTTAATCTTACCTGTCTACTCTTGTTTATCTAGATTTGTTTTGTTTTCTTTATCGAATCCTGCCTGTCTAGTCTTGTCTGTCTAGTCCTGTTTGTATAGTCTTATTTCTCTTGTGTTGTCTGTCTGGTCTTGTCTGTCAAGTGTTGTCTGTCTAATCTCTCTAATCTAGCCTGCCTAATCTTGTTGGTCTAGTCGTCTGTCAAGCTTTATCAGTATAATCTTATCTGGTCAATAGTGTATGTCTAGTCTCTAGTCAATCAAATTTTATCTGTCAATAATATTTCATTTTACAACAAAAAAAAAAAAATTCAAATTGTCGTTTGCAAGCACACGTCGATTAATCATCGTATCAATTATCAGATATGTCATTTTCTGTTCGGTGTAATTTATAGTGTTTTGCACTTTGTAATATTAGCGCAGCGTTCGCAGATCGACGGGGGTGGTGTGTGTCATGTAGGTGAGCCGTCGGGACGGGAGGCGGTGCGAGTACATTTTGATGCCGGTGACAAACGAGTCGGCAATTTTACACTCGTCGCCAATCATTAATCTCCAGCTTCCAGCCCGTGGAGACGTTTTCGTTGGCGGTTGGCACCGCCAGCCCTTCCGCCAGCGACTTCTCAAATATGTGAAAACCACCCTAATATACACTGACTACATTTTACCAACAGCATTTCTCACTCTTAATTACTAATATTCATAATAATTTCACTACAGAACTTACATCACTTGACAGGCTTGTCAGGCGCGACCAAACTAACAAGACTAAATAACCAAAGCTATAGACTAACAGAGATATGACTAGATAAACAAGATTAGGCGGAAGATTGTTAATTAAATATTCTAAAAAAAATTCTTAACGTTTTCCACGTATATAATAAAGCGCGTGTCGAGCTTAAGTTTCTTCTTCAGAATTAGTCTATAGAGAGCGCGAGCTCAAGTAAATAAAACTTACTTCGCCCATTCGTCTGTTGTATGTTGTTTGAATTTCGCTCTGGGGAGATGGAGGGTGTCGGTACAGCGTTCGATTAGGTAGGAACGTGCAGAGACCGGGATGCAGAATCCAGACCGAAGAAAAGAATCCGACAAACTCTTTGACAGCCCCGAGCCGATAGCTCCAGACTTGATAAATCGCATGCACGACACGTCTGGCTTGGAGGCCCACACTCCGGATTATATAATCAGAAAATAAAGACAGGCAAGACAACTTTGCAAAACAAGTTCTGGGTATCTAACAAAACAAAGAAATATTATTGGGAAGTAACAATAGAGAAGGAAATGTTTGATCATTGGTGTGGAGATAATCTGCTGCATTTTACGCCTTTGTCTTTAATATTTTTTTTGTTGTTTTACCTTCTTTGGCACGTTCTAGTATTCTGTAAGAATTTTATTCGAGAGGTCTTTATAACGACTGTACAGGACATTTGTTATGTCGTTATCGATTTTCGTGTATTTTATTTTTTACGAGCAGACTTCGCTCGTAAAATTCACCGCAGACGGGGAAACGCGGTTGAATCGTCAAATTCTAAACTAAATTTCGAGAACAAAATCAAACCACAAATGACGATCTAAAACATCTTTTATTGCATTGACCTACAATCTCTATGTTTTGGTTTAACCTTGGCTAGTCCAATAATAAACAGACACGACTAGACAGAGGAAACAAAATAGACACGACTAGACACACAAGAATAGACAAACAAGTCTAGACAGACTAGACACACAGAACTTGACAGAAAAGACTATACATAAAGGACTAGGCAGAAAAGACGAGATAAACAAGACTAGACAGGCAAGATCAGATAGTCGAGACTACAAGACTAGACATACAAGACTGAGGCTTTCTATTTATTAAACGGAACGTAGCAAGCACATTTGTTTATCTTTAGACAGAGAAGTCTAGCCAGACAAGACTAGACAGACAAGACTAAACAGACAAGACTAGACAAACAGGACTTAATTAACTTATATATAATAAGGTAACAAACAAAATCTCGCGATACGAAATAACAGGCATTATAGTGAATGATTTTTTCTGGGGTCCCTGCAAAAAACCTATTAAATTGCGTGGAAATTATATCGTGGTCATGTGCAGTTAACATGGCCCCGATATAATTGCCACGCAATTTAATAGGTTTTTTGCAGGGAACCCAGAAGAAATCATTCACAATATTATACCTACCACTATTTCAACCAATCACGTCCTCTTTATAGAAGAAACTATTTACTTGGACGAATATAATGAATCTGAGCTATTAAATATGCTCCCAAAAAATGAAAATCGATGGGCTGTCCTGTCGCATAATCAAAGGCAAATTGCAATATTTGGGTAAACCTCTACAAAACATTGTTAACTGTTCCTTCGATTTTTTAGAGTGCCCACAAGTCCTGAAAGTAGTTTCTATAATACCAATCCACAAAAAGGGAAATTCGACTGCAATAAATAATTTTAGACCTATTACGCTATTATCCGTCTTCTCTAAAATGATATAATACTGTTTCTTGCACATGCCCCTTTTCTTTAAAACATAGTTATTCCGAGAGAACAACATGGCTTCCAAACTGACAAATCACAAACACAGCCATGCTTGAGCTTTATAATAAAATATTAGTCGAAGTCGACAAGGGCGGATTCCCAATAGGCAGCTTCTATGATCTGAGCAAGACCTTTGATTGTGTAGATCATGCTCAATTAATTAATAAGATCTATCTCAAGATCTATTTAGGTATGGTATAAGGGGAAATTCGTTCTTAAAAGAAAGAACCCAATACGTAAAGATAACTACGAACTTTCCTATATCTCACCTAAATTGTCTTTGAAAACAGGTGTTCCTCAAGGAAGTGTGTTTTCGCCTACCCTGTTTCTACTTTACTTAGCCGATCTAGTTCCGTACATCCATGACAATTTCTGCACTCTGTATGCGCATGACTCTAGATTTCTTATATCCGAATGCAAATTGACAGCTAGCCCGCAAGAGCCGTATAACCTTCTAAAATCTTTAAACTCATGGTTCTCATCTAATAGACCATTTCTCAACTTAGAAAGAACCGAATTTGTCGTGTTCCAAATACACAGGGCTAAGTATGTAGATGATATGTAGATGATGATATATCACGAAGATTTAATAATGCGCCTTTAAAAAAACCTAGATACACTAAATTTCTTGGGCTAAATGTACAAGAAGACTTATCATGGTAAAATAAAATCGAAGAGTTATGCAAGTCTATAAATAAAAAAGAATACTGCCTTCGCCATCCGAGGAAATTCCTTGTCATCTTCGATCTAATAAACTATTATTATGCAGATATTCAATCTAAGCTCATCTACTGAATAATTGTGTGGGGTACATCACCGGAACTAGAAAGTGTCTTAAAAACCCAAAAGACGATAATTCGGATACTCTTAAACCTGCCAATATATACCTCATGCAAGCAGTACTTCGTGCAATTGAAAATATTGACGGTCCTTGGCCTATATATTATGGAAACAGTCAGATCCAAAAAATCAAACATACCTTGTCAAAAAATATGGAGAAGCATAACTATCCACCGGGGCACACCATAAACCGTGCATTTCAAAATATAGCCCGACGATATGCAGCAAGGCCCCAAATAATAATGGAATCCTTCTCTACAATAAACTCCCAACCAGTCTCACCGAGGAAAAGTCTTACTAACGGAAAGATGGTATGTTCGCCTCCCGCCTACGACCTTGACCCTGACCCTGAACTTGACCTGGACCTTGACCTTGATGCAACCTTAACCTGTGATGTCATAGATTTTTGATCTTGAAGGAGTGGGGTCATTGGTATTTGTCCTTAAGGAGGAGTGGGGCCATTGACCTTTGACCTTTGAGGAGGAGTGTGGCCAGGAGGATGGTGAGGGGTGTGTTGAAAGGAAGGCAGGTGCACTCTGAGTTGACTAAGCATCGGAAATGTATAGTTGGTTTTGGGCGCGGGGTAGGTAAACTTTTTCATAAGAGTAAATGGATGTGACAAGGAGTCAAGAAATGGATAGATGCTAGATATTATAAGAGTGTGGGACAAGATAAAAAAAAGAGAGATGTAAGATTTTTAAATGCCGTAGTAAGCAATTTTTTTATACAGGAAATGATAACGTGCGCGAGTATTTAATACATTCTGCATACATTCTCTGCATACATTCAATTTATGGTTTTATTGAATTATAATAATAATACATTTAAATTAACTTCAATACATATAAATTCAAATACTTATACAAAATTTCTTAAACTCATATAGAGTATTTACTAATATGATTTAAACATGCATATTTTATTTTAATTAAATTGGAAAGTTCTTTTGGTGAAAATTTTACATATACATTTAATGCTTGAACTTCGATAATAAATCGTCCATTCATATGGATGTTATGTTTCTTTCTAGTAAAGTTATATATTTATATTTAATGTATTTATAATTTAGCTGATATCTTTTGTTAATTTGATACAAAAATACTTAACTGTTTAAATTGTTTTTATTTAATGCAATAATGAGTTACAAATATTATTTACAAAATACAACTAAAATAACGACATTAGAACTTGAAAAGGATAATCAGTCAAACTAAAAACTTAGATCAATAAATATCAGGTCTGCCAACCTTAAAACCTTCAGACAAGAAACCGCGAATTTTAACACATATTTTTATTTTAAACACTTTCCCTTTTTAAGGTAGGCTGCCATTGAACGAACAATCCTTGACCATCTTTAACGCATTCACACAGTTTTCATGCTTAGCCCTTGGTAATGCTTTAGTCAACATATCGGCAGGCATATTTGAACTTCTTAAATAATTAACATTAATGTATTTGTTATTATAACATTCACTCACAAAATGATATCTTATATCTACATGCTTGGTTCTTTTGTGATACACAGAATTTTTTACTAATTTAATTGCTCCCTGGTTATCACTAAACAAATTTACCTTTTTATTCTTTTATCGCCTTTTTATTATTAAAGACAATGGCTTCTTTAGAAGCTTCTGATAGAGCCATGTACTCTGCCTCTGTACTCGGAAGAGCTACAGATCTTTGCTTTTTAGCTTCCCAAGAAATTACACTGTCGCTAAATTTAAATACATATCTTGTATAGGATTTACTATCACTGTTGTCCCTACCCCAATCAGCATCAGCAAATCCGGCGATCTCATCATCAGATTTGTTGAACAAAATCCCTAATTCAGATGTAATCTTTAGGTAACGTAGTACCCGTTTTGCTAAAACCCAGACTTCCTCATTGTAACAATTGTTAAACTGACTTGAGGTAACTGACAGCGTAACAAATATCTGGCCTTGTGCAAACAGCCAAGTACATCAGGGACCCAATTAAACTTTGATAAGGGACATCACCCTTGGGATCACCTAAGGGACATCACAACTTTTCAGGTTCAATGGTTTTGTGATTGACCTTTATCAGAGTTGTCGACACAGGATTGCCGTCGGACATTCCATATTTTATAAGCAATTTTTGTAATCTTTTTGGCAAATTACAATATTATCAAAATTATCATATGATATATTAATTCCAAGGAAATATTTAATTTTACCTAAATCCTTGTTTTTGAACTTCTTAGCCAGTTCAACTTTGATACTGAATGTACTGAACCTAATCACAGGTGCAAAAGTTTTTTGATAGTCCAACCCATACCGCTGGGTAAAACCTTTTGCAACCAGCCTAGCTTTATACCTAATGTTAGAGTTTGCATCGTGCTTAATTTTGAACACCCATTTATTTTTAACAATATTTTTGTCCTTAGGACGATCAACCAAGATCCACGTATTATTTGATTTCAAGCTTTTAAGCTCACCATTTATTGCCTCTTTCCACCTATCAGTTTTGGCCAATTTTCTAGCCTCACAGATATCACTAGGTTCTACAGTTACAGTATAACAAGAAGCATACAAATTTGCTTCAAAGTCTTCAAATGACACCTTTTTTCTTTTCCTCAATGGATATTTTCTTTCTACATCAGTAGGCGTGGTAAAAACATTGGGAGGTGGTCCCTCTTCTTCCACTTGAACATCTTCAGCCTTAGTGAGCGGCTGACCAACACCACCAGCAGCCACCTCATGTGTAAGTTCCATGGCCTCAGGAATGACACTGATAGACTCGGAAGTTTCCAAAATATTCTTCTTATCAGACACAGATTGTTCACCACTACTCAAAGTCTCCTTCACAGTTTTACTAGAATTTATTTCAATCCTTCTCATCACAGTAACCAACAAAATAGCCTTTGGTACTTTTCTTGTCTCACTTTCTCATATTTTCTTTCGGAATATGAATATCATTTTGTTCCAAAAATAAAATAATTTATGCTTTTGACCCTTTTTCCCGTCTAAAGCTCAATAGGAGATTTATTATTTATTTGTATTGGGCCTGTTCTATTTATTACAAACGTAGCTTCTGCCACTGCTTCTGCCCATAGTCGAATAGGTAAATTCTTAGTGTGTATCAAAGCTTTTCCACTTTCAACTAAAGTTCTATTTTCCCGCTCAGTGGGATTTTGCTCAGGCGTATGGGGCATTGTCACGCGGAAAGAAATACCATGTTCTTCTAACAAATGCCTTACGTTTTTATGGTTAAATTCACCGCCTCCGTCCGTAAGTTAACACTTTATTCGTATTCCTGCACTTATAGCCTCTCGAATAAATATTTTGAGACATTTAGTAACTTCATTTTTTTCAAGAAGAAAACACACACGACGAAATTTTGAAAAATCGTCCTTTAAACACAGGAAGTACCTTGAGTTACCAATTGATTGTATTTGCATCGGACCAAATCTCCACTTACCAAGCTACCAGGTGCACCAGGTCGCTCAGTTCTAATTTGAAATGGAGAGCTTCATCATGGTCTGCTTTCCAATTATGCAACCTTTACAAAATTCTTCATCTGAAGGCAAACACACTTCAATCTAATGCTTTTTTAAGACACCTTTCACATGTTGCTTATTCTGGTGACATAAGTGTTCATGCCAAACTTGAAGTGAGATTTTTGTCGCATATGATAAAGCCTTTTCTGGCACACAGACTCTCATGTTCAATAGATACAATCCATAACTTGTTTTTACTCTTGTAAGTCGGGTAATGCGGTTTTCCTGAAGTGCATAGCCCTTCATATCGGCTACAAAATTAAAACCCCTTTTTTATAGCGCTACCAATAGAAAAAAGGTTCTTGGAAATATCAGGTATAAATTAAACATTTTCTAAATGGTTTTTCTACAACTTATTGTCTGTAGCCTTGGTTTCTACATTTACCACACCTCTACCATATGACAAAATGATTTGTCCATTTCCAACTTGTATCTCTTTGGGGTAAACAAATTCTTCATACCTCACAATCCAGTCTCTTCTGTTACAAAGGTAAACACTGGCTGCGGAGTCTGCCAGCCACCCATCTGACTCTGTTACATCACGTATTGTTATGAAAGCTTCACCGTGTGAATGTGAGATACCATTTTTTCTTTTCCCTACGTCCTCTAGTTTTTGGTTTGACTTCAAAGTGTAGGACTTGGAAAAATGTCCAACCTTATGGCACCTAAAACACTTATACCCAGTCTTTTTATTATACCTTTTAGCCTCGTTACTCTCATGCGTTCTTGTCCCAGCACCAACTAGGGCAATCGCCTCATCATGCTTATTTGGGTCACATTTCAATTAAACGCAATCTTTCAAGTAGCAGGTTGACTGTTCTATCCTCAATTTTCACTGATTTCAACTGGTAACGTTGACATGATTCTACTCATGAGTAAAAGGTCCGGCAACTTATTTTTAACTAAACGTTCTCACTCGTCAATAAGTTCATAGAAGTTCTTTTGAAGTTTCGCAATATGTGTAGCTATATTCTCACAAGGATCTATTGTGACTTTAAAAAACTCTTGGACCTGATCAACCCTTGGACCTGAGATTTGCTCATATATGCTTAGTAACTTTGTCCAAATTTCATTTGAACTCTTGCATGTAGCTGTTACAAGCTCTGGATTATTCTCATCTAATGAACTAACTAAAATTAATTGAGCCAACGCATCGAGCTTTTTGAATTCCTTTAGTTTTTCAATAACATCTGCATCTTCGGCTTTACCTTCTTCTACAACTGGAATAACTTTTGTACCAACCACCCATTCCTGGACATCATGGTGAATTAGCAGCAGTTCGACTTGCCGTTTCCATTTACTCCCATTCTTAACGCCCTGCAGTTTCTTAATTTGGTGTTTAAAATCCAAACTCATTTTATTTATCAAACTAAACACAAACACAAACTTAACACAAGTTAACCTGTATAGGTTATGTTACCACACGTACATTAAAAAAACAAACTTTTATTATTCGTGATCTGGGCCCATAACACTTTGTTAATTTGATACAAAAACACTTAACAGTTTAAATTGTTTCTATTTAATAATATAATGCAATAAAGTTACAAATATTATTTACAAAACACAACTAAAATAACGACATTGGAACTTGAAAAGGATAATCAGTCAAACTAAAAACTTAGAGCAATAAATATCAAGTTCATCAAGTATCAGATCTGCCAATCTTAAAACCGTCAGACAAGAAACCGCGAATTTTAGCAATATCAACTATTTTCCTATCGCAGCAATTTCTTCATTTAAATGTGTAGCATGGATAGTGGGACATATAAAACTATGTGTGAAGGAGATAAAGCTAAACCTAATTAATTATAGGTACTGAGTAAAAAGAGAATAGAAAATTATGATATGCCCATCTGAAACTATGTGGAGCCCCACTCCCTTAGTACGATAATCTGGATTTTAGGCAAGCAAGGCCCCAGCTATAATTATCGATGATGGATGGATCTAACAGCCCCTACAGCCACTCACATGGAATCTTATGATCCCCTCATAGCCCACCCCAATTGATAGGCTAACTACCGTTAACTCACTCTAAACAGCTTTTTTTAATCGGGTAATCAGCTTTAATCAGCTTTTAATCAGCTTTAATCAAGTTTTAATCAGCTTCTAATCAGCTATTAATTAGCTTTAATAAGCTATATTCAGCTCTAATCAGCTTTTAATCAGGCTTAATCTCATTGGGTTAAGTTAGTGGGGTTAGCATTAGGGTAGGTTAGAATTAGATTAGTTGGGTTAAGTTACGGTAGTTTAATACTGAAGCGCGCTTCAGTTTTAAAATACCGTAACTTAACCCAACTAATCTAATTCTAACCTACCCTAATGCTAATCCAACTAACCTAACCCCATGAGATTTAGGCGGGAGGCGGATTTAGAACGTACCATCTTTCCCTACTTAAACGATTTATTGTTCGCAGAAAACTTTGAAAAATTGTTAGTCAGAGAAATAAAACTAATTAAACTAGACAGAGAAATACTTGTCTCTACATGTATATATAACTATCAGGATTTTAAAGATATACTTCAATCACTTTGAAGAAGCCATATGTATTCTCTGTATATACAGCGTTCTGGTTAATAAATGAATTCTATATATTGGCATATTGGCAATGGTATATATTGGCATATTCTAGGCAGACAAAACTAGATCGACAAGAAAGACAGACAAGACTTTTTTATTATTCGAGGGACGTAGCTGGCGGATATACACCTAAGCAGACAAGTGCCCCCCCTGGAAACACTTGAACACTTGACTTGTTTAAATTTAATTTCTCTTTATCTTTTGTTCTTTTGTTAAATTTGTTGTTTTGGATTCCATAATATAATGAATATATTATTGTGTCTTAATTCTGTTTTCTTTTCCTATGAGCATAAGTCCAATTATCGTTCTCGGGTTGAATGGTACTTCTAAATTGGTTGGAATTTTATGCCTTTCCATTTCCCATCGAGAACAGTCAAAGATTGTATGGCTCACAGTATCTGTTTCTCCGCAGTATATGCACTGCTCGTCTGAGGCTCTGCCAATTTAATGCAGATAGTCCTTGAAACAGCCTTGGTCGGACAATGCTTGGGTGAGATAGTAGCTATTTTCACCATGCTCTCTGTCTATCCAGAGTTGAAGTTCATGGATTAGAAGTCTGGTCCACTTTCCTTTAATGCCTTGCTGCCACTTTTGCTGCCATTCTTCAATTAATTGTTTCCTGGACATTTTTTTGTGCTGCAAGTTTGCTGTGACCTGTCTCCTGGAGATTTCTTTGCTCTTCCACAAGCAAGTCGATTTGCGGGATACCCGCGATGGTAAAGACTGCCTCACTTGATATTGTGCGGTAAGGGCTACAGATTTTTAGAGCCATTTGTCTTTGCACTGCAAGAGCTTTTGGATAATGCTTTATTTTCCCAGTGCTCTGGTCCATATTGGTGCTCCGTACATCATAGTGGCCTGTACTGCGTAGCTGAGTAGTCGGCGTTTACTGCTCCTGGGTCCTCCAACGTTAGGCATTAGTTGCTTTATTGCTGCCATTGTCCTCATCCCCTTTGCTGCAGCTTCTGCTATGTGCGGTGTGAAAGATAATGCCTTGTCTATTACTATGCCCAGTTATTTTATTTGACACTTTTGGATTAATGTCAGTTTTACAATTTTAAATTTTATTGGACCTCCTCTTTAAAGGACCGCCTCAGTTTTTTCTGGCGCTAGATTTGGGCTTTTGGATTTCATCCAGTAAATGATTTGCTCTATAGCGTGGTTTGTTGTCTGCATCAATCCTTCTTCTGTTCTGGCTGTTACCACTAGAGCCAAGTCGTCTGCAAAGCCACTCACTGTCGCCCTCATCTCAGCACTGTCATCTCAGCACATCGTCATATAACAGTTCCACAAGGTTGGGCCTAATGTCGATCCTTGTGGAACACCGCTGCTGATGCTTCTCTCTTCTGTTTTTCGAACTGTTTTTAGTATTAACTTTCTATCGCTAAGGTAGCTCCTCACCATGCGTAGTAGATACGGTGATATACCTCTTGATGTTAGGCCTTCCATGATCTGCTTCCAGCTAGCGCTGTTAAATGCGTTTTCCTTGTTCTGTGCGTGCCAGACTTCGCCTTTTCGGAAATCTCTATAACAGATCTTAGCGCGTCAATTGTGGATTTTCCTTGCCTGAAGCCAAATTGTTTTTCTGACAAACCATGCCCAATCTCAAGTTCTCCTTTATTCTGCTTAGCAAAAGTTGCTCTAGGAGTTTTCCCGACACATCCAGTAGGCAAATAGGTCTATTGGATGTGGGGTTCCTTATTTCTTTATCTCCTTTTTGATGAGAACGAGCTTTGCCCTTTTCCGTCTGGCCGGAAAGTTTCCCGTTGTAAGCAGCGTGTTCATCGGGTCCAATACGAAGCTTGATTGGTACTGTGCAGCTATTTTTACAACTTCAGGTGGTATTCCATCTGGCCCCGGTGCTCTGTTGTTCTTAATTCGCCTGCTTGCGAGCGAGTGATTCTTCGGCAGTGAAGAGAGGTATATCGGTGACTTCGGGCTGTTACCAATCGAAAGGTGTGGAAAGAGCACATCAGTTACTCTACGTACTGTTTCTATTGTTAATGCTGGAATTTGTGAGCAAATTTTCATATTTCTTTTTATGATTTGAAAGGCCTCCCCCATGTGTCATTTTCTAACTCAGAACATAGTTTTTTCCAGTGCTCCTGCTTAGTTTTGTTTATTAACTGTAGCAGTTCCTTCCTTCGGCTCTTATATACCTAACTTGCTACTTTGGTAACTTCGACATCAGCATCCTTTGTCCTTAGGCGTTGTTACTTCCTCCTGGCAGAGGTGCAAGCAGCTCTTATGCTCAAAATTTACTCGTTCCACCAGTATGTTGTCTTTTTTATTTTTGGTGATCCTTCTCCAGTTGTTGAGTTTTTACATGCTTTGTGCATCGCCTGAGCCAGTATATCTGTACTTTTTGTGTCGCTATTGCGTAATTCTTCAGTTAGGCATTCTTCAATTTTTCCCTCATTCATGTGCTTTATTGTCCACCTAGTTCATGATAGGGGTGCTATTTCTTTTGACCTTTTGTTTTTTTGTATGCTGTAGATGATGTAGCGGTGGTCACACAAGGATTGCTGGTCCAGCACTCTCCAGCCCTGGAGCTTGCTTGCGATTAAGTTATTGCAGAAATTGATATCTATAATACCTGAGAGTTTCCTCGCCCAAACGTGTAATCATTTCCCTGATTTTGTAGCAATAGATCTAGTTCCGCAGCCCAATCCGATATCAGGTTTCCTCTTTATCCATGCCTGAAGCACCCCAATAGGGGGACTCGGGCGTTGAAATCGCCCGCAATAACTTGTTCTCTTTTTCCTTGGTTCATTATGTTATGTCTTAGAGCTTCTAGGGATTGGGACAACTGTTCGGGTTTTGCATTGGGAGAAAAGTAGTAGCTGTAGATTATTAACTGGGGCAACTCGACCCAGACAAATCCTGGTCCTCGGCCTGTTCTTATAACTGGTAGTTTTCGGTTTGTTATCCATACTGCTGCATCCTTTTTTCGTCCATGAACCAATTTGCCCTAGCTGCAAGTTTTTTGTTAGGTTCGCTCACTATTATTATGTCCGCTTTCAGCTCTGCGGCTGTTGCGGTTAGCAGATCGTGCGCTGCACGACATCTCATTATATTGGCTTGGATGATACTAACCATTATTGTTGTTTCCTTGCCGTCCCAATCTAAGTTCCTCCGACAGAGCTTTTTTGTATTCTGGGCATGTTCCGGAGTACGCCAGATGCCCTGTGAACTTGCAAATTGGGCAGTACTTCCGCTTTGCAGTCGTTCGGTTGGTGTCCCTCTTGGCCGCATTGGAGGCACATCTTCTGTCTGTCTGGTCCTTTACACGTGCTTGCAACATGGCCGGTCTCCCAGCATTTATAGCACCTTACCACGTCTATCCTCTCCCTGACTCTGCAGTATAGCCAATCTTTAACTTTCCTTTCTCGATGAAGGCCTTCGCTGATTTTTTGGGAAGCGCGACGGTTGCAATGTGACTATTTCCATACCCGAGTCGGATGTTTTTTATTGTGATACCTCCTTCAATATTATCGAGTGCAGATTTTATGGGTTCTTCTACTTCTTCGAGTGTGGTAACGGCATCTATGTCCTTTATATTCACCAAGGTGTCACCAAGGTTTTTTGATCGAATATCAATGTATGGAAATTTGTTTGAGATCAATTCTCTCAATTTGTTTGCACTCCCTTCTTTTACTTTTACTTCAAGCAGGAGCTCTCCGTTTTTTGTTTCCCTTAGTCCGGCTACTTTTGTTCCTGAAACTTCAGGGTTATTTTCTTTTTTAACCATTCTGAGTAGATCAGCGTATGCTTTTCCTTCTGATTTTAGAAATATAACCTCTTTTGGATTTTTCCCTCGATTTTCTTTCTTGTTTCGACTTTTTCTAGCAGTTTCTGCCCATTTCTGTGTATTGGGTATTTTTATTTCTGGCTCTGCTGGTCCTTGGGGCAAAAACACTCTTATATCAATATCTGTCCCGGCAAATGTATACTTGCAAATGTAAATAATCATTTTTGTATAGTTGGCCATTCTGCTACCATTGATTTAGCGAATGTCAATTTCTTCCTAGTGTGAGTTTCAGTTAGCTGTTTTAGCTTTTGTAGACTGTCAAATGTCTGTCGCAGGATGATAGTTTTGTCTGCTTCTTCCTCGCCTACTTTTTTAACAATCAGCTGGGTATATATATAAGTTGAATTTGAGGTTTTCGCGGATAGACACCTGCGATTCCGCGTTGATGCTGAGGGTTGGCTCTGAAAAGAACCGGATTTTCGACGTTTCGGCGAACTAACATTCGCCATTCTCAAGAGATATATGCGTCCGTGCGGGTAAACCGTTAGACGCATACTGCATGCGCATACAGTATGCGTCTAACGGTTTACCCGCACGTGGAGAATCCGGTTCTTTTCAGAGCCAACCCTCAGCATCAACGCGGAATCCCCGAGAAAACAATACAACACACACACACACACATATATATATATATATATATATATATATATATATATATATATATATATATATATATATATATATATATAAATATAACGATTTGTTGTTTTACTCTCTCCATTTTCTGTTGGGACTCCTATAGAGATGTTAGGTTATTTTAGGACAACATTAATCCAGAGGAGGGAGCGCCCCAAGCACTCTGCAACACGTACATGTAGGTAGACTACATTGTCAGGCTGATTTCTCTGGCTTTCTAGCTCAATTGATCTCATGTACGTGTTGCAGAGTGCTTGGGTGCTCCCTCCTCTGGATTCATGTTGTCGGCCACACACCAGACCAGGTCCCAGTCGAGTGATGCTAACTGCATGTTTCCCGTTCCTATTTTTACTCTTTTGAAAGCTGCCCGGGGCCAGATTTTTTCTGCAACTTCCTGAAATTCTTGATACGAATTTCCCTTCTCTATTTCATTATATAGCTCCATCAAGAGTTCCCCTTCTTTCTCTTTGTTTTCAGTCAGTTCTGGGCTAGTTGGTTCTGTTTGTGCGCTAAATTCCTAGTATATTGTGTTGTTCTGATTTCTAGTGAGTGTCGTATCAGAGTTTTCTTGTACCTTCTCGAATATTTTGCCCATTTTATCTGTTAATATCCACAGATTTTCTGCGACTTTTCTTATATCTCCGTTATTGTTAAATTTCGCCAGCAATCGAAGGTCTTGTGCTTCTGCAACGACTTTTCTTATTGTAGGCCTTAACTCTTTGTCATTATATGTACGCTGCTTCTGTCCATCTGGGTTAATTCGCTTCCTTTTTGCAGTGTGTTCGCTTGGAGAAGTATCGCCCTGAGGTGGAGATTTTTCTGTACAGATAGCACCCGTAAAGGAGGCTGACCGCCGAAAGGGCGTACTGGCCTTATCGGTTATTGTTGTTCGACAGACAAGACTAGACTGACAAGACTAGACAGGCAAGACTAGACAGACAAATCTAGACAGACAAGAATAGACAGACAAGACTAGACAGACAAGACTAGACAGACAAGACTAGACAGACAAGACTAGACATACACTACTAGACAGATATAATTAACCTAAACTAAACTAGACAAACTAAACTAGACGAATAAGTCTATACAGATGAGACTAGACAGATGAGACTTGACAAACAAGACTAGGCAGACAAAACTAGACAGACAAGGGTAGAGAAGATTCTATATTAAACAGACAATAATAGATATCTTACAATTATTCGAAATTGTTTCGAAAAAAGCGCTTTGTGAATTTTCTTTGGGATGTGTAAAAACGGTGAACATGAATAAATTAAATTTCCTTTAACAAGGGAAAAGTTCATTATATTAATAGGTTTTTATCGCTGTTCCTTTAAAAAATCCAGCCCACTTTAAATTGCTTTAAAATTAATGAATCTTCGGAAGAAACTTTTATTTTCAAACTCTCTTTGGTGTTATAGGCTCCGCCTTAAACCAAAAAATGGATTGATTTACGTTATTTCTACTCTTTTATACAGAAAATAAAACAAAACAAAACTACACAAGCAAGACTGGACAGACAAGACTAAAGAGACAAAACAACTCAGGTAAGACTAGACTGTCAATACTAAACAGACAATAATAGATACCTTTCTATACTCTATTCTTCTCTATTTTTTTAAGAAACTTTCATTTAAAAATCTATGTTGGTGTTATAAGCTCCGCCGTTTAAAAAAATGGATTGATTTACGGTATTTCTACTCTCCTATACACAAAATCCGTTTATGAAACTGTCAGTAAGGAAACGTTGAAATAAAATTTAATTAAACCATCATGTGGCAATTTTCCAAACCCCCACTCGTATTTTTATTCCTATTGGAAATTTGGGGTTCAGGTGGACAATTGTCCTCCTCCATTTTTCTCTGCACAAAAACGAGAAAATTGCTTGAACTAAGTGGTTCAGATTAAATTTGGAACAATGCAGCAATATAAGAGAATTACATATATTTTTTAGTTCAACGATTTTTTCCTTTATTTACCACATCCAAAACAGAAATATATAGTGGAAGATGATAAGAATTTGGTTTACCCTTAATTCCGGCTTTTAGTTTTAATTTCAGATTTACTTCAATTTAATTTAATAACAGTAAACTTATTTGCACTTTACTATAAAAGCCTTTTCCTGTTTTTTGAACAAATATTGAATTTGATTTGAAATTGAATGTGAACTGCACTATATATCGCTCTCATTCATATCTGTCAGTGGCGAAGATATAATAGCGTATCAATCTTTTTGTAAATAAATCTGCGACGTCACTAACTTCTCTGTTAATTTGTTTGCATATTTTGCATTGCTAGTTAATACTTGAGAAATGTCTATTTTTACGTTTTCAATATTAAATCAACCGTTTTAATTAGTGTTGATTTTCCCTATAAAAGGGCCTGGATGCAAGAAAATATTTGGGGCCCTTAATTATATTTAGTTTGAAGATTGTCAAAATTCACAGATCTGCAATAATAATGTCTACAATAATATGTACTTTTCATCATATTGACAACGATATGAATATTAACAAGTTTTCATTATTCTTGATCATTTTATGGCCCCCTAAATCGCGGGGCCTCGGTGCATAGTATCCGCCGCACCCCCCAGTGGGCCGGCATTGCTTTTTAAGTTTACTTAAACTACGATAAACCTATTAATAAAACAATTCAAATCAGTCAAAATTTCAATAAAGTTAAATCTATAAATTAATAATAACGCTGTAGCAAATAATTTGGCCAATATCGCATTCTCATCAAGTCAGCCGAATTATCTTCGGCAATATAGGCCATTTAATTTGCAACCAAATAGACTTTTTTTTTCTGAAGAAACATGACAAGACTGGCAAGACAATAAAGACAGACAAGAAACACAATCGTTTCCTAAAAAGTCAGTTGCAGCGTATTCTTTAAATTATATATATATATATATATATATATATATATATATATATATATATATATATATATATATATATATATATATATATACGTTGTATTGTTTTCTCGGGGATTCCGCGTTGATGCTGAGGGTTGGCTTTGAAAAGAACCGGATTATCGACGTTTCGGCGAACTAACATTGGCCATTCTCAAGAGATATATGCGTCCGTACGGGTCAACCGTTAGGCGCATACTGAGAGCTCGTTCGTGCGATGCGACTACTTATAGCTGTCTGGCTTCGGGTCATGCGTGTTGTGTGCGGTGTTTCGGTTTCAGTTGTTTGTTTGTTTTGTTGGTCGTACATGAGTCTGGGGTGTCTGGGATTGCATTTTGAGGGTGGATATGATCGGTCGCCATGCTGGGGGCAGTCTCAAGGAATCGTCTCTCGTGTTCATGCAGTAGTCTCGTTTTTCTATCTCCATGGCTTCTCTGTATACTCGTGACATTTCGTGGCTAATCTGTGCAACAGTCCTTGAATTTCCAAAGTCCATCCAGTGACCGGTGTTTGTGTGTAGGACAAGTGCCGATGAAACTTTGTCTCTGTGTCTGATTGAAACTACATGTTTTTGAATCCTACCAGATATTTTTCTATTGGTACGTCCAATGTAGGTTCGTTCACATGTTCCGCAAGGTATTTCGTAAATTCCGTGGGATTCTAACGGGATGGTGTCTTTAACGCTGCGTAGCATGGAGGATATTTTCTGGTTAGGTTTGAAAATGGTGTCGATGTTGTGTCTTTTAAGTATTCTGGCGATTTTGTCAGTTGATCCATGAACATATGGTAGGTGTGCTGTGCTAACGGGTTTCTGGCGTTCTTCAGTTCTTTGGCTACTGTTCTCTGCAAGAGGGAAAGCTCTGGATATTAAGCTGTTTGGATATCCATTTGAAGAAGGAGCTTCTCGTAAGTTCCTCAATTCTTTCGGTAAGTTAAGCTGGTCGGCTAGTCTTTTGGATCGGGTGGTAAGAGTGTTGAGTACAGATGATAGTTGTTTGGGATGATGGTGCGAAGAAGCGTTCAGATATCTGTCTGTGTGGGTTGGTTTGCGGTACACAGTATGGCTCAAAGTGCCGTCAGGTTTCTTCTGTACCAAAACATCCAAGAAAGGAAGTTGTTGATGCCTTTCTATCTTCATTGTGAATTTAATTTGGTCGTGTTGGGAGTTAAGATGGTTAAGGAATTTGTCCAGCTCTGGTCTGCCGTGGGGCCAGATTACAAATGTATCGTCAACATATCTTAACCAGAGTGTAGGTTTAAGTGTGGCTGATGAGATTGCCTTTTCCTCAAAATCTGTAAGAAATATGTTGGTTATTACTGGGGATAGAGGTGAACCCATTTGTGCTCCTAGGACTTGTTTGTATATTTGACCATCGTACCTAAAGTATGTTGTCTATGTCTATGCGACTCAAGTTACACAGACTGATCTTAACTCCCAACACGTTATAGACACCATCCCGTTAGAATCCCATGGAATTTACGAAATACCTTGCGAAACATGTTAACGAACCTACATTGGACGTACCAATAGAAAAATATCTGCTAGGATTCAAAAACATGTAGTTTCAATCAGACACAGAGACAAAGTTTCATCGGCACTTGTCCAACACACAAACACCGGTCACTGGATGGACTTTAGAAATTCAAGGACTGTTGCACAGATTAGCCACGAAATGTCACGAGTATACAGAGAAACCATAGAGATAGAAAAACGAGACTACTACATGAACACGAGAGACGATTCCTTGAGACTGCCCCCAGCATGGCGACCGATCATATCCACCCTCAAAATGCAATCCCAGACACCCCAGACTCATGTTCGACCAACAAAACAAACAAACAACCGAACCGAAACACCGCACACAACACGCATGACCCGAAGCCAGACAGCATAAGTAGTCGCATCGCACGAACGAGCTCTCAGTATGCGTCTAACGGTTGACCGGTACGGACGCATATATCTCTTGAGAATGGCGAATGTTAGTTCGCCGAAACGTCGAGAATCCGGTTCTTTTCAGAGGCAACCCTTAGCATCAACGCGGAATCCCCGAGAAAACAATACAACACAGGTATCTATCCGCGAAAACCTCAAATACAACATATATATATATATATATATATATATATATATATAATTTAGAATACGCTGCCATTGACTTTTTAGGAGACGATTGTGTTTCTTGTGTGTCTGTATTGTCTTGCCTTTATGTACACTCTCCAAACTACAATTTTAATTTCAAATTTAGGAAAATAATTAAAAAATTTATTAGATTTCAAAAGTTGGAAATTATAAATTATTTTAAAATGTAATTGAAACTTGTGCTGTTAAGTAACTTAGAATCATTCCCTTCCTTTATAACAATACATTTTTAACGTCGCCGCCGGGGCAGAGAAAAAAAAACTTTAAAATTGCCAATTTTTTTATTGCCTGATATTAAAGAATGGACGATAAGCTCCGGTAATTCCCCAACAGCTTGGATACGCCCGGTTTTATATAACAATACCGGCGAAACAAAGCAGGAGCAAAACGAAAAAAAGCGTAGAAAACTTGTGCGGCTTGCATTATAAAAGTTTTGATTGCTTATGGCGCGGCGCGACCGACGCCGCCTCCGGACCTTTCACACTTCTCCGGGACACTTTACGACCCCGAAAGCAAAATAATTCAACCATAAAATTTAATATAAAACAAATAAAAATAAAATGATAGGCGGTCGAATTTTGAGAAGTGGTAGTGCCTAACAGACATCCTCTTAAGAAATGAATAAAATCAACTTAAGTTATTGAGTCAATCATATTGAATTATATAAAAATGAAGGGAAATTTAAACATCAATTGAGAGGTTACATAGTTTGAAATCGTAGCACAAATAGTGTAAATTTATTAATCTCAAAGTTGATGTCTTCAGATTCGAATTAGAAAGATCATATTTTTGGATTAGATAATTTAAAATTAATAGAAGATATTTTAAACCTCTAAGTCTATATCAGTGATAAAGATAGGTAGACGGGACAAATTTAGTGTGAATATCAAAATTTAGACAGCTAGTCAGTACGCTGTAAGCTCTAAATCCAGCATCCATAGTAGATATAGAAACTTCGGATCTGGCCGGGCGTAGGATCAAGTGCCCGATATAGAATGATACACTATAAAGAAGGCTCTACGGTGGGCCCTATCGATTAAACAGTTTTATGCTTAATTTTAATTTAGTTAAGGGAAGAACGTCTTATCTTATGCGCAAGAACTCTTAACATTCTTGCCGGGCTAAATGTGATTCTTTCTATGCGACTCAAGTCACACTGACTGATTTTAACTAAGTCGCGCAACACAGTTTTTTCCCTTATTCCAATCTAAAATGCTACGCGAATATTAATTCGACGCTGGCGATTGACAATCGTACGCTCTCTTTCGATAGGCCGAAAACCATCAAAAAAGGCCCGAACAATATCTTTATGCTTCCTTGATGAGTTCTAATTAACCTGTGAGACTCTTATCGGTGGGACTATCTGGAAATAAATTTAAATACGAATTTTGTACTAATCAATTTTAAAATTCATTTCTTTATTTTGAGTGAAACGCAAATTCATAGTAAACAAAGTAATTTCAAAGAGAGACCAATTTATTTTCTCATATTCTCGTTTAGTCATATTTTGAATTGTATGCGGTGAAATTGCCGAGCAATGAAACGTGGCGGTGAAACTGCTCAGCGGTGAAAGTTCCTACGGTGAAAGTTCTTACGGTGAAAATTCCGCGGTGGAACGGCGCTCCAACAGGAGCTTTAAAAATTTCAAATTACAATAATCCGCCACATCCAAAATTTTGAACGACTTAAATTTAAATACTTAAATTCTTATGTTTACCATTTCTAATTATTTTTACCATTATTTTCCAAAATTTTGTTAAAATCTGTCGACTGGTCTGCCTGTTAGGTACTACAAAAACAAAAACAGTGACACAATCGAACTCTACATTTTTGTTTTCAAGGATAGGTAGTTGAACCAAAATTTTAAAAGTAATTATACTTGACATTCTAATAAATTATAGCAATTAATTAAAATGTTGCATAAAGACTCTATATACCTAAAATTTTGGACTGCGTTTCAAATTGAAATGAGAAATATGGAACATCAAATCAAACTAAATGTTGACAGTTTAGCACTTACTACAGTCCGGTCTATTATGATATAAGGTAGTTTTAATTAATTTTTGCAGTATTTTCTTTAATTTAATAAAAAACTCAAACAATTAAATTTAGTATTTTAGGAAATATAGATGTTCAAACTTCTTATTTACAGACTGCAAGATTGATTGAGTCATTTCAATACTTTCTAGAGCAAAAACAAACAAAGTAAGGAACAAAAATAGCTTACAATTTTCAATAGTTCTTTCTGCGATTTAGTGAAGATTGACATACATTTTTTTTAATATACATAGGCTTAGTAGTTTATGATATACAGACCTTTAAAGTTGATACTAATAAGACTTAAGTTATCAAGTTTGGCGCATTCACTTCAAAAACTAGTAAATTGCGCATTGGTCTCTTATATCGGCAAAATAGTCTTTCGTGTTTTTTTCTTTTATCATCAACGCTGACATTTTGCATATTCAACTTTAGCTTAGCTTTAGCTTTTCAAAGTTGGCTGACTGATTCGTAGCTACATTCATTCCAGTGTACAGAGTGAGTTCCTGCTAGCAGCACATGTGGCTGTTATGACGCCAATTCCTTTTTTTTCTTGCGGGAGGAGGGGAAACCTCAAATGCACCTGGTCTCTCCAGGTAGAGTTGGATTCAGGACTTGCTCCAGCGTACCAACTAAAACCCCTCATTCTTTCTTCGCATAACATCATTGGGTCAGTCGCTAAGATCTTTCTTATATCAACATTTGCCTGCCTGCTTTTCTTTCTGCTGGCGGGCCTTTTCGTCCTTCTCTTTATGGGTTAGTATGAACCAACTTACACTCTCTACTATTTTCCAGTTCTTTTCTGTCTCAATCATTTTGTCTACGAAGTCAGCTGGATTTATTGTTTCTGGTAGATATTTTCTGGCCTCTTTTCACTGTATACATTCAAATACGGTATGAATAACGTTGTTCTAGACTCCGCAGTATTCGCACATAGCGTCCGTGGCTTTTCCAATCCTATGTATATAGTTTCAGAAACAACCCTGGCCACTGAGTACTTGTGTGACGTAACAATGCACCTCACCGTGTAATCTGCTGACCCATTTCTGTACGTCTGGTATTATTCTCCTTGTCCACTTTCCTTTTTATGTGTTGTCCCATTCATCCTGCCAGGTCTTATACACCTTATCAGTCGATCTGTATCTAGCTTCTCTCTTTGACATCGTTCCTAGGAGTTTTGCCATATACGTGTTTGTTCTCTCCGTCACCAGATGTTCGATGGGCGGCATGCCAAAGATCACGAGAATGGCTTCCCTTGATACTGTACTGTATGCGCTACTGACTCTTAGAGCCAGTTTCTGTTGTACTTTTGCCAGTTTGTTTTTTGTTCTTTGCCTCCTCATGGTTTTTACCCATACTGCCGCTCCGTAGAGCATCACTGAATGGGCCACCGAACACAGCAGCCTTCTTTTACTCGCAGTGGGAACTCCACGTTCGGCATTAGCCGCTCCAGCACGGCGGCAGTTTTCAGCGCTTTCTCCGCCGCTTTAGAAATGAGATCGCTGAACAACAGACTTTTATCAATGATTACTCCTAGGTATTGTACTTCATCGCGTTGTTGGGCGGTATGATGACATCCTTAATCTTTAGGATCATCGGATGCAACTGTCTCTTGCCTGCAATTATGACAGCCTCAGTCTTTCCGGGGGCTAGTTTCAGCCGCTTTCCCTCTAGCCACTCATCTACCAGTTTTATTGCTTCGTTTGCCTTACACGAAACTATATTTTCCCTTTTCCCGCTGATTTTTATAGCCAGGTCGTCAGCAAAACCAATTATATGGGCTGCTTTGGGCAGTTTTAGCCTGAGCACTCCATCATAGAGGATGCCCCACAGTGTAGAGCTCATTACCGAACCCTGTGGAATACCACAGCAGATTTCGAGCTCTACTCTTCTATTTTCTGCCTCTATGACAATGTTCCTGTTTCCGAGGTAGCTTCGGATTATACGGAGAAGGTAGGATGGTAGCTCTGCCTCTGTCGTCTCGTCCATGATGTTCTGCTACCCTGCGGAGATGAACGAATTTCTCATGTCGAGCGTTATTAGAGGATAGATCTTCCTTGTCCTCCGTGTCCCGGCTTTGGCAGCTTCTGCTACCTCCACCACCTAATCTACCAAGTCTAAAACCGAACTGTTCCGCACAGATTCATTTCCTGCCTGATTCTTCCTACTAGTAATTGTTCAAGAAGCTTACCTCCTAAGGCCAGAAGACAGAGTGGTCTGAATCCAGCAGCTTCATTCGTGAGATTTTTGTGTTTGCTGAGTAGCACTAGTTTTGCTACCTTCAACTTCTCGGGGAAAATTCCCCTTCTAAGGCATCCGATCTTGACCTCTAATACATACTCAGGTGCCTTGCTTGCTACGATTTTCATAACTTCTGGCGGAATCCCATCGGGCTCTGGCGCCCTCCCGGATTTTATTCGGCCTATCGCGGTTTTTAGCTCGTCCAGCGTAAACTCCGGTATATTATTGACCGTTGGCTGCTCCCATATTGAATCTTGCTGCGTGCGGAAGAGTATGTCGACTACTTCTTCGATTTTTTCCATGGGCAGTCTTGGTAAAGGATATCGAAAATGTTTCCTTTTTGAGGAGTTTATTTCTCTTTTTAATGTTTATTTTATTCCCTGTTTGACACCCTAAGGTTTATATCCATTTCCCGCTGGTCGGAATTTCTCTTTAAATTCCTCGCGAGTTTTCTTCTCTTGCGCATGCATTCTCTCCTTAGTTGGGCGATATCTTCGTTCCACTAGTAGACTATCCCGTTCTTATTTTTTCTGTTTGCCAGTACCTTGTTGCCTGATCCGGAAATGGCAGGCACCATTTCCTCTACCGTACTTTGCTGTGCTCGTCCAATCTCTGTCTCTAGTCGCTGGATCAGTTTTCCTTCATTGACGTTCGTGATTGTCCATCTATGGGTGGCTCTCGCCACAGTTAGGCGAGACTTGGCGTCTCTTGTTTTTGGTCTGGATGCTGTAGGACGCTGTGGTCGCTTAAGGTCTCTCTGTCGAGTACCTTCCAGTAGTGCACCTTTGTCGAGAGCTTTTCGATGGGGGTGAGGTGTAGGATGGATCGCGATTCTCTTCTTACGAAGGTGGGGTGTTCCCAACATTTTCTATGTGCAGGTCTAGCTGCGAGATGCAGTCAGAGACTCAAAGTCGCCTCTTTTGTCCATAATCGCACTTCCCCATGATGGCGATTTTGCACTAAAATCTCCTGCTATTATTCTAAGTTACTGGTACCTTCGTAGTATATCGCTGACTTCATCGGACGAGTTTTCTAGAACTTATATTTGGTCAATTGGGGAATAGTAGCAGCTGAGGATTAAAAGTTCCCTAGTTTCCACCCTGAAGAAGCCCGTGCCACTTCCGCTGTCCATTAACACTATTCTTGCGTGATTCATCCTGATGACCGTATCGCTCTTACAATCCCTGAACCTTATCTTGCTTTTATTTGTGAAATCTGAATGTTCATTTATTTCCGTCACTGTCGCCTGCAGTAGGTCGTGCGCTGCACGGCTGCGCATGGCATTTATTTGCAGCACTTTTAGCATTTCTGTATCGGTGGTGTGAACCCTGCCTCCGATTGGGCATTTTTTACGTCGTTCTTGGCCTTCGAAAGCGCCTTGCTGAAGGCCATGCACTTTCCTCCACCGGCCTGATGTCCCGCTTTATTGCACAGAATGCAGTACTCCGCATTTGTACATGCTATCCATTTGTGTCCCTCTTGCCCTCATCTGTTACAGAGGCTGGATTTGTCTACGGCGGTGCACTGGGCTATTTTGTGGTCAAACTGCCAGCACTTGTAGCATTTTGTCAGTTTTATCCTTTTTTCGATTTGGCATTCCACTATGCCAATACGGAGCAACCTTCTGTCAATTGGCATTCCAGGGACTTATTTACTGGCGGTTGCCGTTGCAGCTAGTGTATCGTTTGCGTTCGGCCTGATTTCACTCTGTGTGTATGTATTGGTCCAACCAGGGCTCAACTGCGACCAGCACATCTTTTTTTATGTCAAGTGGCGGCGCCAATTGATCTGTGGGACCGAAGCGGGTATAGAATCAACATTTCGTATATATGAGTGTTCTAAAAATCTACACCCTGACCGCTTTTGGGTATAAAATGTTTTATACGTTTACATTATAACGTTTACGTTTATATACGTTTACGTTATATTGTATACGTTTATAGTTTACGTTGGGAAGCAGCCTGCAGGCGCATATAGACTTGATACCTCGGCAATGGAATTGGTTTTGCGATTCAGTGAAGGTATCTATAATACTGGCGGTAACATCACATGTGCTAATTTCTTTACCAGTATTCATTTGAGAGGTAAATTTGAGTCACATAAGTTGACGGTGGCCCAAAAAGGCCCATACCGTTTACAGAGATACGAGGGAGAGAAGAAAAATCCATCGCATTTGGGCACCGAGGAAATTGTACTTTTGTACGTGCCCAAAAAGATCCAGAATATTTTTCTAGTATCCAGCATGCATGATGATGCTAAAATCAACCAGGAAACAGGTAAACCTGAATTGATAATGGGCTACAATGCCACAAAAAGTGAAATTAGTACTGTGGACAAAATGTACGAAACTTATAATGTTGCACGAGGCCCAAACAGGCGCCCCATGATAATTTTCTACAGTTTGATGAATATAGCGGGTATTTTTTTTGTGGGGGTCGTTTGGCTGCAAAGCCATTCTGCACTGCGACCAACTTGATCTATTGCGATTGACCCTACTACAATAACTCTCCCAGGAATTCAACTTCGTGAACGAAGTTTATATTACTGAGAGGCTTGCTACTCAGCTCCAAGGTAGTCATTCTTGCAACCCTAAAGTGGACAAGCCTTGTGTGTGCTAACGCTACACATGTGCACATTATGTGTTCATCGGTTTCTTCATTTGATTCACATAATCTTTAGGCAACGTCCTATGCCTTTCCCATTTTGTGTAGGTGATATCTCACGGGAAAATGTCCTGTGAGTATGCCTACCAACGTTCTGATTTCTCTTCTAGAGAAGCTTAGCATCTGCTGCGTTATTACGGCAGAATAGTTTATGAGCATTTTAGCTTGCCTCTGTCCTGGCGTGTTCTTCCAGTGAGTTTGTTATTGCTCTTCTTCCCATTTCTTAGCCCCCTGCCTTAAGTGGGCCTTTGTAAGCCCACAAGTTGGGCCTCCGGGCCCAAGAAGGGAGCCCGGAGGCTCCCTTCGCTTTTGGCGAGTGCGTCGGCCATTTCACTCCCATATATGCCCTGGTGACCCGGTGACCACATTAGCGTGAGTCTGTTAACTTTCACCAGTTGCTTCAGGGTTTGTTTACAGTTCCAGGTTAACTTTGAATTAAAGTTGTGGGCTTTTAAATTCTTTAGAGCTACCTGGTTGTCCGTTAGGATGTAGATTTTCACTCCTTTAAGATGTTTCTTTATGCAGATTTGTGCGCATCTTTCAATGGCTATAATTTCAGCCTGTGGTACCGTGGGGGACCTGGCCCAATGACGTGAACTCCCTGTGACTCCGGCTGTATATGCCAATTCCTGTACACCTAGCAGTGTTTGATGCGTCGGTGTACCACATGGACACTTTGTCTTTCAGATGTTCAATTCTTTGAACACTGCTTTGGCGGTTATTCATGTCCTCTTCAACGGCTGTGTCAAAATCGTATTCTGTAGGCATTGTGTCCTAGGGATGCTTCAGAAATTCCGTTCCGATCTGTTCCCTAATTTTCATGTGTCTCTGAATAGGCGACGTACACCTTAGTCTCAGAGCACTGAGAAGACCTTCTTTTTCCACCTGTTTGTGCAGTGAGAGTAGGTCCAACAAAACTTCCATTGCTGTTGTTGGAGTAGATTGCATCGCTCCTGTTATACCCAAGCACGCGAGCCGTTGAAGCTTTTGTAGCATGCTTTGTTTTGTTGTATGTAGCGGGTATTAATTCCTATGTTATATTCCTGCAAAACCATCCCAATAAGAAATGCAACCTTAGAACTTTTCTGGAAGCTTTGTCCTACGACCCCATAAATTAGCATGTCAGGCTGTCAATATATCTTTGCCAAAAACACTAAAGTTACGGCTCATTGAAATATGTAAATTAGATCGTCCTGAGCCTGCAGCAACATTTTATGGGAATAAAATCGGCCATTGTGCGAGTTATAGCTGCGGTAAATATAAAATTTATTCTTGTTTGGAATATGCTAATATGGTATGCTCTAACCATATCAGGTGAAACTTATTGTTATCATGCAGATTAAAGTTTGTTCTTGTTCATTAGAAGGAGAAAAAATATTTTTGATAACATTCTATTAGCTCTTATGAAAAACTTACTATTTTCCAGAACTTTTATAAAAGACTGTTATACCCGTTTCATAGTACTTCCTTGAGGAAATAGGATTCCTTTTTCCTCATTTTGCGTCTCATAGACCTACCTTGACATAATAGGGAACCCTATTGGACTCCTTATTTCAAGGCAGGTCTCGAGCTTCCTTGAGGAAACCTTCAGCACTGTGATAGGCTATTGCGTGTTTATGAGGCTGCGCTTAAATTTTAAGGTAATACACTCCGTTAATCAACCGACGCAACGTAACAATCGACAGCCTTAACGGTTTGATTTAGTTTCTAATATAGCCGAGTGGCGCTTCTATCAGCGGTTTTACCACCATAAGCAAACACGTATCCTTAAATAAGAAACAAGGACGCCTCTGAGATTCAAGGAAGCCTTCATCAGGGCGTCCTTTTCCCTTGAGATAAGGAGAGATTATGAATACGGGTATAATACCCTCATGATTAAAGGTAAAATATAATTATCATTAACTTGATATTCCCTAGTTTCAAGAATACATAATTTCACTATACATTTTCCTGGAAAAATACCAGAAAATGGGGTTTCGAACTTTCGGTCTATGAGATCGTTCGCGGGTATAGGTATCACAAAATTTGGCTAGGGTATAGGGAGGTTAATGGCAAAAAAAAATTGTTTCATAAATACTCCGTGATATATAAAATGCAACAGAAAGAAGGGGTTGGAATTTTTGTTGCAAACCAAAAATCATTCATCATTCAAAATAACCCAGTAGCCATGGGTAGCCACGGCAAATTTGACGTTTTACTTGTTTACTTGGTTTTCGGTTGAATTTTTTTTCTTTTTGAGATTTTCTTTGCGTTTTGAGGTTGCGATTATGTGTAGAGTACTGCAACGAGATAATTATCGACAACGACAGAGCTTGCAATATTGGCTTACGTGAAGGTGGTTGGTTCTTCATTCAGAGAAATTACTAATCGCCTTAACCATAACCAATCCTCTGTAATACGGTGATATCAAGCAAGGTCTACAGAAGGTAGGAACGTCGTATAAGTGGAAGTGGACGGCCAAGACAGACAAATGTGGTCCAGGACAGCCATCTCTGATTAATGGAATTAAGTGACCGATTCCCGAGTTAAAGATCAATAACGGATCAATGTTTTGGAAACGAAGGACGTCCTATAACCCATCGTACAGTTTACCGACGAATTTGTGCTTCCGCTGGCGGCTCGTCATCGACTGCAACGTTTGGAGTGGTGTACCTTGCGACTGGATTGAGACGTGGAATGGCTTCAGTAGCGAATACCAATTATGCTTGTGAATGCACGATTGTCGCATGAGGGTCAGACGTAGACGTGGAGATCGGCGCCAACGAGTTGCCTGTTGAGCGGCATGTGCACCACACAGTGTATAGGGTGCTATTATTTATAGAAGCAGGTCTCAGTTGGTATTCATCCGAGGCAATATGAATGCTCACCGATATGTTGATGTACTGGTAGAACCCCATATCCTTCCATTCCTCCCAGAGCTTAAGGACCAGATTTTCCAACAGAATAATGATCGTCCCCACATTGAAAAGCATTTTATGGAGCGCTTTGAAGGGGCTAACGTCAATATCTTACGTGGCCACACAGATCTCTGAACATGTGTGGGACATGACGGGTAGAAGACTCAAGCAATTAGCCTATCCTCCACAGACAATACCTTAAGGAGAAATCGACAACCTAGTGGAATCCATGCCCAGAAGGGAGCAATGATGACAACTAATTGTGATGGTAAAACACATTATTAATATAAAGTGCCTTTATCTTTTCTTTACTTTCTTTGAAATTTGAATCAATTACTACCGTTAACTTGTAAATTAACTTTTTTTTTTAATCGAGAGCCCAATTTCGCTGGTGATTTATAAGTTTGGAAAACACCGGAAATTTCATATTTAAGTCCATACTCTTCGAGACTAAGGGTTAATAATTCCAAGAAATATCTAATATTTCATATTTAAGTCCATATTGTTCGAGATGGAGGGTTACTAATTCCCAGAAATATCATATATTTAAAACTGAAAAGTGCGATTAAAACATAGAAATGGAAATGTGCAATGCAGCAAGCATTTTGAAATCTACGTTTTCAAATTCACCATTTCATGCAAAATAATTAGAGATCAGTGGTTTAGATAATTATGCTTTGAACGTTAGTCGAGGCTAATTTTAGTATTAGTATGTTCGCAATGTTTTGCCGTTTAACGGAGCATGAGAATTTTCTATAAAAATATACGAGCTTTTGTAAATAACACGCAACATTTGTAAATAACATTTACATCGTTTTGCATATAGTTAGAGCTAATAACTCCGAAAACACCAATTCCGCACGACCATTTCCGCGTGTGTGTTCAACCGATAATTATGAGGATTAATAATCCGCGGATGGTGTTATTGCGATGGGACACAATCGGCCCACAAACCAAAACCTCCGCCAGCTCCTGGCCCCAAATCCTCCCGCCACGAGTCCATAACTCCTGCAGCATTAGCGCGGATTAAGAATACTACTAATGGAACTAATATACTGCCCTCCAGCCGATGCCACTACCTACGGCCTAATCCGGCCGAATTTGTATTTGTCGCGGTCCAAAAATATCACACAAATATTTTAATGCAAATTATTGCGTCCTGCAGTAATAACTTAATCCTAGACACAAAAATATATTAATCTTACTAAAGAGTTTTAATTTTTATTTTATAGGATTACATTAAAATTTGTCGAGAAAAATATTTTTAGTATTTTTGATTACAAAATTTCTCATCTTTTTCCATGTTATAAACCTTTTGATGAAACTTTTCAACAGAAAAAGGAAGTTGAGATAAAAAGGGAAATCCAATATCCGGAGGACAATAATTTTTCGCGTGGTTTGAAATTCGTCGAATCGTTGCAATTGTGTCCGAAGTTCTTTTTGTCGAAGGTTATGCTGACGTTGTGGAAACGAAGCCGTTTTAAAGAGGGACATATAATGTGTCTGGGTCGCGTTCAAGTTTCATTATTCCGGTATGAACGCTACCGGGATATATAAATTAACAAAGTTCATATTGCCAGGCAATTACAGCGAACTGTATGAAATTAGTTTCCTCTATGCCGGCGATGGCGGTGAAATCGTTTGATGCAACTAGTTTTCAATATAAACCATTCTTCATTGTAACACAAAATGGATGCATCATGACAAGAACCACTAAATTACCAATTTTCAATATAACCTAAGCTAGTTAGAACAATGTTAACATTAATTAAAGCCTTAATATTACATATAACTTCTAAATCCAACACTAGGACAGACATTAATAAATTAATGTATGAATGGCTCTCTCGAAAAAAACAAGGAATATAATTGCTAAATTTAAAACAAAAATTGCAGAATAAGATTATTAACACCTTAGGATTTGCTAAGCCAGCTCACCCTATATTATTTGATTAACGAATTTATGCGTTCGTTGGTTTTGTAATGGATGAGTGTTTGATTTATTAGGTGAAATGTGATATGAGAAGTTAGTTTGGTAGAGGATGTATTTGCATGAAAGTTTTAAATTGAGACGTGAAAAGTTTCGTGCGGTGTGTTCGGCATACGGAAGGATTTCTGCAACATTTTCGCGTTATAAAAACGCCGCAGAGAATATTTTACCATGTTTCATGGATGAGACAAGTCGGTGTTTTTGCATGTATAATGTAATGTTTCATCCATGGAAATTAAATTTCGAGGGAGTTTCGATATTGAAATTGCCAATAAGTTTTTTAATAAATTTTGCTTGTGGGATTAATAAGCTGTGTTAAATATTTTTTTATAAAATATTCCAATAATGAGTGGGTACAGGGAATGTAAAAAATGTGGGTTTATTAATAAAAAAGTAAACAAGTATTATACTAATAGAAGAAAGCCTATGATTCAATAGACCGCCGCGTCCTGCTGAACATCTCAACGAATTTGGGGTTGACCTGAAACTGCTGGCACTAATTAGAGCCACCCTATCTGCAACAAAATCGAAAGTAAAGTTCCTAGGATGTCTATCCGACTCTTTTGAAGACAGAACGGGAGTCAGGCAAGGTGACGGGCTCTCTCCAATGCTTTTCAACTGCGTTCTCGAAAAGATCATTAGGACCTGGCGAACACAATTATTAGAAGCTGAGTATAGCCCTATGATAATGGGAACAAAATCCAAGAGGATTGTTGACTGTCTAGCATTCGCTGATGACATCGCTATTCTGCCAAACGACATAGAAATTGCTAGGATGCAAGTCGACCTTCTAAAAGAAATCGCGGAAGAAACTGGCCTACAGATATCATTAAAAAAAACAGAAGTAATGACCAGCATAAAAGATGCCCCAGCAAATTTCCAGACAAAATACGGGAGGATCAACCGAGTAGATACATTTAAGTACCTGGAAGAGATTATCATGAAAAGTGGACTGGACAATGAAGCACTTAAGGAACAAGTACGGAAATTCGAAATAGCCTATCAAACGTCGCGCTCAATCTACAACAAAAAAATGCCTGTCCAGAAATACCAAACTCCGTCATTAGGAAACTGTTATAAGCCAATAGTTATATATGCAGTCGAAACCCTATCGCTAAATGCTTTCTAACAAAAGACTTCTCGAAGAACTAGAGAAGAAAGAGCGCAAAATCGTTAATGGGATCGAATTACAAGAATGGTATCCATTATAAAAAAAACCAACAAAGAAGTTTACAGTGAAATAGAGAAAATTACAGAAACGATCCGTAAGATGCGGGCACGGTATTATGATCATCTCAAACGAATGGACGTAAATAGGCTGCCAAAATATTTTTCCCTTTTTGACTCCAAACCCTAAACCACAATGCCCTGGTTTATAAATACCAAAGAAGACTTCAAAATACTGCATCTAAAACCAGACGACGCCTTCAATAGAAATCTCTTCCACAAATAGATATTAACGAATGCGATAAACCGAGATGAAACAAAAGAAGACTAGGTACCTCCTGCAGAGCGGAGCTAAAGCTGGCCTACTCACAGAGAATGAGGGAATTCTGGACTCAAAAGAAAGCGACACAAAGTGCAAAGTGTAACAAGACTTAACGTGGTCATAGATGACCTGAACGAATAATAATAATAGTCAGAACAATAAAACATTAGAAAAACATTTTAGTTTAAAGTTTACCATATTATGAATGAGGTTTTCAAAATAATTTACGGCATCTGAACCACAAAAAATGTTTATTTCCAGGTCAGCAAATTTCATTTGCCTTATAGGTAAACAAGCTAAAAACGAATTGAACGTTAAATTTTGGTTAGTTACCACTAGAACATTTACCTGAATAAGCATGGGGTGGTAGTTCGATTTCGTTTTCTGAAAGTTTGGGGTTACTACGGGTATTAGACTTTGGATGTGTAATTATTGCACTCTCCCAAGCTCCATTCAATGTTGCTCTATAGCACAGAAGACAAGGATTATCCTTTACAGCTTTTATTTTGCGAATAGGGCGAGTTAAAAATGGACACTTATGTTTGTAACACGACGCTTCTACAACCATTGTAACACAACCATGGTTGTGTATACAACACAATCATGGGCGTAGCTAGGGATTTTGCGTAAGAATTGGAACATTGCAAAGTTTGTTTTTGTTCATTCCTTGAGTGTCCCTAGACATTGAGCAAACGATGAAATCGATAAATCATTCTTTCACTGTTAATTGGTTTACGTTTCGAATAATTATAGAGAACTGTTCTTCTTTATAGCACTTTGCTTCATCGACACCTGAGGAAAAAAACCACATGCTTTCACTTCTTTTACAATTGCCTCTCTAGCTAGGCATGCCATTATATCAACAATTTCATTCTGAATATCTGCACTGCAATAATAAAAATGTTTTTCAAAGTGTGTGTAAAAGTTTTTGTGATATTTCGAGAAAAGTTGAGCTGTTTCCATAAAATTACCTCCATTTTTAGATGTTGTGTCCTCTTGATGCCCACTTAAAGGTAAACTTTGACGGACATGGATCTATATTGTATCAATTAGTTTCAATAAGTATTCTCTATTTTGTATAAAATTTTGCTCCTGTTGCTTTAAAACTGGTTGATGAACATTTCCAGTTTGTAGAGATTGCTTGTAGGATAAAAATTTTTTTGCAATTTCAACATGAAGCGAAGACTCTTCATGTTTTTTTAACCCCTCGCCAAATTTCTTCCAATTGTTGTAAACGTTTTTTACAATATTTTTGTTTTGATCACGAATTCCTTTTGTAATAAGTGAAAAACATACAAAACAGTAGACCTTATCTTCTTCAGTGTTATACTCCAACCAGCTGTATTGTTGATAATATTTAGATACAAAAGATCTTGTTAGATGCAAAAGAAGTTGTTACCAATTTTTGTTTTTGGAAAATTTATATGAGACCGTGATGGTCCGGCTGGCAAGTTACTCAATTTGTTTCGGTTTTCACTACTAACAGACTGAAGCCTCAGGCTTAACCATTTCTGGTTTTGCAAGTAAATCTGCTGATTTGCCTGTAGTCATCGACTGAGGACAGTTTTCGCCAAATTCTGCACATTTACAGCAACTTTTACATATATTTCTTTTCTTTTTTAAATGTGGGCATTTCGCGCCGTGTATAATACATAATATATAATATATGACTATGTGAGTATATATGATTATATATGACAATGTGAGTAAACACTAACTGAAGAAATTTAATAAAATTATATGTTGCGTTCACGATAACATGAATTTAATATTTTCTTCTAAAAAGAAACATCCTTTCTTTTTAATTATTTGGAAATGTACGATAATTTCACACCGGCGTGTGAAAACGATATGCGCCACCTTTCAGGTTTACAAAACTGTTGGTAAGTCTGACATACCTAGTTGAAAACTGTGACAGAGACGAGAAACGATTTTGATCATCCAGATTTTGGATAAATTAATTATAGAGGTTTGGTATTGAATCTTAAATAAAAAATCGGTTAAACAGTAAGTTATTCTTTAATACTGTCGATTTTTCTAGGGTGGGCAAAGAAGTTTTTACGGTGGGCAATGCCCACCCTAGACCACCCCCACCCCCCTAGCTACGCCCATAACTACAACATCAAACGGTGATGGTGCCACTGGTGTCACATCAAAGTGTCTGTTCTGAATCTTCTATTTTAATTAAGCTTTTCAAATATTTGTTGGGTTGACATTTTTTATTTCAATTTAAACAAATTAATCCAAATGGTACAGAAAACTTTTGACGAGTAATAATATGATTAGAGTTTGAAATATGGACGAATTTTAGAAAGAAACGTTTATGGTTTCAGATATTGCTATGTTTTAAATTTCTTTGCTTTGATCAAGTTTTCGGAAAATATTATTTACTTTCAAGATTCTGGATTCAATTTGGAACAAACTGGATAAATCCTGCCACTTGAAAAGTTACAACCACTTGATATCAATTATTACAATACCAATAAAGCTGTTAATACTCGTGAAAATGGAACAAATTGATGTCATTACTTAACAAAGTCGGAACACAGCCTAAATATATAAATATATTCAACCTTTCCGGAGCTCTATAACACTATTGAGTCTTTTTAGGGCTACCAAAACAAATCTCATGTGAAATATGTTTTACAGCTTTCAGTCCTCAACGTGGAACTCAACAAAAACCAGAAAAATATAATTGTTTTTTAAGATCATGCCTTTCCGATAACTGAAGTGGATAGCCATCTACAGACGCGTTTCGAGATTTATTTCTCATCTGTGCAGCTTTGTTCTCTTTTACTGGATTTAAATTCACGCCAATAATAATTGATTAGCTTCATCTCCAGCTTGCACAATTTTATAATAGTAGATTTTGTAACTAGGGCGAGAGGTTGTCAATATTACTTGTGAGCGAAAATGTGAGCACGAACGAAGTGGCGCGAATTCGCTCGAGAGTGAAATTGCCAATTTGGACAGTGTTAGAAACAATATTTTTCATCACTCGTGCGAGGGGAGATATCTTACAAATTTGGGAATCAGGTGCCATCAAAAAAATATTGAATAAAAAATTAAGAATTTGCTTTTTCAAATTGTTTCCGGTGCTATGAATTCGTCATAAGAACTCCCCTCAGTCTCTGGCATGACCATAGAATTTACATTCACTTTTCTTTAATTTTATTTTGTTATGAAAAAAATTTCTTACACTTCACGTCACTTTTTTAATACCGAGGTTTTGATTGCATTCATTTTATTTTTATCTATTTGTTTATTATAATCTAACTTAGAGATATTGAATATTTGCGTGCGTTATTCAAGTTATGTAAAATAGAACTAATATTAACAATTTATCGCACTACAAAACGTGCACCAAGATAGTACTATTATGCATGAGTGATAAAAAATCTATAAAATCAGAAATGCGAATAAAATCAAGACGCAGTTGAAAATATTTGATCTGGAAATTTTTTAATTTATATTGAATCTGAAAACTTTACCACAAAAAACTTTCCTAACAACTATGTTCGGATTATATGCATATTAAGTGTGGTTAGAACATAGGGTGGTAAAACATCTCAATTTCTCAATTCAGTGTAAATGCATACTTGTTATAAAAAGGTATATCAAAAAATTGTAAGTTACATATCTGATGTTACATTAATGTTTCAATAAATTAAGTTATAATATGTCAATTAAAACATGCATAATTTGCTTATCAACTTCATCCATACTTTTTAAAAACATAGAAAAATTGCATATTTGTGCATATTTTCCTCAAATCACAAATTAAAAAGATAAAGGAAAATGATCCGAATACAAAATATATTAAAGGGAAAACAACCAGCAATTCGTAAACCGGACTCAAAGAATTGGTATATCTTGATGAGTTTTTCTTTCTTAAATTGGTTTTGAAAGGCTATAATTCTTCCATTCTGAAAATCACATATTTCTGAGAATGGCTTAATTACTAGGTTTTTAAAATGTCTTGCCTGAGGCTAAACCAATTTATTTGTTTTCTTTCGTTCATCGTGTTCGGTTCAATATGCCAAAATTACAAAGTTTAGTGTGCTCGCTGATAAACAGTTATCCCGATTGGTGTTGAACCAGGAACAAGCTTCACAGAATGAAGTATTTTGTAAAACATGCGGAAAAAATGTAAGTTTTGTTTTTTATCCATTTGTTTCCACTGGGTATCAATCGGCGTAAGTTTTGTTGAATTTTTTTTTTTCAGAAAAGATTCTCCAAAAACTTCTCGAATTTCCATGATCTGACCGATTTCGTATCGAAATTTACATTCTGCATATTAAAAAATAAATTAACTTAAAAAAGCTTGCATTTGATAAAAAAGCTGTATGATAACCTCACAGAAAAAGCATAATTTTCGTATTGTATATAATAAGAAAAAGTTCTCTTCAAAAACATAATAAGTAAATATGCATTAATATAAATAATAATACATATATAAATAACAATAATATAATATATATATATATATATATATATATATATATATATATATGTATATGTATAAATGACAAAAAAAGAAAACCAATTTCATTCATATTTGTCGATTCACATTTGCTACAATTTCAAGATCGTTGTCATTTTAGGTATTGGTAAAGGCTACATTCGGAGAAGCTACAGCTTCAGGGTCACCTAGATTGACTTCTGTTACAATTGGTGACTGTCTACTTGTACTAGAGGAACCTTCTGCGTCTTTCTGACTGGCTGCGTTTATAATTTGTGCTAGTTACTGCAACTAGTTACTGGCTCAGTTTCCATTGGCTCGGTTTCCGCAATATATGTAGTATTTATTTTATTTAAGGCATTTTCGAGATCATCTTCATTCCGTATATTCTTAATAACGTCAATGGGCAAAGTCGAAATCATAAGCCCTATACGGCTCTATACCAAACATCGCTTTGTATGCTGACTGTTTAATACCAGAATGAAATGCTCGATTTTTAGGGTACCGTACCGAAAACGGAACCCTTATAGGTTGTCCGTCCGTTGTCTGTCTGTCTGTCCGTTTGTCCGTCCGTCTGTCCGTCTGTCTGTCTGTCAATACCATTTTTCTCAGGAACGCGTAGAGGTAACAAGTTGAAATTTGTATCAAATACTCGGGTCTGCGGTCTCTTTCAGCTGTGAAAAAATCAAACTTGTAAGTTAACGCGATCAAAAGATATGACCGTTTATGTCGCATATTTTGCGATTTCACAAGGGAATCACAACCTATAGGTTACTTCCCGCTGACCTAGAATCATGAAATTTGGCAAGAAGCGGTGCCTCACAGCACATGTAAAGGGAAAAATCTGAAAACCGTAAATATGCAGTTTAATTACAAGATAAATGCGAATTTACAATTAGAAACTTATGAAAATGCACTAATGTGTTGCGTGGTATTGTCAGGCACCAGAAGCATATGGGTTGTATACAGTTAGGTCCACCTAAAGATACCTTACTTACAAGTTTGTACGGAACCCTCGGTGCGCGAGTCACAACTCGCACTTGGCCGGTTTTTTCATAAATTTCAAACTAACCAAATGTTGCTACGTATCCTTCCAACGAGGCTTCCCCTCAAAATCGCATTTATAACGTAGGCAGTTTGCGTTTTTGAGTTAAGATCATTCTTCACAGGATCATTTCTGTAGTATATCTTGTTACCGTTACTTCAAACTAACGGGCAACTCAACCCACGATGAACAGGAGTAGTCCTGTGTTCTGAGCGTGGGGCTGAGTTCGCCTGGGCCGTAAGGCTCGGGCATTATCATGGATGAACGTTCACGGAAGACCTCGGTCTTCGGCAATGAATGCAGGACATTCTGATTGGCTGACCCCTTTATTTAAACAATAATTTAAATCGTTATTTTGAGCAACAATTTGGGTGGAATTGTTGGAAGTACTGTTAGTACATCGGGGAATATGGTATCAACATGATAGATAGAGTGTCGTAATCAATCAAACATATTTCACCACGATTAATCAAAAAACACGACTAGATAGACAGATCTATGTAGACAAGACTAGATGGTTAGGGTTATTAATTTATTGCAAATTAATTAAAAAATATATTTACAAAACATTTTAAGCTCTGTTTTGGAAAGCTGATACTCTTTGAATTTCACTTAGCTCATAGGAATAGGTCATTCGATTATACGAATTGAGTCATATAGTTCGCATATATAGCAAATAAACGTATGGTCTTCATTAGTTTTAGCTATTTAATATAATTTAACTAGAAAAAATATGAGAATTAATTCTGGTTTAAACTGCCAAGACTTGGTCTTATCTCGTCGGGTTTGATTAATCTCAGTTATGTGACTAGTCTAAATGAGACATCCGTTCGGTCGGCTTTGTATATCTTAATGTTTCTTCGTTTGGTAATCATTTTACAAATATTTCAAAATTGCAGAAACGCAAATTTAATCTTTTAAAATTGAACTTTGCCTATGAAGTATGCAAAATTTTCGTTTCGTCATATTACAAAAAATGTAATTGTAAAAATGTAATTGTAAATTCAAGAAAAAAATTATTAACTATTACTAATTAAATATATAAAAATTATATTGAATTGAAAAATTCACTTTTTTTTTTACCACACTTATATTATGTAAAAATGTTATATAACTTATTATTCACAGTTATATAAATTTCTACACATATCACGACTCGAGTTTCGACGTTTGACGGTCATTTTCAAGTGACTTAACAAATTGATGATGTTGAATATATACCCTTATAGTTTTGGTGGGGTGGGGGGGCGGTGTTTGTCCGAAGATGAGGACTTATCTGTTTGAGATTGGGTGAGATTAAAAAGTTGGGAAAAGATTAGGTCAGTTTGCTCGTTTAGGAGATTAGCTGAGGGATTACGGGTTTTTTTGAAAATTTCTAATGACTCTAGGAGATTTAGTTTCGGGCCTTTGTTGCAATTATGCAAGATTTTTAGATTACCTATTTCTGGGAATTTATGATTGCATTCGAGACAATGGTTTGAAAAAGAACTAGGGTCTTTTTTCAGACGAAAAGCGCGAGAATGTTCTGAAAACCGTGTTGAAAAACTTCGTCCTGTCTGCCCTATGTACACGCTATTGCATTCGGAACAATGAATTTCGTATACGCCGGATTTTTTAATGGGATCGATTTTGTCTTTGGCATTAAACAATATGTTGGACAACTTAGAGGAGGGTTTAAATGCTACTTGAAGATTTTGCTTTCGAAGGACATTTGCGATGTGTTCGCTTGTTTTGCCAAAATATGTCAGGGAGATGAAAGTTTTGTCTGAATTTGAGGTTTTCGGATAAATTTGGGCCATTGCGAATTGGGTTCGTTTATTATTGATAATGTTTTGGATGAGTTTTGTTGGGAAACCATTCTCTGTAGCGATTGAAATGATGGTACTTAATTCTTTGATTCTCTTTTCTGTGGAAAGGGGGATTGAAAAGGCTCGATGTATCATTGAATGATAGGCGCTAATTTGTGTGTTATCGGGTGAAATGATGAATACGGGATTGTAGAGTTAACATTGGTGGGTTTTCTGTATATATCAAATTCTATTTTGTTGTTTTTGTGAATCAGAGTAAGGTCTAAGAAGTTTATTTTGTTGTCTGTTTCTACCTCGATGGTGAATTTTATTTTGGGATGAACGTTGTTTATTAGGTTGAGAAATTGGTCTAATTGACGTGTTGTACCACTAAAACACGCTATTACGTCATCGACATATCTATACCAAAATGAAATATGTTTTTTGGAGAAATCTAGTTTGAAGATTTTTTCTTCGATAGTTGACATGAATAGATCGGCTAAAAGGGGACTTAATGGCGATCCCATTGCTAGACCTGATGTTTGCTGATAGTAAGTGTTATTAAATTTGAAGTAATTTTGATTAACACATGTTTCCAGGGCTTCATAAAGTTCAGATTTTATAAGATGATGACAATTAGCTTTATCAATTAAATTTTGTATGATTTCGAGACACTCTTTAGTAGGTATATTAGAAAACATACTACTAACGTCAAAAGATACGAGTTTGGAGTTTATTGGGGTTGTTATTGGTTTGAGGAGTTCCGAAAGGGCGAGTGAATTTTTTACAGAATATTTTGGGGTAAATTTGGTGTATTTTTTTAAAAGAGTATTCAGTTTAATTGCCAAAACTCTTGCAACACTGTTAATATAGGAGACAACTGGTCTAATAGGAGAATCGGGTTTGTGAGTTTTTATGAAACCATAGAGCCTGGGAGCTGTGGGATTCTGATTTATGATTTTAAATTTCTCAAATTCGGAGAACAAAGTTGTAATATTTTTTAAGAGACTTCTAATTTGACATTGGAATTTTTTTGTAGGATCCTTTTTCAATGGAGTTAGTTTTTCTGTTGAAATGAAAGAGTTCATTTTATTAATGTACTGTTCTCTTTCCAGGACGACTATCGAATTGGATTTATCGGCTTTTGTAAGGACTAAAGAGTTGGACTCAATTTTTGTTTTTATCGATTTGATCACTGCGGAGTCTGTGGTAGAATTACGGGCGTACGATTTAATATGATCGGCTATTTTGGCTCGGGGTATAAGAGGTTCTAGCACTTTTTTTAGCGCGATTTCTGACTCTACAATTATTGTGGATTTATCGGATTTGTTATTGATGAATGGGGTGTAGTTGGGGGACCCCCTTGTTAAGTCACTTGAAAATGACCGTCAAACGTCGAAACTCGAGTCGTGATATGTGTAGAAATTTATATAACTGTGTATAATAAGTTATATAACATTTTTACATAATATAAGTGTGGTAAAAAACAAAGTGAATTTTTCAATTCAATGTAAGTATGGATTACCACGTAGTAACTGTCGCAACCATCCTATTTATAAAAATTATTACTATAAACAAAACTAATAATTAAAATAATATCAATTTATTTGATCGATTTACAAAAATTTTACAGAATCGATGAATATGCTATCTTCTAATTAGCGTTTTAACTGACATTTAATTACAAATTATAATTAATTATCATTTCTAATGTCATGTTTGCATATTTTCGCGATGTTTCGTATTTTCATCTCGACCACCATGACCAACGGCCACATGAACCCGCTGTTAGTTCAAAGTAACTCTAGCAAGATATACTACAGAAATGATCCGGTGAAGTATGATCTTAACTCAAAAACGCAAACTGCCTACGTTATAAATGCGATTTTGAGTGGAAGCGTCGTTGGAAGGATACGTTGCGACATCCGGTTAGTTTGCAATTTACGAGCCGAACACCACTTGACCAATTTGTTTTGTTTTAATTTGTCTTGCATTCACGAAGCGAACATTTTTTCTATGTCTTGATTAGCCCTTTCAGCAGACCCTTGGCTTTGACTGTGCCTTGGTTCTCCGTGGACCACTTTACACTGGGGCCAAAACGAAGCAAGCTCATACAGGTATAGAGTGTAAAATGCAAGGAGCACTACATGTCAAAAATATATCAGTCAATTGAAGTGCCACTTCCACGGCTCTCTTGCTTTGCAGTGCGCGCAACAAAAACAAATGTTAAGGGGTCCTGGTATACCATAATAAACTTAAATTCTCGATCCGCGAACCGAGTTTGCATGTCGATTAGATCGACTTGGCAATTGCTGTTCATTTCAGAATGTAGTATAGGTTTTGAAACAAGCCCCTTTTTCGTCATACCTTTTTTACGCTGACAAGTTTCGCACATAGACAGAAACATATTTATCATTTCTAATGTTATGTTTGTAAAAAATTTTTTTAGTAAATCTTGACCACCAGGACCAACGGTCACATGAGCTGCTTCAATTATATCAAATATTTTATCCACATGCAAGTAGTATTTCAAGAGCTCTCTTCTTGTCACTAATTTTCGTGTTCCACAAATACTAATAACCTTAAATCGCTTCAATCTTCTGAACTGCTTCTGAGTTTTCTTATGAGCTAATAGTGCTTCTTCGATTTCTTTTTTTCGTGTTCACCAATCGCTAATAACCTGTTTCAAATTTCTTCTTTCGATCGCGTTCCCTGATTTAAGGACCAACTTCAATTCCCCCTAGATTTCGATTAAAAATCCCTAAAGTTTTCATTGTTCACCTTGTTTGAGAGGTAATTTAAAATGTAAATTTAAAATTCTGTTAGTAAATATAATATTCTAATTGACAACTATTTATAACAGTCACACAGACAATGCCTACTCAAATTTGTAGTAAATTTTCAATTTTTTTTTCAAATAGTTTTTTTTCAAATTTGTAGTAAATATAGTTAGGTAATACTATTAAGTAGTTAGTAGGAGCTTTTGTACTTATGTGGGCGTATTTTACACTTTTTTGCACATTAATTTAAGAAGTAATAATAGTAATGTTAACAGCAATGAAATAAAACGATTTTTATATTTTGTTTTTCAACTTTCCTTTAGAATAATTTGTATGTACATCTATATGTACATCTATTTTGCTCATCATTTTCTTTTCCTACATTATTTTTTGCGTATTATACTCTTCCTTTGTTAACTTTTCTTTTTAATAATCCCATTAAATATCCGCCTAAATAAATGTACCCCCTAAAAAAAACCCTTTACATCTGGGTTCCCCCTAAATTTGGGGGTAAAACCCCTAAGTTGGCATCACTGAAGAGCGTCCGCGTTAGCCACCGAGTCGACTCCACATACGTCGAATCCGATTATGTTTCTCGACCAATCACTATGCACGCTGGACTTTGACGCTGTATCTCTGGTTGAAACAGTTTTTACTGAATCATGAATAATTTTGACAATACGCGTTTAGTCAAGTTAGAACAATAAAAACAAATGATTAGAACAATTTAGAGACGAGAATTTTGAAACTCTCGTCAAATCTCGTGTCTTGTGAAGCCCTAGTTCTAAACAAATATTGAATTATTTTATGTAATAAATGGTATTTTAGGTGAATAAAATGTCCAGATAGTAATAAAGTTTCCAGATCAAATTTTAAACATTATATTTAAAAAAAAGTTAGATTGATTGGTTATTTGTTTCTAGAAAACCATAGGTCTATAAGAAAATAATTCAAAGTACATATTATGCATTTATTAATGAATGTTCCATATTTTTGAGGAATATTTGTGAATTATTAGCTTGAAAGAATAATTGATTAAATTTCCTAACAATGAAGGAAATCTTTGTGGGAAAAATTCTTTAAAATTTCCAAATCCTCCTCCACATAATCCCGAAAATTCTCAAGATTCCGCAACCATCTACTACGCAGCATTCAGCCCTCAAGCACCCCTCCTCTTTACTTCTTAATCTTTTAGTAAATTTCATTTCGACGTTCTAAGTGTGCTCGACAGACGGCGTCGTTCAGTCCTCAAGAAAACGGCGCCTTCGCGCGACTCCAATTCGTAGACCTAATGAGTTTTTAGTCTCACCCGCCTCCGTCGTGAAATCCACACTAAGCCTACTCTAATCGCCCACTTTCAGGTGTACCAGAACAAACGTTCCCTCTGATAACGCATTAAAATGAAATTCCGGAGGAAAATAATAAATTTACACGCTCGAATTATTCTCACAGACAATCCCAAATATATGAACCAATTATAACCGCCGCATTTTAAACGAATTCCTTCAACATAAAGACATTTTAGAACATCAAGAGATAACATGCTATACAATAATAACGAGTTTAAACCGATAAACCAATAATCGATGATTCTGCGAGCAAGCGAGTTTGAAATTCAATTAAGGGAACTATATATATATATATATATATATATATATATATGTTGTTATGATACAAAAGTTTTTTGGAAAGAGTTGAGTTTTGTCAACAATCCATAGTGAACCTCAAACTGTCGTTAAACTGTCTTTAAGCCTCGACTCTGTACGTACAGCCTCCTCGTCATCAATCTAAAACACCTCGTTCTAGTTTTTTTCTGTTTTATACCCCCATTTCGATCCCTTCTGTTGCACTAGATTTTACATCAATCTTCGGCGACGCGATCCAATCCCGGATCGTGTGCGATGTTGTAATGCAAGAGAATGTACAGGGATGGGAGGGAAAGGGAAGAGCAAATATGTTTACAACTCTGTCCGGAAGAAAAATGTTTAATGCTGGGGTGGATTCCATCAATCTTGGGGTGGTCGCGATTTTTTTGTTGAGATATAAAAAAATGGGAATCAGTGAAAGCGATGCATCGATGTGTCGCCCTGGATACTTTTCTCGGAGAGGAAATCGTTCGGCATTTTTCAACTACATGTTCAAATTTTTCTTTGATATTTATTTGAATGTAAGACGGATTACGTTTGAAAAGGAGAATGACGAAGTACTTTAAGCTATTTTGCAATTTTTTTTTTAAATTTCATTCGCGAATAGAAATTCTACTCTCGAGTTGAATAACAATATACGAAATTGCTAAAATTTTTGACAAAGTTTACTAAATTTTGTTGATACAAACAAATATTTAATACAAATAACAAAAAGAATATATCCCCAAAAATTATATTTATAATGATTTTAAATTTTTTTAAGTTTTTAAATTTTGCTATTATTTACTTATTCTTTTATAAATAATAAAAGATTTAAGGTTAACAAATTTCACTAATTGTAAATTAAATTTACAGATGATTTTTACATAGACTTGCTCCAATTGATGATTTCATTTAAATTTGATTTAAAAAAAATCTTTTTTATTTCCTCGCACACCAAAAAGAACATTCATATGCAAATTATTGTATGTGAAGGATGCTATTATTATAATCGTGTGTATCCAAATTGGGTAAATGTTCATTGTATTTTTTTTTTCAATTGTAAATGGTGTTTCATTATTAAACGATTTATGTTACTATAGCAACATTCTTGTTACTATAGCAACAACTCGCGTCACTAAAGAAAAAACAGGCGTAGTGAAAATAAATTTCCTGACGTATATTAAAATTGAATTAATTTTTCTTATATTGAATCAAGAAGTCTCGAAGTCTCAGTCTGGATGTATCTGGCACTAATATACCTTAACTTGACCATAAGATAATCTAGATAAGATAATCTAAATTTGGGCTAAGCTAGACTACATCGACGACGACCTAATAGTTTTCCCGTCACTGTGTTTTTACTAGTTAGCAATTTTTGCAACGGAGCCGCTGAACGTTGTGTTGAACTTTATTGTGTTGGTGATTTGAAGTATTTTCTCTGACAAAATAACAATTTTTCAATATTATCGGGAAGAAACATTTTTTTATTGTTGATTCAACAGTATGTTAACATGCTTCTTTATTGTAGATAAAATAGTGTTTGATACATGTGTGTGAAAGGCTTTTGTGCACTCATTGCGAATAGAACACTCGTCTTCGGTTAGTGCAGGGGTCCGCAAAGTGTGGCTCGCGAGCCACATGTGGCTCTTTTGGTCTGAGCTTATGGCTCTTCAGAAATATACAACAGAAGTTTTTGGGAACTTCTTTTCGGAAGTCTTCAATCGCAGCGCCGCCGCCAAGTTCATAACCCACGGTAGCAGCGCGAATCTCGGTTGTTTCTTTTAGTCAAGGCAGTGCATAGTTCATCATTGTGCTTTTTTGAACATAATTCAAAACTCTAAATTTCTCTCAAAATAGAAGCAGCCGATCGACATCGTGAATTCAAAACTGAATGGGTAATTGAATCGTTTGGGTTTGTACCTAATGCAGCTGGTTTTCCAACTTGTATTATTTGCCATGAAAAACTAGCAAAGAACAAAGAGTCTAATGTCGAGAGAAATGTAGAAAATAAACACTTCGGTGATGTAAGAAAGAGAGCAATTGAAAATCTTCAGAAAAATTTAAAAAAAAACCTATTTTGTTGTTCCTCTTTTAACTGTCGGGTGCAATAATGCTAACTTGGCAAACTTTGTGGTGAGTCACGAAATCGTCAAAAACGGAAAACCATTCACTGATGGTCAATACATAAAAAAATTGTTTTATAAATGTGGCTAAAACTCACATCCCACTTACTAAAATAGTGTAAATTGCAACAGATGAAGCTAAAAGTATGGTGGGTTATCGTGGGTCGGCTCTCGTGGTCTAGGGTTAGAGCGCTAACTAATAAAATCTGGAGATCCCGAGATCTATTCCTAGGTTTCACCGCATTTGAACCAGAAGACAATCGTGTAATTAATTAACGCGAATTTATTAAAACATCTAGGTTTTTGGGCCTATAAGAGAAAAATGTAGGCAAAATACAGTAGGCCACTAAGTTAATAACCCGGTAAATTGGATCCACAAAACTTAAAATGGACTATCTTGACGTCCGGTTTTTGGTGCGACAAATGACTGTTTTTGGATGAATTACCACCTAACTTGGGTAACACACACAAACATTCAATAAAAATCGCTAAGTTACATTAAAAAAAAAAATAATCGAATAAATAAATTAAACACAATCAAAACTTCAATATTTGAAAGAGTGAAAGTGATTTTTTTTTCATTACAAAATAAAAATAGAAATTAAAGAAAACATTTAAAAATGAGTGTAAATGGCGATACCGGTGACTGATGAAAGTTCTTTTGACCACGGCACCGGAAACAATTGAAAAAGCGAATAAAAGGAAGCGAAAAAAACTCTCGAGCGAATGAGTTCGTGTGCCAAATTTCGCTCTCGTGAGCAATTGACTACTTACGGCCCTAGTTGCATAATATACTATTGAATAAGAACTACTATTGAACATATCACAATTTTAAAAAAAAAATGATCATGACGTGTTACCTTTCCATTGCACAATTCACCAGGTAGCACTTTGCGCACAATCATTTCCAGAAGATATGGACAATGTTATGGATTTGGTAGTTAAGGCCACCAATAATATTATTGCAAAGACGAGTAATCATGGCCGATTATGAAGGAAATTAAAAAATATGAATTTATGGAAAAAAATATACGTGGCTCTTGATCCAGTTTGAAATCATTTTATATAAAAAAAATGGCTCTTAAGTTTATAGAGTTTGCCGACCTCTGAGCTAGTGCTTTATACTAGCAAATCATGCACAAAAGCTCTTCTTCACACACTTGTATCACAAAGTACTACTATTAAATTTTCATATATTTTACAAAAACTGCTAAATCTCGATTTATTCCATATATTTTATTCATTTTCCCCGGTACATCCCGGTACGTCCGATTCAATTGAATTGTGTGCCAAAGCTTCTATGCTTGATTCCGTTATGTTACGGTAAAAGTACGTAGATTGGTAAATTTACACATATACCGGTATATGTGCACATTTGCCTTCTTGGTTGGTAAATGTGAATTCAACTTACATTTACCAAGTATTTCCCGCAAATGTGTACATATACCTAATGCTGTTGATAAATGTATAGAGGTTTACTCTAACATACAGAGCGCATGTACTGTTCGACAAACCAGCATTTTTGAGGTTATTGTTGTGTTTGTTAGCTTCAATTTGCTATTTTATTTTCTCCAATTGTCTTTATGAGCGATTTATATAATCCTTTGATATAATATTTTTATAAAATAGCGTTTAAATGAAATAATATAAATTATATCAAATACATTTTAACTGCAATATACTATTGTGTTTTATTTATGTTTATTATTCTTTTAACTTTTACCGAAATACGTTGGAAAATGTGGAATTTTACAGGTAAAAGTATATATACGAAGTAGATATCAAATTTAAACTCACATTTACCCATCAAATTGGTAGATGTGCACAAATGTGCAGATTTGCCGATTTTGTACTTTTACCGTAACATATACACAATTTAGGATGGGGTTTGCCATATTTTTGGGAGTGGTGATTGGTGGAGTGATTCTGGTGATTCTGTTTGTTCATTGAGGCAATTATTTGAGCTGTTATTCCTGGTTTTCCCGATTTCTAAGGTTTCCAAAAGTCCAATTTTAATCATTTTTCCTGGATGTGTAGTATTATCGGCTGGTGTTTTTGCTGAAATATGGTGTCTAGTTTTTATTTAGCAAAGGTAGATTGATTATTTTCCAGGCGTAGCGATCGTTATCGGTTTTTTAAACCGGGTTTCAAAATTTCTTCCTTTTTGTCCTATATAGGTTCTGTTGCATTCATCGCATTTAAGTTTGCATACTCCTGATTTATTTAGCGGATATATTTTTGGTTTATGATTACATAAAATGTTTTGGAGGGTATTGTTTTTCCTGTACGCTATGATAGTATTATTTTCTTTTCTTATGTTACATTGTTATGTTACATTATTATGTTACATTATTATGTTACTTGAAACAAATCACAAAATTAGTTTTATTCAAATAATGTAACATGTCGTTTCATATAATTAAGTCTAAAACAATTAACTCCTTATTATATATATATATATATATATATATATATATATATATATATATATATATATATATATATATATATATATATATTAGTTATTAAGTATCTAAGTACTAATCTAAGTACTAATATATATATTAGTTATTAAGTTGATCGAAAACACAGACATGTAATTAAAAATTGTTATTTTCTTATTGATTCATAATGTTTACAGTATAGTTATTTGTGAAAAAGAATTTCGAGTAAATGGCCTCCATGGGTTTGCTGGCACATACGCACACTTCTCGAAATTTTCCAAGACGTTGCATACATATGGCTGAATTTCGTTAATCGTCAAAATTGTCGAAGTTGGAGTTTTGGAGCAGAAAATCCGCGAGTGATTGTTGATGCCAAAAATGCAATGAGGACAATGTTGGTCAGGCAATAACAGTTAATGGTGTTCAATATTGCGACATGTTAATCAGGTTTTTTGGGCCTAAATTAGATGATAAGAATGCGGACTACAAGTGGTTTCAACAAAACGGTGCCACATGCCATAAAGCCCAAGAAAATGTTTCATTATTGCATGAGTCATTTCCTGGTCGTGTAGTTTCGCATTTTGGTGATCAGAATTGGACGCCCAGATTATGCGATTTATTGCCGTTTGACATTTTGCTTTGGGTTTTTTTATAGTCTAAGGTTTATACCAACAAGCCCGCGACCACACATGCCTTGAAACATGCTGAATTACCGAAATTTGGCTACTAGTATGCAAAACGGTCTTGGAAAATTTCAATAAAGGAGTGCGTATGTGCCAGCAAAGCCGTGGAGGCCATTTACCTGAAATTCTTTTCCACAAATAACCCTATACTCTAAACATTTTGAATCAGTAAAAAAATTACAATTTTTAATTAAATACCTGTTTCTATCAAAATTACTTTCTGAGTTAATTGTGAGACACCTTTTATTTATTATAAAAAAAAAGTTGATAATAATTGTGTAGTAGTGTTTCTCTAAATTTTCTATTATAAACAAGTGTCGTCGGTCGTCTAACAAATGGTTTTTTAAACGTCGAATAAAATAAAATTAAAAATTATAAGAAACTCCTGGCACAAAAAAAATAATAAAATTTAACTCTTACCCTTTTAACCTCATTAGAAGTACCTATTAATATTTTAATGATGAGCGTCACCGCATCGGTGACCGCTATGCGAAGAAGTATAATTAGTAGACATCGAATTATATGCACTATAAACATGCCAATAAAATTGCATACAAATATGCACTAAAAATTTGCGAAATATGCACAAAAAATGGGCGACATATGCATAAAATATGCACAATCAAAATATATTTATTATCGGAATTTACTTATTTTTTACAATATACAGTTGTAGTTTTTGTGACTATATACAATTAAATTTTTTTTCTATTTTGCTATTTTTTTTAATTTTTTCAAGGTTTGAACGAAAATTCAGAGCATTTTTTTTTTTCAATTCAATTTTTGCAAAAATCTCTTCATGCAGATTTTGGCTGGTGTATTTTATAAATGCATTTACTTTCTATATTCCTTGAGATCCGGGGTTCCGAGATCCGAGACCTGGGTTTTCATAGAGAACAGAATTTAATTTGCCAGAAACCTTTTCCAATAGTGAACTCTGTTCAATCATTTTTTACAATATTTCCAAGGACTTGCACAGAGGAAGGTTTTTGGTTTCTAAGATCTAATATTGCTGAAATGTGTTACAATTAGAGCAATATTTTGTTTGATTAAAGGTTGAAGATGCCAGCTGGCTTGAATTAATTGCAATGGCTTCTGAACTGTCAAATTGACCAACTACTTCTTTTATGACCTCAATATTCTAAGCATAAAACAATACATCTTCCAACCATGTTCCTCACCGCGTTAATATTGGTTCTGGAGGTAGTGCTAGGTTTGGCAGTCGCTCTTCCGATATTTCTGCGCGCGGTGGTGCTTTTAAAAACATTTTCTTTATAGAGGAAATCAATTTATTGACATTCCCGAACTCCTTACTGATCTCTTCCGCAAGTCGATGTAATCCGTGGGCTAGACAGGTGAAGAAAGTTAGTTTGGGTAAATAACTTTCAGAGTTTCGTCCATAGAAGAATGGAAAAATAGTGGTTTGATGGAATCATTTATGTACCGGCTATAGTTGAAAATTTTTTTTTTGCACCTTGCGGGAAACCAAATTGGGAGTAGAGGGCTCTTTGGATAATTTTCCAACAATAAAATTCTCTATATAACGTCCACATGAATCTGTTGTTTCATCGGCTGAGATCCATATTTAATTGTTCGAAAGATGCGTATTTCACTTGCCACTTCTTCGTAGATTGTTGGCAGGTAGTTTTTTCGAATCGTGGCTTCTTCAGGAATTATCTGACTAGTATAATACTTCTTAAGGAATCTTTGGCATATATCCTTATTCAATTGATGAAAAGGAATATTACACGCAGCAAATAAATCTTTGTTGAATTCTATTTCCTTTGTAGTAGTCGAATTAGAAGGCGAAATTTGAATCAGCAGTTGTTGACGACTTTTTGAAGATTTCTGTCTTGCAGATATATGAGAAGCAGTACTCACATGTTGATCGATCTGGTATTTTTTGATGAAGGTATTCGCTTATAATGTGGTTGTGGCTCAGATGGCTAAGCATTTGGCCTTTGAGTCAGACAGCTGGGGTTCAAATCCCCACAGAACTAAAAGCAGCAAAAATTAATAACTAATTGCTGCAACCCATCAGTCAATTCTCCAATCCGGCTTAGGCAACCGTGGGGTCTCAACTGCGTAACGCTTTCTTTGGAAATTTGTCGTTCGGATTCGACGTTAAACTGTAGGTCCCCCATATTCAAATTTTACTGCTGACGTTGGATATGTGGCAGAGAAGAGGCCGGTGCCCAGCAGTGGGACATAAAAGGCTTATGATGATGTTTAGCTTATCACAAACCTTGCAGAATATCACAGTGCCATCAGTCGTAAATTTGGTGGCATTATTTCAACTAAAACAAGATTTTCATAGGTATACAAACACATCTAGCGATTTAATGACAAGCAATCCGAAAATTGCCGCATCCCGCAAACGCTTCGCCAAGTGCAAGTCAGTAGTCGGGTTGCCGAGTGTGAGGTGTCCGCGTGGCACGTCACTGGCTGCGACTCGCCACCGTTCCCGCCTAATACAAAACCCATTTAACTACTGAAATCAGCACTGTATATGAAAAAGTTCTAAAATATGCAATAATACTATAAAAATAGCGTTTTATGCATTTGCATATGCAAACATGCAAATGCATATAAACCGATGTCTAATAATTAGTTATACCAGAGAGTAGGTATAATATAGAGACCCAACCACGGCATAATCTTGTGATCGCCCCTCTTGCCCCACTTTGGACTAAGAAAGTGGCGACATCATGAGTCTATTGCAAAACTCACTGAATTGATTAAAGGAAACTTTGTCATCTGCTACTCAATAAAATCTTAGGTTTGAAACTTCTCCAAAATCATGTAGTGGAGCGATATAGACAAGAAAAGCAGCTCGGTTCTCAAAAAAAATTGAGCGTAGAACCAGATGAGACTATATACATTTTACAAAGTAAAAAAAATCTACCTACGAAATGGCTATTTACGACATTTTTCTGTGGTGCAGACCTTTTTATTTTGAAAAAAATCAGAAACTAATGATTTGTGTTTTTTAGCGTTTAGATCGTCATATCTGCCAATCTAATTAATCTATAGCCTTGGTCGAATTTGAAAACAAAAGTAATTATATTTCTTTATCACATCTAGGTTCAGCTGTTATATAGTCTGTTATGTTAATGTATATTATATTATGTACTATTATCTATCATGTCTAAATTATATTAAACAATAATATCGACGATCACATCTCCATCCTGGGTGTCATTATGTGTGGAAGTGCAATGGAGCTACGAAGAAACGTGAAATAAACGATGTGTTATTGGAGTGGGGACGCGTATTGGCGGCTCAAAGCCGAGCGCTGAATATTTACATCGCATTGCATTTAATTGTATAGCTTTTTTATTGTGTCTTAAAATTATAAATTTAACACTAATATGATCACAAGGGATGAGATAAACTATTCTGAACAATACAAAATTTTGATTACGGCTTTTATTTTGGAGATATCGCGATAGAAACGAAAAAATTGACTATAATAATTTTCAACCATTTGAAACCATTGATTGCTGTTTTAAATTTCGTTCTCACGTAAGCGACATAATGAACCGTAATCTTTGAAAATTATAAAAAAATATTTGCTATACAAAACTTTTTATCAAAAATATATCAAAATATTGGTATTTTTTCTTCTTGATCAACATGTATCTAACTCGATTTTAAGTTTAATGCCCTTTTGCACCGGACGATTTTTGACGGCTTTGGGATTTTGAAACCTCAGTACATAAGCTTCAATTTTATATATAATTCAGCTTATAACAACAAAACCCCCACGGAACCAATTTTTATGGATATATTTAAGCGCCGAATTATTCCGGCACTGCGAGTTACGTTTTTATTTAATCGGAATAGTGGTGCATGGGTATACTTGAAAAATAAAACTACGAGATAGAACTTCTTGTTTATTTATTATGATACATGGAAGTTTATTGAAGAAATAAGGTATAAAAAGTTAGTAGAATTCCTATGAACAGAAGTATAATTATTATTAACAGCATAGCTGAAAAACAGCGAATAACCAATCTACAATAAGAGGTAAAACAGAATATGTAATAATAATTTGATTAAAAATATCAACTATGTACATATACAATGTGGGCCATTGAAAACGAAACAGAGGGATTTTCGGTTGGTTAAAGATGGATTCTCAAAAAACGCTCGGACACTTTGTTTGTGAGGGGGACACCTTTTACAAAAAAATTGTAGACAAATCACTTAACCCCTTCGCGCTGGGACTCTCACAACCTCTAAGATTTTAAATGGCACGGTGGGGTAAGTGATACCTCATTGGAAAGCTCTTTTTGTCCTGAACACTAAACGGTTAACATTTTCCAAATTTATCCATTTGTTGATTATTTAATTTCAAGTTATAAACGCGTTCTTTCAAAAAACCACGTGGTCCGGTCCCCCAGGTGAAATTTAGGAAACGCTACACTAAACGCTTGTTGTCGAGATTATTTAGTTTCAAGTTCAAAAACCACGTGATGCGGTCCCCAGGTGAAATTTAGGAAACGATACGCGTCAATCGTCTCGGAATCGAATGAAATTTTCGATTACATCGTGACCTGGCGGTTTCGACTCGACCTCTCTCCACACGAACCCCAGAAGTCGGCCGCAAAAAAAAATGTACCGATTTTTCGGAGGCCACGGCGATGCTCCTCAGAAAGAGAAATTCTTTTCGCCTGGGGAGCATCGCCGTGGCCTCCGAAAAAGCGGTCCATTTTTTTGTGGCCGCGTTTTGGAGTTCGTGTGGAGAGAGGTCAAGTCGAAACCGCTAGGTCACGACGGAATCGAAAATTTCAATCGATTCCGAGACGACTGACGCGTATCGTTTCCTAAATTTCACCTGGGGACCGCATCACGTGCTTTTTAGAAAGAACGCTTTCATAACTTGAAACTAAATAATCTCGACAACAAATGGATAAATTTGGAAAATGGTAACCGTTTAGTATTCAGGGCAAAAAGAGCTTTCCAATGAGGTATAACTTACCCCACCGTGCCCTTTAAAATGTTAGTGGTTGTGGTCCCAGCACGAAGGGTAAGTGATTTGTCTACAAATTTTCTTGTAAAAGGTGTCCTGCTCACAAACAAAGTTGACATGCCCGAGCGTTTTTTGAGAATTCGTCTTCAACTATCCGCAAATCCCTCTGTTTCGTTTTCAATGGCCCACCCTGTATAGTAACTTGTAAAATTGTTAATATTTTATTGCAATCTGGGTCGCTTTCGAGGGGGGCCCTCCGAGGTTACATTTTGTTTTAATAGTTTTTTATGCTGTGCAATTTAGTTAGGATTAATATATGCAAAAAAATTGTCGATGTACCGAACAATCTGATCTACTTAACCAATCGGACACAACTATATTTTGATTAACCCTATTTAAAATATACGTTATTATATTGCGTCTATGTGGCGTTTTTGTTATAATTTTGTCATACAAGCTTAAAGTAGCTTTAGCAACGCGATATGTTTCTTCCCAAGGTCTAAAGAGGAATTCAGTTTTATCATTTTCTTTAGAAAAATCTCGATTTAAAATTAGAATTTCTTTCTGATCGTTTAATATTTTGTCTGTGTGAATTAAATTTTGCTTGCATTGGTCGCATTTAAATCTGAAAATCGTTTTTCTTGTTGCATAGCCGGCAAAATAATTAACTGAACATGATTCTAAAACATTTAATTCTTCGGAAGAATCAGAATATGTTACCGAGGAAGAAGATGACTTTGAGGAAGTGGGTTGACCTATTGTTGATAAAATAGTCCCTTGGAGTTCAGGATTACAAATATCTTCATTATTTTGAAATAAGAACTCATCCTCATCGTTCTCACAGTTCGCTTTTGCACGGCAATTTTCAAGAGACGTAGTTATTACAACTTGTAAGGATTGTCGAAAGTGTTCTGCCGATGGGTAAGGATCAAACTCACGCCTTTGCCTTATTTTAGAGAATAGATAGAGAATATTTGTTTTATTTATTTTATACGTGCGAATAACGTCATCCCAAAGTACTTGTTTTCCAGCAACCAAAAAGTCCTTCCGTTTAAGTAGCATATTTATTACGCTTTTAATTAAATGTGGGGCGTCAAATGCTGCAAAAATCTTTTTTGACTGATAAACAAAAGACGGCGTCTTGTGTTGCGCCGAGGATTTTATGCGCTTTTCGGTTATTTGACCCTTGATCGCAGACGATTGCTTTTACATCGAGCCCCGACTCAATTAAAAATGACAAATTGCTTTTAATTAATTGTACTAAATTTGTGGCACTCACGGCGGTTGAAAACAAATAGTATGAAATGGGCATCTTCCAATTATCATATAAGAGATGTTGGGGGCGAGGGACGCGTCGAATTTGGTTGGTTAGTTTAAATTAAGAAAAATGCAGTTTTCTGCTCAACATAATGTAGCTTGAGCTTCAGCGCTTCAGCTACTGTCCGCAAATCACTGACGGCAGAGCTGACGGCCGACTGCTACTGATTTTAGTTATATGCCTCGCGGTTAGATGGCTTTGATAGCGACCCCTAGTGTTGTGGTTTGTCATCCGGTTTCAAACATTTGCCCAGGGTTGGACCTCTAGATATACCTACTCTCTCGTTATACATACAAAGGTATAACAAATAAAAAATACCTACTAGTTTCAAATTGTACGTATGAACTTAGATGAATCAATCTATCTTAGAAGATATTGTTAGTCTGGTTTTATTATTTGATTTACTTAGCAGTCCCCCGACGCGGCGACGCTCATCATCAAAATATTAATAAGGAACTTCTAATGAAGGTAAAAGGGCAAGAGAGAAATTTTATATTTTTACTTTTATTGTGTTGGGGTTACTTAAAATGTTTAATTGTATTTTATTATTCGAACATTTTTCTTCTCTTTAATAATTTGTTTGCAGATAAATGTTCAATGTCACCATTTTTTAAATTTCGTTCGCAAATACGAGATTGGTGGGTTTGGATATACGGAATTTGGTCAGGTAGGAAATGAGTTGATCATCGTCACGACAAATTTCACACATAAGTTTGGATATACGGAAGTAGACAAACAAAGTTGTCAAATTGGTTGCAGATTTGAACATTTGTGTCAAATTGGTTGTAGATTAATTTTGTCAAATACGAAAGGAGCTGATGATCATCAAAAGCCTGAACAGATTTTCATAAATTGTGTCGTTCATTGTAAAAGTGGTGTAATTCCATGTTTTTAAAATACTTCTTTTTTACCCTAATAGTATAACATTTAGTCATATCTTTCATTATAAAAATTGAAAATTGAAACAACTTCAATAGTTACATTAAAATCCCATAAAAGGCGTTACTTGTTTTTACAGGGAACTAAAACAGTAAATATTCATTGTAAAAGTTAAGTAAGTCAAGAGTCACTTTAATAGTGAAGTAAATCCGGAGATTCATTTTATTGTTGCTAATATTTGAAATGTGGTGATACGTTGTGTGATAAAATTGATAAAATTGTGACGTGTCATAATGAGTTCCAGAAAACTTGATGATTCTGATACTGTTGCCCACATTAAAAGTTTTCCTGCACAACAAAGCCATTATACACGAAAGAGTAATCCTAGCAGAAAATATTTAAATCCCGGGCTAATTATCCGCAAGATGTACGACCTTTATGAAGAAAAACGTGAAACTGAAATGACTGAACCTAATAAATTAAAATATTGCATTAAAATATTCAACACAAAGTTTAATCTACATTGTAAGACACCTCGGCAAGACACATGCAAGACTTGTGATGACTTAAATTTAACAATACAAGGAGCGAATCATAAAACGTGAAGATGGAGTTTGAGAACCAAAGAGAACTTCATTAACGAATACCATATTCTGCAAGAGAAAACCTTCAGAATGATTCGAAAAAGGTTGATGAAGCATACATACTAACTTTTGATCTGCAGAAAGCTTTAGCTTACCCAGAATTAACTAACTACTATAATAATATAATACTGTAATGCTACTGAGCATACTATAGAAGAAATCTTTATTTATATTTTATAATCTGGGAGTACATTGCTTTAATAATAACACAGGATAAATAATTTTCTGGGGCGAAAGTTGATGATGGAAGAGGTTCTTAAGGAATAGCAGCATGTATTGTTAAGCAATTAAAAAGTCATGCAGCTTTAGAAAAGCATATTACCGGAATATCAAGACATCATATCCCTCTTGAAGGTTGTATAAAACCCTGATACGAGTATTGACCCTGATACTAGTATTGATACTCTATCGAACACATGTTCTTGGTATCGGGACATTCTGATCTTCCAAATGATGGGGATTTTTGAATAATAGAGCGCGCTAGTCGCCGCCATGGACAAATTTATAGCCCAGACCAATGGCTCGATATTATAAAATCAGCTAAAACCCTTAATTTTTTGTTTCTGAAATAAAAAATGCCGATTTTTTAAGTACCACTGTCTTAGATAATTAGCAACTTGCGGTTATGACTTTAATTTGCTAAATATTAGATGGCTGAGGTTTGAGAGAAATTATTCTTTACAATTTCAATTTAAAGAAACACCAAATCCCGACACACCCTATTATAAAGACCTATTATAAATAGATTTATGCAAAAAAGCTAGGACGACCGGCTCACTTGTACAAAGAAGAAAGATATGCTTGATCGTCTACCATGCATTCCGCCTATTTTCCACCATTACTACAAAAATGTTCCCATAGATATTCCAACTCGTTAAATCACACTGAATGCTGATAAGCGTTCATCTAATGACATGTCACTATAACAGTGATGCAACTCCCGAACAAAAGTTTAAGTTCATTTATTAAATTAGTTTTATTTTGATTTTCTAAGTTACTTCAAATTATTATATCTTTGATTTGTATTAAACAATAAAAATTAGAAAACATTGAATGAATGCCTATATATTTTTTCCTACACTTCAATTCGCAAAAAGCTCGTTATTTTAAAATTCAGTTACAAGGATATAATTCACATTTACTATGAGCGACACAATTAGAGCTAAGAACCTTCTCGATCATGTCAGCTTTTTGAAAAAAACCGCATCAAAATCGTTCCATTCAAGAACTACGATTCCATAAAAATATATGGACAGTCCGACAGACGCACAGACGGACAGTCACGTCGAACTTATAACACCCTTCTATTGTGTCGGGTGTTAAAAAGATCGTTCAACATCAACGGAAGAAATTGGCGCATACTTAAAATTGTTTACAAAATGTATCTAATTCAAAGTCACCAACAAATTTATCATTCCAAATTTTAGACACTTTTGACTGAATTTTGTATACTTTTATTAATTATTTTTAACTACTATTTTTAACCAATACTGATTGTGAGTTAAGCTTTTTGAAAATTTGTTCTCCCTTTCAGTCCAAAGCAGCTTTGATTCTATTTTTTATTTTAAAATTGTTTCGCACATTACTGAAAAATTACTTGCAATAAACGCTAATTGAAAATTTTGGTATTACATTATGTTGTACATATGTAAAATTTTTGTGGCTTCTTTAGCAGCAGTAGGTTCGTCAGAGAATTCTAAAATGATTTTGTTTTTCATATTTTTTTTAATAGAAAATTACGGCAATTAGCCATGTATCTCACGTGTTAATTACTGGTTACAGAGGCAACGATATACCCGAAAATGATTCTTTATACAAATGAATCCGTAATGGCGCATTAAAAAAAATTACGTGACTGAATAATTCATTTACAAGAGGGAATAGGTTTATGATTTCTTCCGAAACTCTGTACCAAGCCATGTACAAAACCAGTGGTATGAAATATAATATGAAAAAATATTTTTAAATTTGCTAATTCTTTACACATGTAAGGAGCAACGTCTGATAACATCATTATTACTTTTTCATGTAAATTACATATGTTTTTCTGCCTACTCCAAGAAATTACGCAAAAAAATTGTTAATGCTTTATGAATAAATTACAATTATTAGTTTTATCGAATTTGCCATCTTTTTCAGCAACAAGAGAGCCAGATTAGCAACGTATCGACCGCTAGATTCTGTAGTTTCATCCACTTCAAAATAAAGCAAGTGGTTAATAATTGAATACCAAATTTGAACTGAAATTTTTAATCGGAAATTTGTGATTTGAAAAAATATGCAATGTTTTCTAAAATATGCATGAATATGCATTTGGCATGAAGTTGACAAAATATGCATTTAATAATTGGCTTATTTTAATCAAAAAACATTTGATATGCATTGAAAGCTTATAATTTTGTGCATATACCTCTTAATAATAATAATAATTGGACTATTTAAATAATAGAGGATTGAGGTGAAGTATCATAGACAGAGCAACTAGAAAAACTAAATTCAAAATATACATATGTGCCCATAAGTATATTATGAAAGTGGTCTAAGTCAAAATTAAAAAAGAAAAGTAGTATCAGTTATTTCGCACAACATTATATTAAACTAAATTTATTCAATGTAATTTTTACGATATCGTCAATAATGAACCCTTATGTAGATGTATTTTTGACTTGGACCACTTTCATAATTATGGGCACATATATAGAACATGGACAGGGATGAATAAGTGGATAATAATAACGACTAAATAAAAATAATAACTAGATAATAATTTTATCTAAATCATGCTAACTTAATAATAATAGTTAAGTAAAAATAATAACAAAGGTATTTTCAAATCATAGGATAAATGTGGAAGGCGAAATGAGAATAAGAGGATCATCTTGCTTTGTCTGTTTAATATAATTTTTTTCAGTGTTGTACGAAAAGTGTTTATGCCCCTGCATTTATAAAAGTATTCGAAGGTATTTAAATTTGCACGACATTGAACGTGAAGGACCTTTGGAAGAGGACCTTTTGGACCGCTGGCTGTGCGGAATCGAGGCATTGATAATTGTTGTACTTGTTGTATGTTAACTTGGTGCATACATTTTCGCGAGGTAAATTGTTTTCGGAATTACGGTGGCAGAGATGTTGCGAAATTATTAAAGGTAGAGATTCATAACAAAGATACATAGGTAATATTAAAAGAGATCTTCCACTATTAACAAATTGATCTCTCTCTTCTCGAATCATTTCTAATATCTAATCTCTTTTTCCCAGTTTGTAGATAAATCTTCAGCCGTTGTTTTCTTTTTAGCAATTTGCACTTGTTTATAATAAACTTCAAAAAAAATATTTTAAATACGTCGTTGTTTTTTGTTTAGTGACGAGCATTGCTGCCATAGAAACAACAAGCAAAAATCGTTTTATTATGAAACTCCATTTGATTTACATTCGACTCTTACGCACGATTTGGTTACTTTTACACACGATTATAATAATGGCATCCTTGGCATACAATAATGTATTTATTAATGTGTTCATTTTAGTATGCGAGTAGATAAAGTAATTTTAAAGAAATATACCATTTTTTAAATATGAGATTAACATGACTTGTAACTATCAATTAGTAGGCCAAGATTCCTTGCTCTTTTTGTTAATGGCAGGACTTCTTTGTTGATCTTAATTTCTATTTATTTTTTTAAGTTCTTACTGGATACACAGTACATTTACTACTTATTCAATTTTGTTAAAGTTTCACTTACTATTACTATTTTACACTTACTATTACACATACACTTACTAAGTTTACACTTAATATTCAATTTTGTTTTTTTTTGGAAGTTCTGGTCTTCCAAGTATGTTATAATTGTTGCAAGGTCACAGTTAATGGCATTGCAAGCTTCCTTCACATTTTCGGTTTGAAAATGTTGAAATATTTGCGAATCAACGGCATAGCCGCCGCTTTTGGTTTTATTAATTTTCTTAACATAATTGTCGCGTATATGAGAAATAGCATCGCTCCCAGTACTGATCCTTGTGGTGCACCTGACGTTATGAATCTATAGTTGGACAGAGAGTCGCCCAGCATAACATGTTGACCGCGATTTAATAAATAATGCTGGAAGAACTAGGAAGAGAAGTGATCGAAGCCATAGTATTTTAATTTTGCAACCAGGCGAGAGTGACCCAATAATAAATATGCATTTTGCCTAAAATTCCAGCCTTAATCATTCGTTTACTTGAAAGTGAATTCTTATCTATCATTGGCGTTCTCTTGTTGTTTACCAAAAATATTAAAATTGTACTGAAACACTGAACTTACACCACAGTCATATTAACAGGCAAAACATTGTGTTACAAATGAGTGTGTTATAACTTTTACAAACGCAACTTTCCTTTACGACTTTACGACTAGATTTCTAGTGGCTTCTACTTACCAGACTTGCGGTCCGGTCCCATCCTGAAATTTCCTCCAACTCTTTCGCTTCTTTTTTCTTTCCACCTTTGCCGGCATCCACTAGTCCAGTTTGATTTTCCCTATGAACTTTCTTGTTTCTCTCATAACTCAATTGTTTCTAAGTATTTTACAAATGTCTCAAAACATAAAATTAAAAGAAATTCTTCTAAGCACATATCAGTGTAAAAATAAACGAAAAAATGACAAAGTTACAATTTCAAGTTAACTCTATTAACATGCTATGAACTTTTGGTAAAATCGGAATTTCTTCCAAATCTTTTTCGGGTTTGAATATTTTTCACAAATTCTCTGAGATTGTCGTTAGATTGTAGATTATAGATATGGTGGCGACCTTTATAGATATATTGTACCCCACCCTCTTCTTTTAAGCGTTGGTGTACTTACCCATCTAGAGCGCCTCCTCTAATCCTGATTCCCTTAGGAATTTCAGGATCTGGGTGGGATTCAAGGATTGCAGCTCCTTCACGTTCAAGCAGTGAGCCCCGAGGTACATCTGTCTCTTTCGGCAGTGCTCCGCAGTCTTTGAGCAGATGTATGGGGTTTCCTCTATTGAATCACAGAATGAGTCCCAGTTTGTCGTTAGTTAGGTTCGACATATCTTCCAAGCGCATTTTAAAGAACAAAATAAGGTGGTTGGTTTTCCTGTAAAATTTAAAATTTTAGCGAAATCTGTGCCAAAGTTTCCGGCAACAAAAAGCATAGCTACAACAGCTAAACCATTTTAATCATTTTCACCAAACCAAGCAATGAACTTTTGGCAACTTGCTTTTCCTTGAATAACTTTTTTGTTTTTAAAGTTTTTTTGAAAATTCTTGCTCAGCTGTTTTCAGAACATCCGCCCCTACAAACTCCAACTTACAACTTTACTTAGCAGCTTTAGAAATTTAGATATGGAAATCCAGAATTTAAGAGAGTCGTTGAAACGGTGGATATGTGTGTGTGCAAGCGCATCTGTTTTTGTATCGATTTGAAACCGTCTAAATATAGAAATGAACAAATGGCACAGATTCAAGGATGGTAGCGATAGGGACGAATACTTTCCACAGAAACTTCCACCGCAACTAACTTTTTCACAAAGAAAACCGAAAAATGTTGAAAAACACTGAAATTAAAGAAAGTAAGCGTTTGCTCTTAGTGGGCCATAGAACGTTTTTATGATTTTTCTTCAATAACTTTTCCACTACGAAACGTTTTTTTAATATTTCTCTCTTCAAAATCTTGTTGGGTGAAAGTTCAGCGACAAAATTGCCAACTTTTTGCGGTTATAAATGTATGGAATCTAAGTTTAGCACTGTTTAGAAACCAACAATTAAAACAAACTGTTGGTTGTGAAGCTTGAGTTAAGTTTAAGTTTGGTAGGAATGTAGAAGGAATTTGAAAAAAAAATCGTTAATTCCAAAGTTATTGCAAATAAAATTAAAAAAGTGCATGGAACTACTGTGATAAAAATCAAAAAGTTATAATAAGTTTGTTAGCAATGGTCGAATTTTGAAATTTTTGGGTATCAAAATGTTCCGGCTAGAATTCCCAATCCAATTTTTTTTTTCTTTAATTCCCATTTTGGTAACTAACGGGTTTTTAAACAAGCGCGCGTCAACAATAAAATTAAAAAAATTATTATAATATCGTGAATTTTTTTAATTATTTGCATACCATTCAATACCAATATATTTTAAAATTTAAATTTTGTGGTAAGTGGCATGCAAATGTGCCCTCCACGGCTACGTTTGCATTGGTCGATCCACGAGGTACAACTTTGTATGACGGGCTAGATTTCCGCAATGGTTTGATTAATGTTGTTCATCTGAGCAAGAGTTGTTGGTTTATTGGCGTAGACCAACTACTTAACGTAGCTCCAAAGAAAAAAGTGTAAGTGCGTTAGATCGCACAATCTTGGTTTTAAGGGAAAGGCTTCTGTTGTAATAACATATCATGGACACCATCATGTTGGAACCTCATGTCATCTATTCTCACATCGCCTGATAACAACTGAATCTTATACGGGTACAGATCTAAGCCTTTCAGCAAAATTTGACAAGTTGTAGTCTCAGAAAGACCAAGTTGTTATGAACAAAAAAAAGAAAGATTCCAGTCTTCACGCATACTTTCGGTCGAACGTCTGGGACTGACACGTATAGGTTTATATGCTTTACTGGATCATAAACCGTCCCAGTCTCCGCAATTCTCTTCATCAATCGTTCAATCGTGGTATTGTTTGGATGATCATTACGATCGTAAATATCACAAAGTGCGCGCAGCAGCGTCTGACTTACAAAGCACAAATGTTATTAATAAATTTTCACAATTTGTGTGCGTTGTTGAAGGGTGAACTTCTGCATGATTTAATGGGAGCTATAGCAAAATACAAAATAAAAACGTAGCTGAATAACAATACATCGTTTCAAAACCAAACCTCAATTTCAAAGTTGAGGCGTGCCAGTTGAAAGGCCCTATCTTTTTTGACTAACAAATTTGTCTAAAAGAAAAATTGATGTATATTTTGCAAATCTTAAAGATTCATAAACAATAAACATAGACAATAAACCCAATTTTATTTTCGAAAATGTTTTATTATTTTATCTCTTCCTTCTTTGAGGGTTTTGCTTATTTTCACATTCATAAATGCTTATTTTGCTTATTTTCTCATTCATGTCGATTCCATTAAAGGCTTTAAAATATCGTGAAAAATGTCTTATAAAAATTATCGTTGCTTTTAGTGCATGAAAATGTAGCGATAAGAACCAATAAAGACATAAAGTTTTTTCACTAAATCTACTCTTTTAATTGTATATATCAGCGTTTCTCAAAGTGGGCGATATCGCCCCCAGTGGGAGATGTCGTCGTACAATGCATTTCTGTTAATTTAAAACAAATAAATACGTTCAACAAAATTGTTCCGTGTTCAGTATTAGACAACCGGCCACGCTCGTCAGCAATTCGCTGCTGGTCGAGTATCGATAATTACACGCAAGTACGCACAGTCAGCGTTACTAACTCTTCCAACTTTTCGGTAGATCTACCACCTTTTAATGTCTTGCCCAAATCTACTACCTTGAAAAAAAATCTGCCAACTTTTCAAGTTTCTGAAAAAATAATTATATAATTTTATTTCTGTAAAGATTAGAAAGCCTTACTTTCTTTTCACAAATTTTTCTTTCTGCAGAGATCCCCGCATGTTCATTTTTATTTGAAATATTTCAAAAACTATCACAATTATTGTTGCTAATTATTTAAGAAATCATTTATTATTAATCTAAATAGGTTTTCAGACCTAAACTTACAATTTATTTTGAATGATGATGTTACATGAAATTACATCTGTTAAGTTTTTTTTTCCAGGGAAATTTGTTTGTGGATAAAAAGCGGATAATTTCGGTGATTTTTAAAAAAAATAATTTTTAGGGTCTGCTTTTCCACGGTGGAAAAGTACATTTTCCGGCTTTGTTTTTTGCGGTTTCCGGCTTTGTGTTTTAAAGACTTTACTAAACCATAAAGCTGCAAAATTACTTAGTAAGCCGAAGAAAATAGTGTAAAACTTAACTAAAATCAGTCCAAATTTGTTTACATGCGCATATATTACATGCATAGCCGAATACAACACATCCACTAACTACACTGACCTCTCACCCCACCGTAGGTGGAAGGATGACAACCAATAAGAACATTTCATATTGGAAAAGACCTAACATGCCGCTTGCGTCTTTGAAAGTGCCTTAACATGCCGCGTGCACCTTTGAAAGGACCTACCATGCTACCCGCATCTTTGAAAGACCATTTCGCTGCCGATGCGTTTTTGAACGGACCAATAGGAATAATAAAGAAAGCAGTAGATCTGCGCGGCTTATGTGGCGAATTGGCCACGCAAAAACTTTCACTAATTTTCCCAGGAAATGAAAAGCGAGGATTTTTTTTCTCGCGGCATTCGTTTGCGGATAAAACGCGGAAAATTCCGGTGCATTTATTTCCTCAAAATAATTATTTTTAGGGTGGGTCCCGCTAACTTTCTGTTAAGTTAGCGGGACCCCATTTTCCCGGGAAACGGGAAGTGCGGGAATTTTTTTTTGACAATCGTTTGCGGATAAAAAGTGGATTATTATGTGCCGTCGAGGATTTTTTTTCCTCGTTGGTCCTGCCAACTTAACAGAGGTCAAAAAATTGCGGCTTGTCCTTCCTCACTAGCGCGTGTATTCCTAATATATAAATTTTACTTTTAACGTTGCTAGATTTCTAGTAAATATTTAAGTATTTTCGTTTTATAATAAAAATTTCGATAGAACTGAAGAATTTGCAGTATCCTATAAAATTTAAAATACTTTTACTGTAGAAAGAGTACAAAAAAAAAACATATATGATACGATTGATTTGTGGGGCGCTATTAACTTTAGCATATCAAAGGTGGGCGATGAGACAAATATGTTTGAGAAACACTGGTATATATAATGAAATGTGACTTGCCCGAGCCTAGAACGAGCACTTGCCCATTTATTCCAGAAAATATTACGGCTGTCCGTGTATAAGTCGAAGATTGAAAAGGAAGTATGAACGAAATCAGAAACGAGACACTCATGTTTCGCAAGAGCGAGACCACACACGGTCTCGCTCTCGCCTAAATGATTTTGAAAACTGTCTTGTCTCGGTCTCGTCTCGCTTTTACGAGACGAGGCGAGGCGAGACGAGAAAAATATCGTTTTCGTGTGGGATGCCCTATATGTTTTGCAGGTTTGCACATGGAAGTGTAAACGATGTAAAAGTAGGTTTAAGATAGGGCTTCACACGAGAACGATACTTTTCTCGTCTCGTCTCGTCTCGTCTCGTAAAAGCGAGACGAGAACGAGACGAGACCGCATGTGGTCTCACTCTCGCGAGAGCGAGAGCGCATGTGGTCTCGCTCAAGCGAGAGCGAGAACTTATGTGGTCTCGCTCTCGCGAGAGCGAGAGCGCATGTGGTCTCGTACTCGCGAGGCACGAGGGTCTCGTTTCTGATCCCAGCCATACTTCTTCTTCAATCTTTGATTCTAATATGGGCAGCCGTAATATATTCTTGCATAAATTTGAACTGTGGGCTCGGGAAAGTTACATTTCAGTATATAACAATTAAAAGAGTAGATTTCGTAATATGAAATAGATGTCGTTGACAATTTCAAATTAGGTTCGTTTTTATTATTAATTTTAAATCGTCAAAAAAATAGAAGGTTTATATAAACAGACATTTATGATGTGTTATCGCTACATTTTCATGTGGATGGAACAAAGCGAAATTGGGAGATATTAATAGTAACCAAATAGAAAATTTATATAAAGAGACAGTGATTAGTTTAGAATAAAATGAATGACTATCTCGTTTTGGACTATCTTAACAATAAGTTCTAGCAAGAATGATATTTGGCGAGATTAGACGAGACGATTCAAACGGTAAGGAGAGCGAGACGAGACAAACGGTTACGAGAGCGAGACGAGACTAACGGTTACGAGAGCGAGAGCGAGACGAGACTAACGGTTCCTAGAGCGAGAGTGAGACTGAAACGAGAGTAGTTTTTTACACAACAAACGAGAGCGAGACGAGACTTTTGAAACTCTCGCCCTATCTCGTCTCATGTGAAGCCGTAGTTTAAAATGCATAAATAGACGATTTCATTTTCAAAATCCTCGATTGAATATTTTGCAATGGGTTAAGTATAAATAGAGCTATCGCGATTTTATTGGAACTTGTCCCAAATGTCAAATTTTGTGTTGAGGTTATATCGTATAATTTAAAACCTGAATAATTATGGTAAAACGTAGGACTCAGCTAATTTTTGGCACAAATATAAATGTTATATCAAGTTTTTCGGATTTAGACTTACAACATTGCTTATTTACCTAAAACTTGCTGAAACTATAATAGCACTAGACGACTTTTAAAACCTTGGAAACGCAATGTTCTAACTGAATTTCGACCAATACAAACGTTTTTAATTATCTTGAAAAGAGTTCAAAATCACTAAATTTAAACTAATTTAGTTCTTTTAACCTTCCAAATTACAATCGAAATTCTTTTCCTGCAATGTTTAAAAGAACACAACAAATTGCACAGATTGCATAGTTGAAGAAGTCACCATATTGGTGCAGTGCAATTTCAACCATCTTTGTTTGGTTCCAACAATAGAATTTTTACGTTAGACGGTGGGTATGTTCCGATTCTAAAGTCACGGAGTTCCCTTTCATAGTAGAAATTTGCACATTTCGTTTAGATTCGGGAAAGTTAGGATAAGTTTTGTTGGGATCAGGCAAATTTTCCAACCTTTTTGCAGTTTTCAAGAAGATTACAGTAAATAAATATGTTCGCCGATGATTCGCGAAAAAATTCAAAACAGTGGTAATTTATAAAAACGTCAATTAGGGATGATTTTTGGTAAATATCCAAAAATCACCTCTTTAGAGCCACCAATTGGAAAATTAAATAGGAAATGAAAAAATTGTTTGAAAATTGCAAATAAGTAGCTTAGTTTTTCTTCAGTTTTGATTCTGCTACAAGTCTAAATTTATGGTTTTTTTTTCTTGTGTGGGAGTCATTTGGCTGCAAAGCCTTTCTGTACTGCGACCAACTTGATCTATTGTGCTTGACCCTACTACAATTACTCTCCCAGGAATTCAACTTCGTGAACGATGTCTAAGATATTCTTTAGAGGCTTGCTACTCAGCTCCAAGGTGGTCAATCTTGCGACCCCGAAGTGGGCAAGCCTTATGTGTGCTAGCGCTACACATGTGCACATTATGTGTTCAGTGGTTTCTTCATCTGATTCACATAATCTACAGGCAACTTCCTCTGCCTTTCCCATTTTGTGTAGGTGATATCTCACCGGACAATGTCCTGTGAGTATGCCTACCAAAGTTCTGATTTCTCTTCTAGAGAAGCTTAGCATCTGCTGCGTTATTGCGGCAGAATAGTTTATGAGCATTTTAGCTTGCCTCTGTCCTGGCGTGTTCTTCCAGTGGGTTTGCTTTTGCTCTTCTTCCCATTTCTTAGCCCCCTGCCTTAAATGGGCCCTTGTAAGCCCACAAGTTGGCTCCGGGCCCAAGAAGATCATATTTCACAGGATCAAATTTAAGGGTTGTCCACAAGTGAATTGCATTTTTTAGTGCAAATGTTGATTCAGAATGTCTTTGTTCATCAACTTTACAATATTTAGTTGATTTGTTATTACTAAATCTCGCTCTGCGTAATATTTCACACAACAACTTTAAAATTCATTGAATAGTTACTGGATAGCGCTACACTGGTTCTCTGTTCTAACACCGGATTGGCGCATTGTTAGTAATTTTATTTGGTCTTTAGAAGAATAAATATTTATTGAAGACAAGAAGTTAACAAACGGCTATCGACTATTAAGTCTCTCTGCCCGGGCGTATACTACAGATTATACTTACAGATCCTAAACCCCAAGACTTCTCGACAGAAACAGACGATTACGGACCAAATACAAAGAGACCAACACTTATCATAAGCCGTTGTAAATCTTCTTCTGCCTGTGCCAGGCCGTCTATGAAAGGATCCAGTCTCCCCATAAGTGTAATGATTTTATACAAAACAAAACAAAAATACAGAAAAGCTAGAAGATACAAAAAAGTGCTGAATCAAGCTAATGCTGATGAATGTTGAGTGTCTTGGGTGGGTGTCTACGAGAGGATTTGGTAGGGTCGCGTCTGATGCATACGGGCTTTGTGATGGTCCAGTAAGTGTTGGTCTCTTTGTATTTGGTCAGTAATCGTCTGTGTCTATCGAAGAGTCTTGGGGTTCAGGATCTGTAAAGGAGTTCATTGGAAGGGTTATGGATTATGTTATTACGATATCATAACCTAGAGTCATATTAGTTTCAATTTAGTTTTGTGTCATTTATGTCATGATCGTTCAGCTAATTCCAGTATGGTGTAAGTTTTCTTGCTGGTAGTAGTCATTATTATGTGTCCGTAGTCGAGGATAGGTCTACATATGGATTTGTATATTTTGGTGGCCGTTGAAACCTTCTCTCCCGTGACCACGGAAACCCCTAATGATGAAAGCAGGGTCGGTTCATTCTCCCATACAAATTGGAGCTCCCGATCATGCGGGAAGCATCTCCTTTAGCAATCCGCTCTTCTATTCTGCAAATCGCTCTCTTGGTCCGGTACACTTTTCTCCTTCAGTCGCTACCAAAGAGGCATATTCTTGTCTCATCTGAGGACAGAAAAGATCCCCATTGTTTCAACATGCAATTTAAATGATCCCTTTCAAAATGCAGGTGTGCTTGACGATGAGTTGTGGTAAGATTTTGACAAACTACGGGTGTCTTAGGGGCAAGTTACTTTCTTTCTGTCATCGTCTTACTGTCTACTGACTAATAGCCACTCTTCGTACTTCACGAAACTGTTGTTACAGTTAAACAGATTAAACGATTTCTTGATGATGTTGACACAATAAAGCGGTCATCCCGAGCCGTCGTAAATCTTCTTCTGCCTGTACCAGGCCGTCTATGAAAGGATCCAGTCTCCCCATAACTTTGAAAAACTGTTAGAATCGTGCCACGTGTCATATCCAGTTTTCGAGCAACAGCTCATTGGCTAAATTCATTTTCGATTAGAACAAAAACTCGGGCGGCTTCCCGCGGTGTAGTATGCATTAAAGTAACACTCTTCAAATTATAACTGATCAAATTATGAAAAACGAATAATGGGCAAGTTTCCGGTCATCATCAGCATCATCATCTTCCAGCTATACTTGTCCACTGCTGGACATAAACCTCCCGTAATAACTTCCATCCACCTCTGTCCCGTGCTGCTCTCATTCAATGGATACGCTTAAGATCGTCTGATCATCGAGTGGGCGGTCTTCCTTTATTTCATCGAATGCATCGTTACGTGGTCACCACTCCGGCACCCTTCTCGTCCATCTGTCATCACTGACTCTGGCCAGGTGTACCGCCGAATTCCATTTAAGGTTGGCAATTCTCTTGATGGCGTCGATTCTACTTCTTCCCCTCAAAGTTGTGTTGAGAACTATGTCTCACAGAGACAGACCTAGCATTGCTCTCTCCATTGCTACTCTGATTTTGTTAGCTGTACGTTTTGTTAGGGTTAATGTTTCGGCCCCATATGTTAGTACAGGTAAGATGCACTGATTGAAGACTCTCTTTTTAAGGCAGGTGGGAATGTCGGATCTTAGGACATAGCCTAGCTTTCCAAAATTTCCTTTCCCTGATTGAAGACTCTCCTTTTAAGGCAGTTGGGAATGTCGGATCTTAGGACGTAGCCTAGCTTTCCCAAGGCTGCCCAGGCTAGTCCAATTATTCTTGACAACTCACAAGTTTGGTTGTCTCAAGCGAATCTCGTGGCCCAGTTTTAATTGCAAAGGCAATAATTATTCTCGTTATAATCAGCACATAAATACGTTCGTTTTTGTTTACCAGTAGCTACGCCTATAAATGATAAGCATTATTGATAAATTCTCGTATTAAAACATATTAAATTGTCTTTCAAATGGTATATTTATTATTTCATCTCATAAATAGTTTTTAAAAATATCGTTAAGTCAAAAGTTTATAGTGGGCCGATTTCTATGCGCGCAAGTTAATGTTGTTTAGGGATGATTTTTGGTAAACACGCAAAAATTGTGGGCTATCCTTCCAGTGAAATTTATCGAATCTTTTGAAAATTTACATTTAGACACAGCGATTTCAGTAAATTCTCGCCTCATTGGTGATATAACTTAATTTTTTAATATAAAAACCTTCATAAATTAAATTTATTGAAAAAAAATGTTTATTTAGAATTGATAATTGCTTTGCAAAAATGTTTCTGATACTTTACAAATTGTATATTAAATATCTTTTAAGTATGCCACAGAATAAACATTCTATACTCACATAATAAATTAAATGCTCCAAATGATTTATTTTACTTCAAAATACAGTTGTAGCATTTCGGTGATTTATCTAGAAAACTGAACCGTTTCTAGAATTATTCTTATAAACTATAGAAATTTAACTAAAACTATGTTCAAAAGACATTTCGATGAACATTTCTATAACGCTTAATGTTACATTTTTGCTGTGCAAAGCAATTTGTAAATTAGTATTTATTCGTCTATTATTGAACGTTCGCTACAGTTCTAGAAAATTATTTTAAAACATTACGTAATTTAGCAATTGCATAATTACGGCGCAGTTGCGTAGGGAGCAGGCTTGGTTCTGCTTCCTTCCACAACGGTCTATATGAAGGAGCAGCTTTATAGATGTCAAGCCTGAGAACAGCAATGGAAATGCTGCTGGATATGACACCGTTGAACCTCGCCGTGGGGGGAACGCCAGTTCCGCAATTGTGAAGTTCAGAGAGGAAAGACAAAGCAGAAGTGGAATAATCGGGAATAGATACAGGAGCAGTCTCACTGCTAAGACCCCATGGCTGGACATGCCATAAAACGAAATGATGTGCAAACACTATTTCGAGAAAACCCACGCAGCAGAATGTAGCATTAAAGCTGGGTGAAGTGATGAATCCTTAACATACCACATTTAGCAAATAAAATCAAAAGGTATAGAGATAAAGGAATGAAGGAATGAAAACTCGAAGACGAAGGAAAGCATAAGTGCAGGACTATTTACACCTCGCGCAAATACTTCAAATCCATGGGAATCTACCCAAGTACCTTCCAAGTGGAGATACATGCAATCGAGAGATGCGTGCATAATTTTTTCCTCGACAGGAACTATCGCAGAAAACAAATTTATATCCTGTCACACACTCAAACGCCCATCAAGGATAGTAGCTCATACACCATCCGATCCAAATTGCTATGGGACTGTGTGGGAAAGCTAAACAAGCTTAGCAATAGATTAGCAACATTATATTGGGTACCAGGATATGCTGAAATAGAGGTAAATGAAGAAGCCTATAACTTAGTACATAAAGTTTCCAGTAATCCCCGAATAAGTCCGGATTTCTTATGTAGTATGAGTTCAACACCATCCACAAAAGATTAGATGATGAGACAAGAAAACAATGGATAAAAGATAAAAACCTGGAAAGGACATGCAAGTAGGGTTTCTGGTGCGGATATATCCGAACCGCAAAACCGAGGTTTTCTGTGCACAAACCGAAACCGCATAACCGTCATAAAAAACCGCGGTTTTCGATTTCATCTAAAGATAAATAAAAATAAAATATGAGTTCCCGAAATTCGACCTAGATTAGCAAGTTGAAGTTTGTGGCGACGTCGCGACGCCGCTTTCAAAGATTTTGCAACGCGGTTGTCACTACCGCTTCCTGACTAGCTTTCCCTTGAACAAAACGTCAAACTTGTTTCGCCAGCTTGATAATTACGAAAACTACGGCGGAAAAACCAGCAGCCGCATTAGGAAATTGAACTTTGCGGTGGTGTCTCGGCGCCGCAGTCAAATATTTCACAACGCGGTTTTCCGTCTCGCTTTCCGACCACGTTTTGATCTAACAAAACGTCGAATTTGTTGCGGTAGCTGCGTAATTTCGGAAAAACCAAATGCAACCAATCCTCGATTGATCTAACTTTTATCGGCCGTCCCGGCGCTAGTTATCCAGCGATTTCAACGCGGTTTTCAATTTCTGGTCGCAAAAACCTCAAAGTTTGATTGAGCCTGGGATTTATTGCCGTGGGATTATTGTTGGGCAAGATACTACACATGACGATGTCCGGGTAATTGAAAAAATGGTACAAATTGTCCAGCTGAACCAAAAATTTGATGTGACACTTTTTACAAGAAATCATCTCAAGTAATAAACAGCTGCAGCAGTGACGATGAAGATTTATTTCCTGAAGCACGTAGAAAATGTGGATGATGAGTAAGTATTACGTCGAAGAAGATGCTTAAATTAAAAGTAATTTTCAAATGGTAACAAAACGAAAAAATTATTTTCGTTTGGAGTTTGCTAAATATAAAAGAACTTCTGAGAGAACAAAAAGGTTAAATATCCTCCTACTCCAAAAGATCATTTTCCCTAAGCGTCAATTTTGGTACAAAACTAAGATCTCGTTTAAATATCAGACACTACTACCAAAAATTCTTAAAAACCGAATCCGAAACAGAAACCGCGGTTTTTAATTTTCAAAAACCAAAAACCGCGTTTTTGAATAAGTGCGGATATTCAGAAACCCTACTTGCAAGGCTAAGAAAATCCAAACTAATGCTGGGATCTTTTAACTGGAAAAGAACAAAAGCTTGCCTGAAACCAAACAAGCTTACAGGCTTAGAATTTTAACAGGAATCCTGATATTTTATGGGAACGCGAGAGAAATAGTTACTTACTTTTTATATTCTTCTTTTAAAAATTTGCATATATAGAATGCGATGTATTAGATATTGATTTTACTAATGATTTTAAAATTTCTAAATTTGACCTGAAATGATGAAACTTCAAAGTCATAATGAAACAAAAAAGTACCTGAACTGATGAAACTTCAAAGATATCTTAGAGAAAGCCTTGTATAGTATATTTTGTAACTAGGGCGGAAAGTTGTCGATTTTTTGACAAGCGATATTTGGAGCACGAACGAAGTGCACGCACATTCAGTCGAGAGAAAAATTGACAATTCCGCCCGTGTTACAGACAATATTCTTTATTACTCATGCGAGGGGATGTATCTTACCAGTTTGGGATCCAGGGGTCATCCAAAAAAAAAAAATGGAATCAAAAATGAAGAATTTACTTTTTTAATTGTCTCCGGTGGTGTGGATTCGTCATAAGAACTCTCCTCAGCCTCCAGTATCACCATAGAATTTACACTCATTTTAAAACGTTTTCTTAAATTTTTAACAATATTTTATAATAAAAAAAAATTATGACATTCCATGTCACTCTTTTAATATCGCCGTCTTGATTTGGTTCATTTTATTTTTATTTATTTTAATGTAACCTAACGATATAGAATATTTACGTGCGTTACCCAGATTATGTGAAAATACGAGATGTGACATTTTTCGTTTATTCGGTTTTTTATTAAATAATCTACGTCAAGAAGTACTTTTCGCGCATAAGTAATAAAAATTATATAATGTAACTACAAATTATAAATTTTATTTTTTTATAATTTGCAGTTACATTATATGTAAATCCAAATATTTTCAAAACTTTAACTTTTAGGATCCGAGTTTTTCATTCTATACTTTCATTAAATATCATGTCTGGTAGTGTGTAAAATATAAAGTAGATAATTTTTATTTTAAATTTAAAGACATTTTCATGAGAATGAGGTATATACAAAGGAGTGAAAATACAACGGCGGCATCGTCGCGACGCTCCCAAGATGAAAAGTTCATATATATTCCGGCAGGTCTTTAGGTTGTTTACGTCGCAGCATATTTTGCATTTTCTCATATAACACCGGCAGGAGAAACGCTCGCGCCTCGGCGAATCCACTACACCCACTCAGAAAACGAAGAAAAAACTTGTCTATTTTGTCTATTAGGGGCCGCTGTGCCACTGTTTACAACCTTGCGCTCCTATTAAGGGCTTACGCTGTCGGCAATAACTTGGCTAGCGGAGTTTCAGACAGTGCAAACTCGGCAACCAGATTTCCTACCCAACAATAAACTCCTTTTTTGCAGTCGACGTGTTTATTTTCATTCCCATATTAATTGCATGTGTTGGTGGGCGGAAAATGCGAAAATGTGTTTAATTAAATCCGGAGGGATCGACAGCGAGGTTCCCAGCTCAAATATTATTAATAATTCTTATTAAGTTTAAGATGTCGCGCAGAAATACTTTGCAGCACTTTGCCGTCGAGTTTGGAAGTAAATGGAGAGAGGGTAGATTTACTCCCGACTCGGAGAGTGATATGGCATGCAATGTAAAGTGTTATATAATTATTTTTTAATTTGTTTGCGAACATTTAATGTTTGTTTAATGCCTGTACTTCATCTGAATTCACTGCGCAAAATAAGGAGAAAATCTTCTATAATTATCTCGCGACAATACTTTGAAAAGAAAATTTTGTTTAGTTGAATTTTGGGTATCATTAGAATGTTCTGGATAGTAAAGCCAGGAGAATTTTAATTTAATTAGCTACTTCTTATTTGTGCCGTAGAAAAAAATACACGATTCGGGGCTCTTTTTGAACCGAAGTTATATGGGAATCAACGTATTAGACTAATGGGGGAATGTAATTAGACTGATAGCTCATGCATCTCATTTATGCATTAAGTTTTTTTGCATTGTATATTCATTTCTACTACATTTGGTGAAATTAGAAAACGTGTTGTATTTGCGCAAGATTGAAAGGAAATGTATTAAATTAAATTCATTAAATATCTCGATTATTCGTAAATGTACGATAATTATTATTTGTTGTTTTCTGTAGATTTTTCATGCACTTTTTACTTCTAGATTCAGAATTGGAGCAGTTACGAATTTTCTCGATTATCCGCTTGGAAAATGTGAATTTACGAAATTGCACTGCAAACTCGCAACTTTTTCCGAAAGTTAAACCGTCCCCGAAATTGCACTCCAAACTTGCGAAATTAATTTACACTTAATTGGTTAATAATCGATACGTTTACACAAGAGTAAGTAGTTAAGACCGAGAGATTATTGGAGCCGGACAGATTAGAGATTTGAATGAAACCAACAACCGACCAAACAGTTCAACTTAAACCTCACGAATATAGCCCCTAATACAGAAATATAAAGCGCAGAAAAAATTATAAACTTAATAGCTTTAAAAAAATAATTGCACAGGGAGGAGAACCGAGTATTTTTTTGTTATTTAATTCTATACAAAACGTTTCATTCCGCGTTCGGGTCCTTTAGGCAGGGCAACACCCCGTACAAAAAACGTTTTTTAATTCAACCCGCGCATTTGCAATTCCATTACTACTTAATCCTCGCACGAATTTAAAACAGCGCCCGCGAGGGAGAGAGAGAGACCGGGAATTAACGATAATTATGGAAGAATTTGCGTTTCGGCGTCGCCGAACAACCCTCTTGTCCTTTTATATTAATTGACCCTTAACTTTTTTTTTCTTTTCGTCTTCATTTTCGACACATAATTTTACATAAGAAAATAATTAAAGCTGAATTTAGCAAACAAATTTAAAACGTATTTCAGCCTACATTACAAATTTTGTTGAATGTTGAGAATTTGTCTTTCCTAACATTGCCATAAGTCTAGTCCCTATAGCATAACCTGCTGTGCCTAGAATAACTAACATTGGATATTTAGTTCTTCCCATTTAGTTCGTTTAATATATAATAACACCCTGTTAGTTAAAGATGCGGCAAAAATTCAATCGGTTATTCCTTGGCCTATTCTAGGAATATTCTGTCGTAAGATGATTTATGAAAACCCCTTTGTTTTGAAGGTACAGAGGGAACAAAATTTGCGACAACCATATTAGATATTTCTTGAAATCATTAATGGAAATAAGAGTAGCCCAATGAGTTTATCAAATTAAAAAAAATTAGTTTATCGAGTAGAAATAATTGTTGACTATAACTTGGAACGGCTGTTTTATCTAACGTACAAGTGGATTTCATTTGAATACGTCTCGTCTGTGATTATCACCTGTATCGGTCGCAGTTGTTTACATTGGGTGAGGTTTGGCTGTTTGACTCTACCATGTATGCGAACACCGAGATGATTGATATGCATTTCATGTATGGACTTGCTGATGGCAATGTATTAGAAGCTACACGGTCGTACATTGAACGGTTTCCTAGCCGTATTATAGCCGACCGAAAAATCTTCGAAAACGTTTATCGACGTCTTCGTGAAACACGCACATTGAAACGAAATGGAAGGACAGGAAGAATATTTACAGTAATAACATTACAACTGGAACATGTGCTGGATACGATAGAGGAAGATCAAAGTACTTCTACGCGACAAATTGCCAACACTTCTCTCATTGGTCAGGTTTCGAAATATCTTAAGGACAATTTGTTTTGTTGATACCACATTTAACGTGTTACTTACTACCTGCTGATTATCGTTCACGTATTGCGTTATTTCAATGGCTTTTGCAAACATTAGTTCTAATCCCTCTGTGGCTCTGTGGGTGATAAGGGTAAGGAATAAATTTATCACTCACGTTTTGTGACAAGAGAAAATATGTTTACAACAATTAAATAACACTAAATAACACAATAACAACGGATTCGCAAAGCCGCAACTTACTATAAACTTGTTGGCGTGACTGCGGCCCGTGTGAACTGAGTGAACTTTGTCGAGTGAACTTTTCCGGTGAACTGATTGTTTTTCGGTGGTGAGCGTATTTATATGTTCCTTCGGGTATCTGGACCCGGTTTATTGGGGATTGTAATATTCTCTACTGTCGCAAACTAATGTTTCTTAGATTTGTTTGTTCGAAAATTGTAATAATAATCCTACCATAAAATACAAATATTAAATCTTTTAGAAATTGTTCGGGTGATTACAGTATTAACCCTATAATAAAACAGACAATATATTTTTAGAAATTGTTTGGGTATTATAGCAGCGGCCCTATCGTAAAAGTAATTTCTTTGAAAAGCCTTCTTCTGAAAGTCCCGTTGCCGCTACACCTCAATTATTTTCATCATTGAAGCCAGTTTCTCAAGAAATGCAGTAAGGAATTTTCAACAACCATAATGTGTGCAGATGAAAATTTGCATGAGGTATGTGAACATCAAATTCAACATCAGTTCTCCTCGAATGTTTCGGTTGGAATTGTGGGTGTCTATCTAATTGGACCGGTATTTCTACCAGCAACACTTACTGGCGAGATTATCGCAACTTTTTGGAAGAAACACTGCCCGAGTTTCTGCAAGATGTTGTTAATGTGCAAGATATGCACGATGGTGCACACCACATTTTCATTAACATCAACATACGGAGATCGCTAAATTGGTCGAGGTGGGCCAAACGCATGGCCTGCTCGATCCCCAGAATTAAGCCCTCTTGATAGTTTCTTATTGGGCTTTCTTATGCCATTAGTTTATACTACTCCAGTGGAGAATTTGGATGAATTGCTAAATCGGATAATAGCTGGGTGTAACTCAATGAGTTCGGCACTCAATGGCAAGAAGATTGAATGCTTGTATCCAGGCTGGAGGAAGTCATTTCGAACATTTGTTGCAGATTGAGCAACTTTACAAGTACTTTTTCAGAATAAGATGTTATTACTGTCGCACATTTTATTCACCCAGTATCTACGAAGCAAAAGGTGTTTCAGAAATCATCTTAAGACAAAATATACTTAGAATAGGCCAAGGAATAACCCCTTGAATGTTTGTCGTATGTTTACCTAACACCCTGTATAATAATATTTCTCCAGTGCAAATTGTTAAATTTGCCAAATCTTGTCGGTCTAGTTTAGTTTATCAACTTTATAACGATTATAATTTAAAAACTCTTTTGGGTATTGTGCTGCAGAATTTTATTGGGAGACTTAAATTGGTAAAATTTGGTTTTTCACTTTGAATTGATAGAAGTTATAGCCTGATTTGTTTTCCAATTACATTAAAAATTATGTGGTAGCAAATTAAGAACGACGTGAAAACTACAGTAAACTATCCAAATATATAAGGAAAATGTGTAAAGAAGACAAAAATGGCTATATATCGACAATTTGCAGAGAAATCGGAGACCATCATCAAAAAAATGCATCCAGAGACCTTTTTGCCAAAATCAGAGGGATAACCAGACACTTCAAATCGCGAACCATAATTGTAGAAAACGAGCAGGGAGAAGTATAACGGAGAAAACAGAGGTTGCGAAGAGATGGAGAGAATACTGTCAAAACTTGTTAAAAGATCAACCAGAGACAACCCACCTGAAATCCCAAACTCAGAAGATCAGGAACCAGAAATCCTAAAATCCGAGGTGGAGTGGGCTCTCAAAAAGCTAAAACCTAGAAAATCTGCAGGACCTGACGGAATAGTGACTGAAATGATTGACGTGTCTGATGAAAGTATGATAAATCTTCTGCATATACTGTGTAACAAGATCTGAATATCAGGAGTCTGGCCGACTGATTGGGAAAATTGGCCAAATTGGTGTTATTTGGAAAAATTTAAAGGTCGATATTTCGGAAAGTTTTAAAAATTATTGGATATCTTTTTACATTAAATTGTTCGAAATTTAATCCAAAATCTTAAGGTGATCTCTATCACTTCCGAAAAGTAGTTTCATAAGTACCTAGAGTAAAATCAAAAATAAAAGGAGTTTGCTAAAGTTTGAGAACAACTCTATATAGACATTTTTTATTTGCCAATAGCACATATGTTTTTATTATACATAAGCGAGATAAGTACTATCTTGGCGCCCGTTTATCAGTGCGACAAATGGCTGTTTTGAATGTATTACCACATAACTTGGGTAACGCAGGCAAATATTCAATAAAAATCGCAAGTTACATTTAAAAAAATGAAGTAAATAAATTAAACAGAATCAAAACCTCAATTATAAAAACGTGACGTGAAAATGATTATTTTTTTCATTACAAAATAAAAATAAAAATTAAAGAAAACGTTTTAAAATGAGTGTAAATTCCATTGTGATACCGGAGACTGAAGAGAGTTCTCAGCTGAATGAATCCACACCACCGGAGACGATTCAAAAAGCAAATATTTCAATTTTTATTTTATCTTTTTGGTTGGCCCCAGGACCCCAAACTTTTAAGATACGTCCATGAGCTAGATACGTCCAAGATACTCGCATTGAGCAGGTTGGGCATTTTTAGTATTTAGGGTTTGTATTTGGGAGTGGGTGTGGTAATAAAGAGTATATATATAGTATATATATATATATATAGTAATAATATAGAGTACGTGGAAAAAAGCGTGGGTGGCGGCAGAAAGTTTCTTGAAGGTATGGGGAAAAGAGTTTAGCACAAATTACCGGGCGAAGGAGATGATATGGAAGGCTTGTTGGCGGAGTATATTGATGTATGGAGCTGAAATATGGGGGGTGAAGAAAGAAGAAGGCGTGGAAAAAGTGCAACTACAACTTTTTAAAAAGGCCCTGAAATTAGACAGATCAACTCCTTCCTACATAGTACTGCAGGAGCTAAATGAATTTATATTAAGAATTGAAGCAAGCCGACGAGTAGCAAGATATGAATGTAAAGTGAAGGGAATGACTGAGGAAAGAATTGTAAAAGAAGTGTTCAGGGTAGCAAGTTTGGAAGGAATTAATGGTAGGAGAGAGACAAATTGGGGAAGGAATAGAAGGACACTGTATGAAGGAGGTGGTATTTCTATCATGGAAATGAAGAGGCTTAGGAGGGAAGGCGTGCGAGTTGCCGAATGGCTAGTGGTAATGCTGAAGGAAGTTGAACTGCAAGAACGTCAAAGGAAAATAACGGAGAGTAGATATAGTAAGGACTATATGGAAATACAAATATTTGATGAGCTACCCAAATACTTAAAATCAACGATGGGCCTGAATGCCCAGTCAGTAATTGCCAGGTTTAGATGCGGCTGTGAAGAAAGAGGGCGAAAGTATTGGATGGATGACAAGTATAAGAGTTGCGGTGTATGTGGGGTAGGGAAAGACGTGTGGGTGCATTGGTTTGAGGAGTGCAAAAAAGGAGAGTGAACCGAAAGAGAGAGAATCTTAGGGTCGAAATGGAAACAGTGCATGAATGAGGATGGTAGTTGTTTGGTAATGAAGGAAAGGATAAAAAGATGGAAGGAACAGGGAACGGAAACAGAGGAGTGTCCAGTGTAGTTTTTTTTTCTCTTTTAACTTGGACTTTATTTTTTATGGTTTGAGATTATTGATTTGGTTTTCTTTATTTTATATTTTGTTGGTTTTGTTTTTCCTTTTGTTGTTTTTTGGTTTTTTGGTAAGAGGAAAGGTTTTTTTATGTCAATAAAGGTTATTGTATGTATGTACTCGCATGAACGAATGAGCGCACTCACTTCGTTCGTGCGCACCATTTCGCTTTTGTGGGTAATTGACAACTTACCGCCCTAGTTGCACAACATACTATTTTCTTCTTTCGCAAATCAATAAGTAATTAAATTTGTTCGTAATTAATCTAGAAATCGAATAGTTTTCGTTAAAACTTCACAGAAATTGAGGATAATTCAGAAGTAGCAACAGCAAATTCCAAAAAACTTCTGCAAATTTGTTGAAAATTTTATTTGTTATTCGAATTTATTATTTTTCTTTTGGTTTTGCCAAATTTCTTTTCAAATAAATCTTCTGTTGAATATTTCTTTGAATAAAGCTTGTGGAAAACGATTTTCCAAAAATCACCAAAACTTTACAAGCATGAACAAGATGGTACTAGGTAAAATGATATCAGACTAGATCCACAATCGGCTAGACAGATCGTTTAGATGTATATCGAAATCGACATAGATCGACTAGATAGAAGACATAACAATTCTAGACAAGAGTGGCATAGATTATGTTAATATTATGTTTAACACTTACTAGCATTAGTTCTAATTGGATTAGTAAAGATAAATTAGATTTAGTTACCGACATATAACAGATTAATCTAGACATACAATGATATTAGGCTAGGGTAGATTAGAAAAATAAATAAAGTAATTTAGGCCAATATAAAATAGTTTTTTTTCATTATAAAAAGGCACAACTAGAGAAGATGAGAAGAGAAGATGGATAAAATTGTATAATATTGGATGAGATTAACTAATTCAGAAAAAAAAATCAGAAAAGATCAGCCAAGACCAGACAAGACGAGAGAAGACCAGACAAAACCAGATATAACCAGACAAGACCATACAAAAGCAGACAAGGCCAGAAAAGACCAAGCAAGAACATTTAAGACCAGACAAGACATAACAAGACCATACAAGATCAAACAAGACCAGAGAAGACCAGACAAGACCAGACAAGACCAGACAAGACCAAAAAGGGCCAGAGAGGACCAGACAGGACCAGACCCGACCAGACAAAACCAAACAAGACCAGACAAGATCTGACAAGGCCAGACAATGGCAGACAATTGCAGGAAAGAACAATCAAGAGCAAACAATAGCAGGAAAGACCAGACGAGATCAGACAAGAGCAGGCAAGAGCAAAAAAGAGCAGACAAGAGCAGACCAGAGCAGACAAGAGCTGGCAAGAGCAAGCAATAAAAGACAATACCAGAGCATACAAGAGCAGAATACGGCAGACAACGTCAGACAAGACTAGATAAGACCCGACAAGACCAGATAAAGCCTAACAAGACCAGAAAAGACAATACAAAGTCAGACAATACGAGACAAGACTAGACAAGACTAGATAAAACCAGACAAGACAAGACAAAACCAAATAAGACCAGACAAGACAAGATAAAACAAAACCAGACAAGACCAGACACGAGCACAGAACAATAGACAAGACAAGACATGACCAGACAAGACTAGGCAAGACCAGACATGACCAGACAAGAACTCTAAAACTTCCTGTTAAATCCTATAAAAACCTGTAATGAAGTACTTACCTAGTATAAGGGAAAGACGGGAAGTAAGCCAGCTGTTTACTGGTGGCACGAGGGGATATCAAAGAGCAGACGACAGTGTATACGGGCAATGCGCCTTACCACGAGGGGTAGAAGAGGGGATGCAGACAAGCAGCTATCGGTAAACTATAGGAAGTGCCGGGATTGCCTAAAGAAGGTAATACAAGAAGGCAAACAACGCAAGTGGAATGAGCTGATAAAGGAGCTAGTCCCCAGACGTCATATTCCAGATGACGTCTGGGGACTAGCGTAACAGATCGTCATGAAGAAAACCAAAATGCTGAGAGGCCATAATGCACTAGAGGAAGAAAAACAACTGAAATGACCGGCATCCTAGACCGGACGTAATAGCTCCGGAAATATTTAGAATAGTGCTGGAAAATGGCGAAGGGACGTGTAGAGCATGCCTGAATAGACTACTGAGAAAGGAGAGATTTCCACAAATCTCTGAAAAACTACTCGCTTAGTGCTAATAGAAATACCAAAAAACACAAGACTTGGAGGATAGGTATCGACCTCTCTGCTTACTAAATGTACCAGGGAAATTATGGGAGAGCATCATAAGAAACAGACTGCAACAAGAGCTTGGCGCCCTGTGAGAGCAACAATATGAAAACAACTGTCGACGTTGTTAGAAAAATACGATAGCTAGCAAGGGTTGCATCCGCCCCTTCCTACCGACATAAGAAATTAGCGATAAGGGTGGCACAAGATATACGAAATGCTTTTAACATTGCACCGTTGTCTGAGATTTTGAAAACACTGGAGGAATAAAAGATATCGGCATACTTAGTCCGACTGATTGGAAACTTAGAGACAGGGAAATAGAAAATTAAAAAAACTCACCTCGTAACATACGCGGACGATTTTGCAGTGGCGGTAATAGATGGCAATGCGGAATAACTGTGGAAATGTGGAATGGTCGCTTAATATAATAGACCTGAAGCTGGAAGAAATGGGTCTTGAAATTGCGCCAGGAATATCAGCAGCGTTGGTACTGGTGGGAAGAAGGACCCTATCTGAGATGAGCATAGGTTTTGAAAATACAACAATTAAAACAAAAAAAGAATAAAATATTTGGGCATACGACTGGAGAAAGACCTAAAAATGTATACGCACATGTAGGATACCGCAAAAAAAATGACAAACGTTTAGGGACCAAGGGCGAGCCGCAGACGCACACTCTGCACAGTGGAACTGTCAAAAAACTGTACGGTGCTACTACATAGTATGAATCAAATGTTGAACAAAACGTTGAAGAGAACCAAAAAATATGGAAAAATGTATGAGAGAATACAGACAGCTGTCAATACGGATATGTAGTTCCTACAGGACAACCTCTGAGGAAGCACTGTCGGTAGTTGCCGAATGACGCCAATAGACCTGATGGCAAAATAAAGGCTAAGAAGGTACCTTGAAGGCGAGGAGAGCAGTAGTCGGATTAGAGAAGATACTATGCACGAAGGGCGAGCCGCAGACGCACACTCTGCACAGTGGCACTGTCAAAAAACTGTACGGTGCTACTACATAGTATGAATCAAATGTTGAACAAAACGTTGAAGAGAACCAGAAAATATGGAAAAATGTATGAGAGAATACAGAGAGCTGGCAATACTTATATGTAGTTCCTACAGGACGGCCTCTGCGGAAGCGCTGTCGGTAGTTGCCGGGATGATGTCAATAGACCTGATGGCAAAATAAAGGCTAAGAAGGTACCTTGAAGGCGAGGAGAGCAGTAGTCGGATTAGAGAAGATACTATGCACGAATGGCAGACAAGATGGAACCAGGAAACTGGATGCGCGGTGTGGACAAAACGACTCATCCCACGTATAGAACCATGGGTGAGACTAGAATACGGAGAAGTAAATTACTTTCTCTCGCTGCTTCTGCTCGGACTTGGTAGCTTAATGGCATACGTCTATCGCTGACATCTGATGGAAACCGAAAATTGTGTGAACTGCCGGGACCAGGTGGATGATTGCCACCATACATTTTTCAACTGCCCCAGATGGGCGAAACAATATGGAATATTGTTGGATATGGAAATTAAGGTGGGAAGAAAGCTGACCTTTAGAAAACCTACAGGAGACAATGCTACAAAGCAGATAATGCTGGGACGCAGTTGAGAGGCTAGCGACATCTGTCATAACAGCAAAATAGAAGGACGAAACTGACCAAAACAAAGGAGAAATAAAATGAAAAAAGGCAAACCCCGAGCGAAGTAATGCTGAGAAAATGCTGAGTTGTCGTAATTGCGGGGTGGGTTTTTTAGTGTGTAGTCAAGCCACTAAGGCGAGCAGTACCACACTCCCCAGAGCAAGTTGGAGCACTGGGGGCTGTACGTAAATGTATTTTACTCCTCCTCCCGAAAAAAGGACAAGACCAAACAAAACTAGACAAGACCAGAGAGGACAAGACAAATCCGGTCTGCCCCGCGGACAATATTTGCAAAGAAAATTAGTTATTGTTGGTCTAGTTTTGTCTGTCTACAGTTTTCTTTCCAATCTTGTCTGTTCAGCATTGTCTATATAGTTCTGTCTATATAGTCTTAGCTTTCTAGTTTTACCTATCTTTCTCTCAGATTTTCTGCCTAGTCTAGAATGCCGAATCTCATCTACCAGGTGTTACTAAATCAAAGAGATTGAATAATTTCTACATTATTATTGTTCTTGGAATTAATCTTTCCTAAATTAATAATTAGCACACTCAATGTCACTTTGCCCTAATTAAAAAATCCAATTTTTCTCAAAACAAAATAATGCGCGTAATATTTCCTCCCCGTGGAAAAATTTCCGACCTGCGAAATTAACGCTAATTTAACGCGTCGACCGTATTTATAATTTTCTACCGTAAGCCCCTGCGCTAATTAAAATAATTTAGGGGCTGATACGGCGCGTCGCGTTTCTTCGCATTCAAACATAATTCAGCATTTAATTCGTGCAAACAAACGTTGGAATAGCGTGTAAATTGACGGGATGGAATGAGGTTAAGTGTGCGTGACCCCTTCAAAACGGAAACAATGCAGGGTAGTTTTTCAAGTTGTCGTGATTTTATGCATCACTGTTAAAAGCGATTGTTGTTTATTGTTGTGACAAATTTGCGTTTTTAGCTATGGTTTAAACGATTTTAATATTTATTTTCTTCTATTAAAACAGAAAAAGGTGAAGTTATAAGGGTGTCTAACAAGTGTTATAAGTGTTGTTAGAATAGATATAATAGACTAGACTACACACGACTAGACATGCACGACTAGACACACAAAAGCATTTATGAATACGACTCTCTTGCATCGGGCTGAGATTATATATTCCTAATCTATCGGACCTATAATATCGGATAATATCTACGCTGACAAAACTCGATAGAGGAGTCTAGATGAAACGGATAAATTGTGGCATTAAATTGTCTCCTATTTTGTAACGACTTACATCCTGACCTTACCTTATAATGCTCGCGTTTATCTTTGTGTCTGTTTTGTATAAACAGTAGTCAAAAAGCTCTGGCGCAATCAAAGGGTCGCGTAACGAGAGTTTAAGTTTCACAGACGGAAAATCGAAACGAGGACTTTTTATTCACATCTGAGTATCCTTGTATTCCTTCTTCGTCCTTTCTGCGAGTGCTCAGACAATGAGTTTTTTTTTCTTTGCCGGTCCGCGCCGCGGGTTGGATTAGGATAAAGGTTTCTCTTTGAATATTTCCATAAAGGTATGGAAGATAGAGATTACGGCCACCTCTTTCACCTTTATCAAAAAAATAATAAGGAAAAAATATCGTAGGAGCGAACGGAATGTCCTGGGAATTGAAAGAAAGGAGAATTGTTTAATTAAGTTTTTTTAGGTGCGCCGAATTTGATACTTTCTTTTAAATAAGTGTTATATATATACCCGGAACATATTTTGTTTTTGTTATGAAACTGTTTTCGCGATGAAGGAAAATCTTCGTAAATTATTAACAACTTAAACAATTTTGATGAGAAACAGCGACGAATAAAGTTTGCGGTGCGAAGCTTAAAATATCCATGAATTTTTTTAATTCATCCCCTGCGACACCGAAAAACAAGCTTAAAATTATCCCGAGATAGAAAATCCCCTTTAAACTTATTAAAAAATAAACCCTCAATTTCCCGTTTGAAATTACAACAAATTTCTCGATAATTATTTTTAAACGTTCGAGTAATACTTTAAATTAAAAAAAAAACGTATATAAATTTCACCCCTACAAGCATCCAGTTGCTTTATTGTCAGTTAAAATGCAACATTCTCTAAATCTCTCAATAAATAAATTTAAAAAAACAACCCTCTATGTCCTTTAATTCTAGCACTCAAACATACGTACCACCCTTGATATTTTCATAAATTGTTTACGCTGGAAAAATAAATATTATTATGACAATAACTTATTTATTTAGGTAGTCATCAGCACGCCCATGTCATACGCTGTTTCGTTCCGGTGTGCTTGGATGACGTCAGTAAAAAAAGTCTTATCCGCCCGGTCTTGTGTGTCCAGTCTTGTCTCTCTAATCTTGTCGGTCTAGCCTTACCCGTCCCGCTTTAGCGAGTCTGCCAGTCTGTCCAGTCTTATAAAAACAGTCTGTTCAGTCTTGTCTGTGCACTTTTATCGGTCCATTCTTCTTTGCCCAGTCTTTTCTGTCCAATCTTGTCTGTTCAGTCTTTTCTGTTGAATCTAATCTCTAAGCCTAGTTCCGTCTCTCAACAACTATTTCTTTCGTCTTATAGAACTTTCTGCGTGGTGCGCACTAAGATTTTTGCCGTTGATTCTCGAAGTGTGTAATTGGTGGCCAAAGAGACGGTTGCAGATTTCATTTCTGACGCACCCCCTTCTGACGACTGAGGGGTAGAAAATACACGTAACGGCGAGCGCCATCAGCTCGAACCGCAACAGTTGGATTCAGCCGCGAGGTGTAGGGGGAAATTTCGAAAAACCGCGGAAAAAAAACTTAAGTTTTCCGACGTCCGCAGCTCGCCGGGGACGGCTCGGAACACGAACTCTTACATGCCAAGACACTCGGGCATCCGTTTCGAATCCAACGCGTAAAATTTCAATCGGTGAGCCCGGAAACGGCGGCAATCAAACTGACCGCACCTACCGGCGAACGGGAACTGATTTTCGTACTTTGGCGGGCGAGTCCGTAGTCGCAGCGACGCAGCGCTGGCACCAAAATCTTCGGGGCTCAGGTGCCGGCGGATTTGGAACCTGAAAAACGCTACATAATGTTGCTCTAAATCTACGGTCAAATTTGGGTGCAGATTAACATTTATTACTCGTCGTGACGCTATTCTGCTACGTCCAATTGTTGGTGTGGAACGGCAAAATATCGTTCTACAATCCTCTGCAAAATTGAGAATATTCATCAGAGGGTTCCCAAAATATGGACGTTTTAATTTCATAATTTGTTTTTTGCAATACAGTGAGTTTCGGCGGATGTCGCGACGGCAACAAAAGACGCAGCGCGATATGGATTACACTGAACAAGTGAACGTTCAAATCCCTTAACGCCCTCTTATACGCAATCGGGATTAAATTCGCCAACAAACTAAAAGACACTATGCCTAATCGGATCTCGCTAGTACGGTAGCGATCCGACCGGCAGTTTCGGAGGAGTTAGATTCCCCGCAAATAATGTTCAGCTTTTTCACGATATAATTGACATAAAGCGAGAGCAGGTCGTCGCAGGCACCTAATTCTTTCACTGTCCGTTGCGGGCAACCCTTACGCATCAAACGAACTGATTTGGAGACCTGGACCTTTTTATATGAGAAGAGCGTGTCCACCCATGTGAACGAAGAAACGAAATTTTCGTTCCGCCACACCGGATGAACTATCCGTAGCATTCTTGTCGGCCTAATGTCAAAAGACGTTATCTTAAAACGACGAAATTAAAACAGGTACGCGGCCACGTGAAATAATCGCCGCTGGACGACGCTGTGTGAAATTTGTGCGCAGCGGACTGACACGGTTGACAATCTAAACACAGGAGCAGGGAAAGATGGTTCGTTCTAGCGCCGCCTTCTTATGGGAAAATTATATGTAAAATCTAGTTCCCTCCTCGTTATGGGAAAAAACTTGTAAAATTTAGCCTCACCCACCGTATGGGAATTCTTATACAATATAGTGCAATACGCGGCCGAGTGTATATGTGTAGATTCTGCGATCGCGAAAGGTGAGGAGCGGAGCGGCGTCGTCATATGAGTGAAATTTCTTAAGTTTGTTGAAACTTGCCTATACCCTCGATCGTATTATTTATTTTTAAATTTAATATGAATATAAAGTATTTCGACTATTAGGTGTAATTTTGAGTGTAAAAGGAATATATCGTTCCGTTTTCAGTTTACGTAATCGGGATAGTATTTGAACTTGTAGATTTTTAGATGTGTGTCAAAAGGAAATAACATCCAAACAAAAAACATTTTACTATTTAATTGAGTTTAGTTTGTACATATAAAGAGTTGTATTGATAAGAACCGCTGAACCGACATGTTGTAAAACATAAATGACAATCATCATATTTAAAAAAATATATTTTATATATTACATTACACCATAGTAAAAGAAATTTTAAACAATCATCTAAATGTAGTAATGGAAAACATTTTTTTTTTAATATAAACATGAATTGCTGCTGTTAACAAACACCACCCGAAACATCTTTCTTCGCTATTATGAATATTAATAATACATTTTTCATATTCAAGGTATCTGGTAGATCTAAATATGAACTGCTCCCAGGATTTAAAGGACAATATTGTACAAAAGACATAATACGATATAAGATTGATGAAAGAGTCGATCCACTTTTTCATTCTTGGAATTCTAAGTAATGTTCCATAACTTCTTCAACTAATGTTTCCCGTTGAAATATATTTTTGAGACATTTTTAGACATTATTTTAATTTCACCAACCATATTTGCCATGTTTGCAAGAGCTTACATTTTTTCCACGATCATCGTGCTTTGTGGATGTTATGCGCTCGGAAGAAGCAGCTTAAACAATATTGGCTTGCACACATATTACAGCAAAACTTTTCTCAACTAGTTTTACTTGAGGCTTTTTGTCTTCCAAATATCAATCGATTTTCTTTATAGCAACCTACACGCCGTCTTTTGATATCAGTTTTCTCGAAGGAATGATCACCATCTTTAGCGTTGTATGAACAAGCGGCTGATTGGCTTATTGAATCGGAAACATGAACATATTTTTCACTGCAATTATCCGTTTTCTCGAGGGGATGTGCAATATCTGTAGCGTTCGATGAACAAACAGCTGATTGGTTTATTGAATCAGGAACATAAGCATACTTTTCACTGCTATTATCGCGGCCGCCAATAAAATTGTCTTCTAAAACTTTATTCTTTTGCGACCTAGGAAGTGACTTATATGATGGTGATAAACTAGTAGATTTTCTAAGTGGAGTCAAATCGATGTTATACTTATGAACACCTTCTTCATAAATACAATACCATCAATACAAGCCCATCTTGATAATAAGACAACAGTGTTAATATTAAATTATAAATGCTATCCGCCTCTATTTATATCATGTAGTTCTTTGCTTCAATGAGAGTGTGGGGTCTATGTAACCTCACGCTAAAAAGGGTGTGAAGTCTATGTAGCCCCACGCTAAAGAGGGTCTGAGGTCTATATAGCCCCCCGCTAAAGAGGGTGTGAGGTTTATGTAACCCCACGCTAAATAGAGTGTGGGGTCTATGTAACCTCACGCTAAAGAGGGTGTGAGGTCTATGTAGCCCTACGCTAAAGAGGGTACGAGGTATATGTAACCCCACGCTTAAGAGAGTTTGGGGTCTATGTTACCTCACGCTAAAGAGGGTTTAGGTCTATGTAGCCCCACGCTAAAGCGGGTGTAAGATATATGTAGACCCACGCTAAAGAGGGTGTGAGGTCTATGAAAGCGTGGTAAATTTCTTATACTATGGTGTAGCGGTTCTTTTCAAAACATCTCTTTATATGTACAAATGAAACTCAATGAAATAGTAAAATGGTTTCTGTTTGTATGTTATTTAATTGCCACACATTTTAAAAACCTACAAGTTCAAATACTAACCCGATTACGTTAACTGAAAACGGAAAGATATATTCCTTTCAGACTCAAAATTAAATCTAATAGTCAAAATACTTTAGCTCTCTCTCTCTGTCTAGTCGTTTACTTCATTGGTTGAAGTGTCGTGATCTTATGTATATCATTCATGTTATGGTGATAGTGATTTCTCTCCATTTATCTCTGTCTGTAATGCATCTCATGTTGTCCTGCAGTGAATTTCCTATGAAGCGCTTCATTTGGTCCATCCATCGCTTCGGAGTTCGTCCCCTAGGTCTCGTGGCTTCGACTGTTCCCTGTATCACAAGTTTTTCCAAATTGCCATCCTTTCTCCCGCTCACATGTCCAAAAAACTTGAGAATTCGCTGTCTTATGATGGTTGACAGTCTTATATTAATTTGCAGTTCTTCTAATATTGATGCGTTGATTCTGTGAGCAGTCCAAGGGGTTCTTAAAAGCCTTCTTCAGCCCCATATTTCAAAGCAGTCCAATTTAGCAATGCCTGTGGCCTTCAAGGTCCAGGTTTCTGCCCCATATAATGCTATTGGCAAGACAAGAGTTTCGACAAGTGTGCGTTTTGTTTTAGTAGTTATTTGTTAGTCCTTCCAGAATTTATGCTGCTTTGTCATGGAAGTTTTGACAAGAGCGATTCTCCTTTTGATTTCGATAGATGAAATTCCGTCTCTCTTTATGTCAGCACTCAGAAAATTAATTTCTTCTACTATTTCTATATCGTGTATGGTCTGTGCTCTGTTTATTCTGTTTGTGCGATCTGTTACCATTAACTTAGTTTTTTGCCAATTTATTTTTAACCCATAGTCCAGGCTTACTCCTTCCACTCTTTCAATAAGTTTAGCCATTTCCTGTTCGTCCTTTGTTATAAGTGTGGTGTCTTCGGCATAACGAAGGTTATTTATTTTTCTGCCACCTATACTTATGCCACCTTCCCAACCGTCCAAAGCCTTCCTGATAATATATTCACCATAAATGTTGAATAGCAAGGGAGATAAAATACACTCTTGTCTTACGCCTCGTTGTATGCTGAAGGTTGGGGAGGTTTTGTCCTCCAGTCTTACTGTTGCACTGCTGTTTTCATATAGATGTTTTAATAGGAGCACTAGATGTTGAGGGGTTCCCATCTCTAAGAGAGCTCTCCAAAGCTTTTGCCAGCTAACACAGTAAATAAATATATAAACTAAAGCTATATATATATATATATATATATATATATATATATATATATATATATATATAAACTGAAGCTATATATAAACCTAACACACAAAGCTAAAAGCTTTGCTGTAGTTTAGGAAATAGATTATTGTATTTTGACTCAGGTGTTTGGTTCTAGGAAATAGAGATATGATGGTTTTGCAAATTCTCTTGGCTTTTCGATAATATGTCTAACATTAGAGATTTGTTCTCTTGTGCCCTTTCCACTGACAAATCCTGCTTGTTCCTGTGGAATCTGCCAATCCAAAACGCTCCTGAGGCGTTGAAGGAGAATTCTGAGCATAACTTTGCTTGGATGTCAGATAACTGCAATGGTTCTGTAGTTGTTACATTTTTGACTGGAACCTTTTTTGTGCAATGGAATGGTAGTCGATGTGCACCAATCCTTTGGCATTGTCCGGTTTTCCATATGTTGTTGCATATCTTCCACGGAAATGTGATGCCTACTTAATCTAGTTGTTTTAACATTTCTGCGCTTATATTGTCACCGCCTGTGCTTTTATTGTTTTTCAAATAATGAATGGCTTGCTCTACTTCATCCCTCAAAATGTCAGGCTCTTGTTCCACATCGTTCATGGATGGTAATTCGTTTTCTTGTTCAGGGTCGTCATTCTCGTAGAGCTTTCTGCAATATAACTGCTATACCTCAAGAACTCCCTCTATTTCAGTAATAGTTTTGCAATTTTGATCTTCTATTTTCCACGTTTTTGGTTTAAATTCTCTGGTAATTTCCTTGATTGTCCGGAAGAGGTCTCGTGTTTCATTGGTTTTGTGTAATCTTTCAATGTCAAGGCAGATTTTTGTAAGTGTAGGTTTTTGTCCCGTCTACTCAGTCGTTAAATGTCCCTGTTCACTTTTTGGTATTCGATCATCTGTTCGTTTTTGCGTATTCCTGCTCTTCTGAGCATCTTTCTTTTCTACACTGCGTTCCAAGTTTCGTCAGTCAACCACTGTTCGTTTTTTACATTGTTGGTACTTTGTTAAATTACCTCCTCTTTGGTTTCGATCATAGTAGTTTTAAAAGTTTGCCACGTTGTCTCTGAATTTTCAAATTCTTTTTTTAGTTATTTGGGATAACTTCCAATTTTTTTCTTAGTTTTTCCATAAAAAAATGGATGTTTCCAGAGTTCAAGGGGGGAGCTTTTGCCTTTGTTTTCTTGGATTTAATGTGTATTTTTACTCGAGCTAGTAGCAGTTTGTGGTCGCTGCCACACTCCGCTTCTAGTAAGGTCTTGACGATGTGTATACTGGATTTATATCTTGACTGTACCAATATATAGTCTATTTGGTTTCTGTATAGGCCACCTGGAGATGTCCACGTATACCGACGTCCTGAATGTCGATGGAAGATGGTATTTGTGATAACCATGTTGTTTCCAATACAAAATTCCACGAGTTTTTGTCCAGATTAATTTCTGACGCCCAATCCATATCTGCCCATGAGGTGCTTTACTTGTTCGTGTTCCTCAGTTTGACCGATTTTAGCGTTGAAACCTCCTTGTATCAGAGTTATTTCTTTGTTGGGTATTTCTTGTATAGTACTTTCCAGTTTATTGTAAAAGTCATTTAATTCGTCTTCCGTGCTTGTTGATGTTGGAGCGTAGATTTGGACAATGTTTGATTTGCAAGGCCTGGCATTGATTTTTATAGTCAGTATTCTGGAACTTACAGGATTGTAGCCTAACACACTTGCATGAAGTGATTTTGGAATAATTATCGCTACGCCATGTATTGAGTCCGACTGATGTCCAGAAAAGCTTATTGTGTTGCCACTTTTGGAGGTGAAATGTCCACTACCAGACCAGTGAGTTTTGCATATACCTACTATATTGATGTTTGTCACTTCACGTTCGATGATGTCTAGTTTGCCAGGATGTGTAACGAGTCCCTGAACATTCCAAGTGGCAATTGAAATTCGTTTTCGGAGGTTCATCTTTGTTGATGTTATCTGCTTGTTCATATCTTCAGACCTTTCCATAGCATTCCCTCCCGGAGATCCGATCGAGGGAATATTTAAACTCCTCATATCTTTGACCATGAGATAATCCATAAGATTTTCTTGGGAAGGTACTAGAGGTAGTTTCCCTTTGCTTTCCTCTAGGATTTAAAAAGTTTTACTCACAAAATACTTTATATTCATATTAAATTAAAAAAATAAATAATACATACGATCGAGGTTACAGGCAAGTTTAAAGCCGCTCGGCCGCGTACTGTATTATATTGTATAGGAATTCCCATACGGAGGGGGAGCCTAAATTTTACAAGTAATTTCCCATAACGAAGGAGAAACTAGATTTTACATGTAATTTTCCCATAAGGAAGCAGCGCTAATGGAACGATCCACCTTTCCCTACTCACAGGTGAAAATCCTACACCATAAATAGCAATTTCCCGTTTCGCCGTGCAAGAGGAAAAGAGTTTTTGAGGAAAAAATGAAGAAATGTTAAAACTCACCTCTACAGCCGCCCACCAGCGCAACGTTATAAATCTAGTCATAAAAAACTACTTTATTGCTCGATGTAACGGAACAAAAATCCAGAGAAAATTCATTTGTTTAACCCATTTTGTATCACATTCGATCAAAATCTCAATTTTTTGTCCATTTTCGTAACTCCTTTAGTACGACGTAACAAAATCATCATCTTGAACCCTTAAGGAAATATTTGTTTTACTGGAAGTTACCTAAGGGACACACATTTTCTCAATGGCGCAATATTTAACTTGCGAAACTTAACACACCGACATGTCCAGTTTACTGTTATTTTTCCCCCGGCCAGCTTCGTTCTTCTTTAAAATAATATGGGGGTTGCAGCAACGCGTTCTTCGTTTCTTTTCAGCATAATTCAGGATATATTTGTCTAAGCAGGTTTATAGGGTGCGTAAATTGCCGGTTATAAATTGGTTTTAAGGAATGGAATTAGTTTTGAAAAATCGTACGAGAGGGATAGTTTTTAGAGGGTTGTAATCGTGTTAATTAACGTTCTAGTAGAGATTGATTCGTTTTTAAGGAAGATTGTGTTGTATTTGTTTATAATCTCTCTTTTCAATTCATTTCTAAAGTTTTTCTTTTGATTTCTGGTGAAAAATGTGAAGGAAGCCATTAAGAGTTTCTTTGCGTGTGAAAGCTTTCTAAAGACGAATAGAGAAGAAGTTTTTTTTGTTTATTTTCCCTCTCTTCTTTGTAGGAGTGTGAAAATCGTTAACCAAAAATAGATGTTAGGGGAGGAAATTGAAATGAGTTTTTTATGTTAACAAATATCTTATGATAACATTAAATGATAATGAGAGGGAAAAAATATATTGGAAATAGACTAAAAAAATATGTTCTTACAACTGTTGCACCTATAAAGCTTGAGATGATTTTAAAGCTTAATTTTGTCTCATTAAATGGTTTTAATTTCGATTTAATTAAAAAAATATAACAAAAAATTAATTAATATTTAAAATACTGGAGAACAATGAAAGGGCAACAGACAGTATTTGTAAGTCAACGTATTCTAAACCTCAAAAATCCTGCTCATTCGCTCCACCAACCCCAACTTTTTATTTTATCCAATAAAAATAAACATCGTAAAAAAACTTTCACTTTTATAACTTTTTGATCGTGTTAGTTAAAAAAAAGTTACACGACCAAAGTTGGGCATTAAAAGTTCGGGGATGGGCATCCTATATCCGTAGTTGGGGTCGCTCAGCGTCGCGGCGCTAAGTGATTCGCCGTTATCGGGGAAAACCGGAAGGAAACCGCCACGATGGAGCCACGACACACATGGGGCAGGTTTTCGGGAAAGTTTTTACCTTTTTTTCGTTTTTCACGCGCACGGTTAAATCCAATTAAGGTAAAATTGTGGGAAAGCTTTCGTATTTGCTAAACAAATATAAAATTAAAATATTTCGATCGATTATGTGGTATTACAGCATAAGATTTGAATGCCTAGTTTATGTTGTTTAGTGTAATTTTGCTACCCAGTCATATCTAGGTAGACTAGACAGACAAGACTAGAGTAACAATATTATTATATTATAATATACAATATAATATCAAATTATTGTAATATAATTTCATTTGTTACTACAATCTATAGTTCCTATCGGCGCCGGCGGCCAAGAGTTTTTCGAGGAAAATTAAATGAAAATTTAATTTCCTTAGTTTGAAACAGTCTGCATTCCTTAATGTAATTGTCAATAAAAAAAATTTTTTATGAATTTTCCTATTGAGTTTTCAAGCGAATTTTTTGTCAGGTTTGTATATTTCTTGTTAGAAATAAGAATTCAGATTTGAAATGAAACAAAGCAAGTTGCCTTCGAATCCTTGCGAAGAAGCTTAAATATTCAACTAATAGTTTTGTGTACGTGAAATGTATAGTTAGCAAGCTGGAAATGAGTTTTCTCGCATCAGCGATTTTACTATCTCGAGAATTCCGTATTTTCTTACGACTGAACAGCTTGTTTTTTTGGTTGAGAAAATATATGAAAATGATTGTCCTGTGACATCTAAATTGGATGTAAAGTCCATTAGGTCGTAACGCAAGGGGAGAAAATGAGATCCGTGATGTAAATGTGAGCGTAAACTGAGCGCACAATTGCTCACATTCAGGATAATATTACCATTATTTTCACAGAATATAACACGGAGCAAAGGAGAAAAAAATCCGGGTCAAACATTCCTTTAAAACAAACAAACTCATTGTATTTGTAATTTCAAGTATTTTTTGTTTGTTTTTCGTTTTAATTTTCGCGGAAACAAACTCGGATCCAACATAAATATATTAGTTTTCTACTTTAAAATTTATTCAAAATATTTTTAATTAACCTAAAATTTGTAAACAGAAAAACCGCAGTGAATTGCTCCCTTTGATGTAAATTCCGACGCGAGCTCCAATAGCCAAGTTGACTGAGTCTCAATACATCGCGATGTTAGAAATGCTGTACTGAGTACAATAAAGTAAATTTGCCGTGTGCAAAGCAATCAGAACGGACATGATTCTAACGAACAATCGCTACTAGCTGAAGGACTAGCTGTTGATCGCAACTCGAAATCCATTACTTCGAGCCTTTTGTGGCCTTAATATTGAAGTCATAGACGTAATGTATTGGATGGTTGCGGCCGTTACTACTTGGCAATCCATACTTACACTGAATTGATTTAAGTGTACTTAAAACATAATCAATTCAGTCATGAACTTAAAGTTATATCAAGCTTTGACTTTGCGAACATCTTTGATACTAGTGTATCTGTCGTAGACATAGTGAAATCCCTCACATTGTAAAACCGAGTCATTGCATGATTTGCCGGCAGTTCGTGTATTCTATTTCAATTACACGATATGACTAAGTAGTTCATAAAATCTTCACACATAAGTTTGTTTATTTATCTCTTTATTAATAGGACAGATAATTAAGAAAAGTAGCTTTACTATCAGATGACTGCACATAGTCATTTGTTGAAACGTCAAAACGGTATGTAATTCGGATTGTGTAAATTAAGCATCTCAAACTCGAACGCTAACAGGGTTGAAATAAAACGGTTTAAGTTTAGATGGGCCGTAAAAACCACACGAACTGCCGGCAGATCATGAGTGGCTCAGTTTTACCCAATCTGACGCATTTCACTATATGACTACGACATATTGATTTCGTAGTCTCTACAGAATTCCAAAAGCTAAATGGAAGTTCAGAAAGGTCGAAATTCAAATTGGAGGGCTTTAGAATGAACTTTAACGGGATGAATTTAACGTTGAGACCTTATAAATTTGAATACTGAATGTCTATATTCAGATTTTCTTATAAAATCTCATTCACATTTCCAGGAAAATTATCGGTAAAATGTCATCAAGTTTCAAATAACTTTCATAACACTCCTAAAAGTATTTCAGTTCTATCCGCGGGAAACCGGATCCCACCCGTGAAACTATTGACATAAGGCTGGCGGTTACGGCCTAAAAAAATAATCAATGTTTGTGGGGCAAACAAAACCGACAATTGCACAAACACCGTCCGAATCAAAATAAACACCCCGCCCCGTAATTTTGTTGAAACTGAATTAAATTCGCGTACTGTAATTACATTTTTTTTTTTAATTAATGCCGAAATTATAACATTATTGATATTATTCGAACGGCTTTCAATTAAATTCGTTTGGAGTTTATTTCCCTCAGCCCGATTGTGTGTTTGTGAATAATTATTTGCGTTGGATTAGTCGTATGCCAACGGTTCAATTGAAACTAAATAACATTAGTGCTTATCGAAGATGTACCACCACTTTTTTTTTTCTGCTCTATTTAAATCTTCCTCAATCTGGGGTCAAGTCAATCCATGCTATTGCATTCAGTCTCTAAGGATCGTCTCCATAGTGTTTTATCTGGATGGAAAATTATAACGTGTGTCGCATGGTCGTTTTCCCCAGACTCGCAGAGGGGAGATTCTTTTTTCCTAAATCCGTGGAAATACGCCTTGAAGTTACCATGACCTGTTAAAAATTAAATTGCATGATAGGATAGACTTACGTTTAACCTGCACCAATCGCCTTTATTTACAATATAAATAGCTTAATCCACAAGCCTGTTGTAGCTGCGATCCAGCTGTCCTGCCAGAGTTTCTCGAAATGTCCCTTGGAACCTGATGGCAGTGCTTATTTAGGCAATTTGTTATATGCAATTGGCAGATAAACATTGCTTGCTTCGAGCTCATTGCGAAAATTCCTAATTTTCAGAATGTTTGAAAAAATATTTTTAACTACTCGCACACTAAAGTGAACACATTGTTAAGAAAATGATAGTATGTGAACGATGCCATTATTATAATCGTGTGTAAAAGTATCCAAATCGTGCTTAAAAGTGGATTTTCTCGAATGGAGTTTCTTTATTAAGCGAATTCTAAAAATCTATGTTGCACTTAAATGGAACCCTTAATGAAGTTGTTGGGCGCCTCAAAATTAAATGCAACGCACAGTGTTGAGAAACCTAGGGCGAGATCAAGGCGGTCGCTCAGAACAGCGTCAGGTTGAGAAATCTTGTGGAGGTCCTATGTTCGGAAATAGAATGATAGGACCTGGATAGGATGAAATGATGGGACCTGTATGGTATAGAATCATGGGAGAGATGAAGATCTATCCATTTACTTCACTGTGCGAATCCATCAAATAATTATTCACAAACACACACACACACACTTGGACTGAGTAAAATAAACTCCAAACGAATTTAATTGAAAATTTAGGTTATCCTATATTTAAGCTAGGTTAGGTTATGGTTAGGTTGAGTTACATTAGAGTATGTAACAAAATTCTACAGGTCTCATCATTCATAATTTCACTTTGGTGTGCGAGTAGATAAAAATATTTTTTCAAACATTCTTGAACAAACATTCTGAAAATCTGAAAATATTTCTTCTAATAACAAAACTCTACAGGTGCCATCATTTCATAGCATCCAGGTCCCATCATTCTATCCCATCCAGGTCCCAGATATCATCCTATCCAGGTCCTATCATTCTATTTCCGAACATAGGGCCTCCACAAGATTTCTCAACCTGACCCTGTTCTGAGCGACCGCCTTGATCTCGCCCTAGGTTTCTCAACACTGTGCGTCGCCATATAATTTTGAGGCGCCCAACAACTTAATTACGGGTTTCATTCAAGTGCAACATAGAGTGTGGCCTAGGCATCACTATTTTCTCTTCGTTGTAGTACGTGCGATGGGCGCCTGCTTTGTTTTCTGCCCTAACTCGGTAGAGATGATCACTTGTGACCAGAAAACGCGGAGGAATTTTCGCTCATTGCCTTCGACTCCACTATGGGCTTTAATCACATTTTTATTTCAAATTTTTGCAGCTGTCATCCACGTCTCCATTAACAGTTCAGTGGCTCCATTCAAACTTTTCAGAGTATCGAGGACAGATCAGCTTTTTTATAAGAAGAGGAGATGCATTTACGCACGACCCCCAGAACGTTGTGTTCTGGAGAGTGGGACTGACCGCCACCGGTATTCCCGGGACGCAACCACCCACTAAACTATAACCTCTGTATTTCCGGTGGATCCCCCGAGGAACCGACGCTAGTCATTACTTCGCGGCGGGGAGGTGGGAAGCTTAGGCCCTGCCGCCGTTCACTTTTGTCTATCTTGTTGCTTTTACTCATGCCTTCCTCTTCGCCCTGCTGGGCCTATATGCCTCCTACTGGATGCCTAGTATCTTCAGGATGTTTTCAGGATGCAGGCTAGTTAGCAGCCAGCATTCCATTGTTCCTCCGAGTGCATCAATGACGCACCGTATCCAGCGGCAGTTATGCGTGCGCCTGAAATATACTCCCATCTCTGTCCCTCCTGCTGGAATCTGGGGCATTCCAGCAGGACGTGTTCTGCTGTCTCCGAGATCCCTGGGCACTGGGAGCAGTCGGGTGTTATTGCTGCCCCTATTCGGTGGAGCTACACACGGAAGCCCCCATATCCCGTGAGTATTTGGGTGAGGTGATAGTTCACATCACTGTGCATCCTGCAGATCCACGGCTCGACCGTTACTTGATTTGTTCCATCTTTCCTGCCACTGCGTTAGGGCGATCGCCCTCTCGGTCTGTGTTGGATCGTTTTCGGCCTCCGTCTGTTGGGGATCGTCCTGGGCCGGCCCCTTCTTCTTTTTATATTGTCGCATGCGTTCTTTTGCTAGCAGGTCTATTGGCGGCAGGTCAGCGATGACCTGTGCTGCATCTGCGGATACAGTCCGGTAGGCGCATGCGATTCTCAGTGCACTCGTCCTGTGTGCGGGGGCTATCAGCCTTAGGTACGCGAGGACAGATCAGCTGTAACATATTATCGAACAGAGACTATTGCTATGATTTTCAACATAATGCAAGGCATATAATTTGACAATGAGCCCTGCTTCGAATACTGAGCAGTAATGTTCTAACTTAATGAGTTTGTGGTGAACCTCTTCGCCATTGTAATAGGCAACAAATGCAGCTCCTGTGGCTTTACTCGATTTCGAACCGTCCGTGTATAGCCGAAGTTGGAAAAGATTTTATAGTATAAAACGATACCTAATCAATGAATATTTTGAAGGGTGAATGTGTTCTTATATGTTCACGTTCAGTTCGATATTATTCAAAGTATTATGTAAGCCTTCTTGCTATCTTTAATTAATGTATCGTTTGCAAATTTTTGTGAGCTATAGTGGGCTAGTTGTTTGAGGCGGATGGCTACTGGAAGGAGACCTGTAATCACTCAAGCTGCCTTTGAGTGCGATAGGCTTTCGCGGCGCGGATGGTGCTGAGGCGATGTATGCCCAAGACTTAGAGGTTTCCTTTCAAGCCACATGACTTCTGCCAGATCGGACATAGAACATAATAATGCGAGTTCTATCGCACCGCGATAGATTTCGGACAACTCTGATCTTCCAAGACTTTATACTCAGTTGTTTCACTTTACAACATGACTGATTTTGTGTTCCTTAAAGTTCAGGAATCTGTCTGTAGTGACACCTAAATACCGGAGATGCTGTTGGCATTTAATTTTGTCCTTTCCTAGAATGAAACTTCTTTTGATGTGAGGATTTGCAAAAGAAGAGGGTTTGGTCTTTTTGCAACTGTGTCTAGTGTCAATTGCCCACTGGCGAAGATATTCTAGAGCACGGTGCGTGATCTCTTTCAGTCCAACAATAGTTCAGGTTCTACCAAACAGAAGAATATCATAGGCATAAGCTATGATTTCGCACTATTCGGGCAGATTTCTTTCGAAGATAGTTCCATACAAACTATTCCAGAAACCTGGACCTGATTTAGAACCCTGTGTATCCTATCCTAATATCCCTATCCTTTATCCTTTGGTAATACTTTTTTCGGCGTATAAACCTGGCTCGCTGATTATGTCTTTGCGTTCTGAAAAGTAGCTCCTGGCTAATTTGATGAGATTGTGGGGACAACCTTTCTCTAGTAGCCTGTAGATAAGAAGCGGCCACCAGGCATTATCAAATATCACATTGATATATAAGGCTATGGTGCAACAATAATACTTAGATCTTACCGAATCACGTATGAACCTAGCTGCCTCAGAAAACCCGTGAACTGTTGAAGCCCCTTTTCTAAAGCCAAATTCATTTTATTTTATCAATTTGTTGCTAAAGTGATGCTCTATTCTCGAGATGAGTAAAGAATCTAGGGCCTTTCTGGCAGCAAAAAGTAAAAGTAAAGTCCTTCGTGGATAGTGCCGATTTGTTGGGTTTGGGGATGATCTTGATGATATGCTCTTTCCAATAAGATGGGAATATAATTTTTTTAGAGACTCGTTGTACAGAGTAGTGAATGTGCTTGGTGCAGAATTAAAGGCAGCTAACACTGTGTCCGACGATATGCCAGGCGCGTTCTAGGCTTTCGGGCTAATTCCGCGTACGACGCGTTCTATTTCAGAAAAATTGGCAAGACAAGGCCACACATACATGATCGGACGTACAAGACCAGAGAGAGGAGGCCAGATAAGCAACAGTGGACAGACAAGGGCAGAGAGATAACCAAACTTAAAGAAAACATTATATGGTTGAATAACTAGAGTTTAGGAAATGAAACCCCTTTCGATAATTACATTTACTATATGTGCACGTACTATTATTATGTGTGTAATATAATAATATAACTAACAATGTAAATTTATATTAAGTCCAGATTTTCTGGTATAATCTTTGAAATAATTGCTCCATTCTATGTTTGCATTCGCAGTGGTAAAGTAAAGAACAAAAAAAAAGTGCCGGCTACCGAATGTTTGTTTCCGTTTGTCGTCCGTTAATTACCGGGAATAATTTCCGGATCTAATTGGCACGATCCTCCTCGACCCGTGAAAATATTTATCGACAAAGCGGGAGTTTTCCACCACGTTTTTTTCCTCTCCACATTTTGTTGGCTCCTGAATTTATCTCACTAGGAATTAAAATGCAAATCGCGCGACAGAAAGGGAATAGATAAATAAATGAAAAAAATACGGAGCGGCGACGGACCATCGATCGAAAAATCTACAAATAAAGGGAGAATAAATAGTTGTTGAAACAATGGTGATAAACAATGGGGAGCGTGTCTGGGCTTAATGCCATTTTCCTTTTCGCCCGACACATTAATACTTCAACTTTAAATGTAATAACACTTTCTGACCTCGCACTAAAAGCGACATTACGTCTAAACACTAAAAGCAAAAGTTTTTTCCCAGCATCTATATTTTGTATTATTTTTTATTTCTCGTTTACATTCTGATATAATAGGAAAGTTTGTCAAATTGCAAAAGCCGAGCAAAAATTTGCTTTGTTGTATTTGTTTAGTTCTGTTGAAACGAGTTCAGTCTAGTCTGCTATTATATTATACGCCTGCTTCTATAGATAGTACAGTTTAGAGTACAAAGTAAACAAACCACTAATTATTATTTGTTTTATAATTTTCATAATTATTTGTTTTTTTAATTCGAATACAAATATCATTGTCTTACGTTCAAGGAAACTACTGTTAGGGTGGGTACACACCTGAGGCGAGGCAAAGCGAGGTCGAAGGAGCCACAAACGGGTGCCTCGTTTAGTTGCGTAGTATATACGTAGTCTATACGGCGTTTGTGCTGCCTCGATCCACACGCGAGATACTTTGCAGCGCCTTGGTTACACATCTACATACAAATTTTCCAATCCTCAGGTGTGTAACCTGGTGTACCTCAGGTGTGTAATGGAGGTTTGAAAATATGAAAATATGATAACCAATTCAGACCTACGTGGGTTCAGTTATAAGAAAAAGAGAAGTAGATGTGGAACATAATGAATTTAACAGTCGGGACCGGTTACAATTTAACTGGATATTACAACATTGCCGAGATACAATTCTGGAGTGTTGGAATTCGACGCCTTGAATGTATGCTTGATTTTTTGCAAATCTCCTCTCATAGCAAATTACACACATTTTTAGAAGATTTATTTTTATTTTTATGCGAGGCAAGTCACAATTCCTCTTTATTCGAATCAAATCAAATCAAATCAATTTTATTACATGTAAGATGTATATGGTAAATACATAGATGTGAACGTCAAAAAGAAAAAGAAAAAAAAAAGATATAAAAATATAAATCAAATATCAAAAGAGAACAGATCGAAAATAAACGATAATCACTGAAACGAATTAAAAAATTCTTGAAATGTATAAATTGTCTCCTTTAGTAGTAGGATCTCCTGTAGCTTTTCTTGGACATTTTTTCTGTGATGGTATTTGGCAGATTGTTGTCTACGACCACTCCTAAAATTTATACTGGTGATTTGCTACAACAAGTTAGGTTGCATTTTGGAGTATACAGCTTGTTTCGTCCTCTTGTGTTGTAGTGGTGGATATCCCAATTTTTGTAAAGACTAATTTTCATTTTATGGATGAAGCAAGCAATTTCTGATATATAAAGGCTTGTTACTGTTAGAATTTGCAGTCATTGGAAGTGCGGTCTACATGTGGCTGTTGGAGGAATACCCACTAATGATCAAATGACTTTTTTTTGAGCCTTCAGTATAATCTCAAGTTTACTGGAGGATCCCCAAGTCAAAATTCCATATGTTAGAATGGACTGAACTTCTGCATAATAATAGTTCACAAGCTCAGATTGGTTTATTATTTGGCGAAGGGTTCGAATTAAGTACGCTTTATAGCCCAACTTTTTTAGTACAGTTTCTGTTGTCTTATCTCAAGTTAGGATTCCTCTATATAAAGCCCCACGAATTTTGTTTTCTTCGCCCTATGCAGGTTGAAATTGTCGAATTTTATATTTAAATTATTTGCGTATTGGCTTCTTTGCGTTTGAAAAGTTACATATTCCGTCTTCTCCTTGTTTAAAAATAGGTTATTTGCCAAGCACCACTGTACTATTTTAAGTAAAACATTGTTTGCTTAAAGTTCATTTTCAATCAAAGAGTTTCTGGAGATAATGAAAGTGGCATCATCATCATGTATAAATGTTACAAGGTCCGCAATATATAAGAGGAATAGTGTGGGGGCAAGTCCACTTATCTGCGGAACACCTATAAACATATGTTCACTGGTTTTGAAAAAGAAAGATTTATTCTTGGATGTGATTTCCACACATTGCTATCTGTTTGTTAGAAATGATTTTAGCCAAATTATCGATTTACCACGAATTCCCAATATATACAATTTGTTTAATAATTGTTGGTGTGATACGCAATCAAAAGCTTTCGATAAATCGCAGAAAATACCAACTGGATATTTGCCGTTATGGATCTCTTGTAGAATTTTGCTATAGAACTCAGTGATAGCCGTCGAGGTCGATTGTCCTGTGCGAAAGTCGTGCTGTTCTTTGAGAATAAGTTGATGCTTCTCGATAAATGGTAAAAGCTTGTGAAGCATGCTGTATTGCAGCACTTTAGACATAGCTGATAGCAGAGCTATAGGTCTACAGTTATTTAGGAGTGTTTTTTCTCCTCGTTTATGTATTGGACAGATTTTGGCATTTTTCAAAATTTCAGGAAACTCTTCCAATTCAAATGACCGGTTAACAATATAAGTTATAGGCTTCGCTAAAAGATCTATATATAGTTTAAAGATGTTGCCAGGTATTGAATCTAAACCACTTGTAGATTTATTTTTAAGTTTACCACTTACAAGCCATATAATTTCATTTTCAGAAAAATCGTCCAGATATAGTGTTTTGTCATTGAATGACATGTGACGATTGGATATGTTTGAGAGGGTGACATTTTGAGCTATTTTGGTAGGAGCTTGTTCGAAGAAATCATTAAAAAGAGTCGCTACTCTTTCCGGATCTTCAATGATAGAGTCATTGTAACTTAAGCGGATTTCTTCTTTCACCCTGGTCTTGTTAGTTTGCTGGTTGATTATATGTCAAGCTGTTTTCTGTTTGTTCTCCGACTTCTGCAGCAGTGTACTGAAAAATTGTCGCTTAAGATTTGTTAAAACACAGGAGTACCGATTTTTATAATTAAATACGCTTGGCGCAAAACCGGGTATTTCTTCTGGAGCACATACAAATCTTTTAGCTCCCTGCTTGCCCTTTTTGCATCATTAGTGATCCATGTCTTGTTTCCCCGAAAAAACCCTACGGGAAAACAGGTACTAAAATGATAATATAACGTATTTATAAAATGTACACATGTATCGTTAATATTTGATGCGCTATACGTACTCGTCCATGATTCATCAGTTAATTGTTTGACAAAAAGTTCCTTGTTTTCTTTACTAAAATCTGTCTTATGGTAATATGTATCTGCTTTTAGTTTCAATTTTCTATTTAGAACAACTATTCGATGATCACTTATTGGCGTGTCAATAATTGACGTCGCATTTTGCGTGGAATTGACAAAATTTTTATCGATGCAGCTCTTTGAGGTAGCTGTTATCCTGGTATATTCTTTAACTTGCTCCTCTATTCCATATGTTAACATTGGGTTGACTAAATTAACTTTTTTCTTTGGAGTTTCCTGTGAAGTTAATTTTAAAATCTCCCGAGACTATTATATTTCTTGTTTTGAAGAACGAATGGTGGAGTATCCGTTCTAGCGTTAACATAAAACTATCTATGCCGCCATTTGGTGTATAAATTAATTATTGAAGTCGAGTCTAATCTAGATCTCCATACCACTCCACAGATTTCAAAATGCTTTTCTGTTTAGTTCATTGGGATTTCTTCCACGTTGATGGTGTTTGATTCAAATGTATTTCTATTCCAAATACCTACACCGCCGCCAGTAGTATGGGATCTACAAAAAAAAAAACTGATTAAAGAATAATTGTGTAAATGCATTATTGTCTGCAGACGACACAGATTCTCAATTTTTGTTTCTAACAATATTTGTTATTGTTACTAATACGCAATTTAAGGTGTTGAATAGTACCAATTTGTTGTCAAGAAAGCAATTAAAATAATCGTTTCTAGTGATGCTCAGGTTAACCCTCTCACTGCCACGCCGGGTCATGGGTGCCAGCACCCAAAGTACCTGCTGCGCCGTGCCGGTTGACGCGTGCCGGAACTTTTATAATGCCGCTAAATATATAATGCCACCATCTATTGAACTAGTTCATAATACTTCGTTGTTTTTGTTTGGCATCTTGGCAACAATTGCTTCGAAAGTTGGCTGAATTTATATTACCGAATATATATCCTTGTGGTTATATTTTGCAATAATTGCTCTTCAAACGATGAGGAATTAAGTTAAGTATGTATTAGTGGCAACAAATTCTGTACCGTTGCATTTTCAAAAAAGGAAAAAGATCATATTTGATTATTTCTCATCAAATAGTGATGATACATTAACTTCATCTTCCAACGGTTATGCTGATATTTGATGTTCTTTCTCGCGATTCCTGTTTTTCGAATATTGATGATGAAATAGAAAACACATCCTTATCCAAAAATTCATGGCCGTCTTGCAAAAAATTACAGCGGTAATTTCCTTTCGTATCTAATGAAGGGACAGAATCTGATATTGCGAATATTTATTGTGTAGAGGAGCGAATTGACTTTTATTCAATTCCCGTGTACGATATCTATTTCAAAGAAATTGCTGATTAGGCAAATCTATATGCCATACAAAATTTCGTCAAAATAATGTAAAACCATCACAACTGGAGTCTAACAAGAACTTTTGAAATCAAAAAGTTTTTTTGTGTAATTTTATATATGTGGGAATCGTACTCATGTCGTCCATTAGAGACTATTGGAGTCGTGATGAGTTTTATCCAAAAACACCAGTTGCAAATGTTATGTCCCGTAATCGTTTTGAGTTATTGTTGCGTATGGTGCCTATAATGATGAATTGTACAAAATCGAAAATTTGATAAGTGTGTTGCTTCAAAATTATCAGAACACTTTTGATTCTTCTGAAGATGTTTCTGTAGATGAAAGTTTAATACCATTCAAAGGCAGATATCAGCTAGTCGATTATAAAAAAAAAATAGACGACATAAATATGGCATAAAGATGTTTCAAATTTTGTTCGTCGTGTGGATACACATGCAACAATGCATATCAGTCTATATGGGAAAAGTTTATGAAATTAAGCAGAACATTCTAACTTATTTTGTTTTGCGGATAGGTGATGCCATAATGAATAAAGGCCACACTATATATGTGGATAATTGGTACACCATTATTGACTTAGCAAAGCGCAAATTCAAAACAAATACAAATTTTGTAGGAACTAATATAGGGTAAACCACCCAATTACTGGCAATTTAAGAGTGAGCTTCGCGTCAGTCTGAAATTAAATTACCATAAAATTTCATTTACAAGAGCTAGTAGACAAAACATGTGCCAGTATCGAAGAAAATACTTTAATCTTTGTTTTTATAATCGTTTTGATGTGATTGAATAGTATTGAATAAACATTTTATACTTATAAATCCAAAAGACTACAGAAAATCCTATTATTGGCATAGAAAGTTTCAATATTGGCATCTATTATTCTAATTATTGGCATGTAGTTAAAGTAGGAGATAGGTACCTACCAATCATTAATAATAAAAGAAATATCTATCTATATCTAGGGTATAATTAAAACACTGTTTTAGTAGGTTTATCTGCTTTTATTTAGGAATTACACTATTTAAAGTTTTAATAAAATTATTCTAAAATCAACTTTTATAATATAAACAATGTCTCTTATTCTACTCGGTTTGGCAGTCTTACTTTATCAGTACTTAAATGTCTATCCTTGAGATCTTATAACTTTAGTACAAAACCAACAAAATATTAATCAGTCTGAATAAGAAAATCCTTTTCGTTCATCATTCTCGAACTTTGCGGTATTGTTTCACTTTCGAGCTTATTCTTCATATTCTTCCCCAAGTATTTCTAATAGTCTATAGCTGTTGATTCTTATGGAAAAAGACCGGTGGAAAAAGCCCGGTGGAAAAAGCCCGGAAACAATTAATAATTGTATCTGGTTTTACGTATTTATCAATAGTTTTTTGCAACAGTGGCACAAAATCAACTTTTGTAAGAGCTGAAGATGGATTGTCACTATAGCTGTTGATTCTTATGGAAAAAGACCGATGGAAAAAGCCCGGAAACAATTAATAATTGTATCTGGTTTTACGTATTTATCAATAATTTTTTGCAACAGTGGCACAAAATCAACTTTTGTAAGAGCTGAAGATGGAATGTCACACCGCCACTCTAAGACGGTCTTTTACCAACCACCTTTGAGAGGTGAAAAAGCTGAGACAAAAGACCTAATGCTGAGACATCTGCAGGCTGGAGTAATCCAGTGCAATTGAGATAAAGTGCTATAAGCACAATATCCAATGACGAACAAAGCTCACTAACGGCATAAGTGAGCTGAGTTTTTTTAATAAATTCTGATACGCTATTCAAAAGATCTTCTTTCCGTTTAGGAAAACTCTTTGCATATCTAACATTTAACCAATTCTTTAATTTATTCTATTCGTCTGTGTTAAGTACTAGACTTGGACCAGGCTGACGTTTATGATCTGGTTTCTTAATCCGAAATTCTAACGTAGCTCGAGGAACCACATATTGTTTCGCCGCTTGCTTTTTGGCCAAGCCATTTTTAGTCGCTCCTTAAGCCTTTTTTATAATTTCCTCACTATATTGTTTTCGGTTACTTTTTTCTATTCTTTCTGTTGACTTCTTTTTCGGTTTCTTTTTCATTTCCTTTCTTCATTGTTTACGACGTATTCTAAATGAATAAAAAACCCATTATTAGCACTCAATATTCTATTATGGGCACTACTGCCAATAATTAGCTTTTGCTATTGGCACTGTGGGCCAACATTTGGAAATTGCTATTGAAGAAAAAAAAAATTCTATGGAGAAACAATCATTTATTTAAAACATTTACAAATACATCATAAACTCGCTGGTTGATAATATTCGAAAAATTCCTATTATTGGCACTAATGCCAATGAAGGGATTTTGATGAAATTATTGTTCCATATGTTGGCACATGAAATAAATAAAATGTGATAAAGATATTCAAGAAATAATCTTAGAATTTACTGCCTATAGGTATAATTAAGTATATCAAATTATTTCGAAACTATCAATTAGCGAATTATTACGATGTACTATGATTGATGAAGCGCTCACCTTAAGAAAAAAACAAAATAACTACACCATATCACCAGCACAAAATGTTAGTTGGTGTTTCTAAAGCGCCATATAGGTTATTGGAACATTGTCGTCAATTTTTAACAGAAAAATAAAACTATTTTACTCTTTAATGCATAACAAACTTGAATAATCTATGGTTTCCTTGTTTTTTCGACCTAAACTTTAAACTGCCAATAATATAGGGTTAGTGCCCTACCCTACGGTTATAGGGTTAGTGCCCTATGTAAATGCCCATAAACTGGCTGGAAAATGTTGTCAATATATCAAATCGCGTTAAGACTTGCTTCTTAAAAAACTAACCCAACCTTACCTAATACCATACGCTATCGCCCCCCTAACCATAACTCCCTGTGTAAGGGCCGAATGTTCTTCAACATCCAATTGTAAAATTCAGTGTTCACCGCGTCGACGTCGAACTCTACTGCGAGTATCATGAGCCCATAAACAGAACCGACACTCATCGCTGAAGATAATGTTATTCCATTCATTGGTCTAATTTTGTCTTTCCCTGCAACAATCAAATCTTGCTCTGCGATGCTGCGGAGTAAGAGGTAGACACAATTGTGAACGGTAGGATCTAATATCAAAACGGCGCATTTTTCTGTAAAAAGTAGCCTTGGATACTCTTTGGCCATTTAGATCCAACCAGTCATTTCCCAATGCCCGCGACGTTGTAAATCTGTCCCTTAAAGTTGAAAGTCGAAGAGCTCGATCTTCACGCACAGTCGTGCTTCTTGGACGTCCTGATCCAAGTCGACGTCGATAATCTTCAGCATCGGACCATCTAGACCAGCAGCGTATTTTCACCAATACACTACGGCCTACAGCAATAACACAAACCGAAAAACCCGCTACTCGCACACCAATAATGCGACCCCTTTTAAAATCACTTAGATGATGATATTGTGCACATTTTTTTAAGTTTTACAAACTGAAACGTCAAACTACTCAGAGGCTACTTGGATATTAGAAGCAATACATTAAAAAATTAGCCGCTCTTCAAAATGTTGAAATCAAGAAAAAATACCATTAAATAGGAACCAAAACAATTTACTTTTTGATCATCAATTGCATTTACATGATCAAATTCTGTAAATTTCATTAAAATGGTCCAGTAAATAATTGGTGGTTTTTAAAAGGTGGATATATATATATATATATATATACATATATAAATATATATATATATATATAAATATATATATATATATATATATATATATATATATATATATATATATATATATATATATATGATAATATACAGGGTGTTAAGTAAACATGGGGCAAAGATTCAGGGTGAAAGATACAGGGTGAACAAAATTTGCGACATTAACTATATTTTATTATCAAGAAGTACATGTAAAGGTGCTCAATCTACAATAAACGTTCGAAATGACTTTATTCAGCCTAGATACAATCATTCAATCTTTTCGTTGTCACTGAGTGCAGAACTCAATTCCTCACTTTCAAACACAGCAGAGTTATTTCTAATTGCCACGTCAACCAATCTAACGATCTCCGTATGTTGCTGTTAAAAAATCAAGTGCAACCGAACTGAAATGCATATCATCGTGCATAAACCACATTGCAATTCTTGTCGCCAATGATACAACCTGCAGAAATTAGGGCAGTGTTTCTTCCAATAAGTTGCGATACATCTCGCCAGTAAGTCTTGCAGGTAATAATGCCGGTCCAATTGAATAGTCACCCACAATTCCAATCCAAACATTCAAGGAGAACTGATGTTGAGATCGACTTTTATTCATAAGTCATGCGGATTTTCGTCTGCCCACACATGGTTGTTATGAAAATTCCTATTGCATTTCTTAAGAAACTGGCTTCATCGGTGAAAAGAATCTGTGTAAGGAATTAAGGGATTAGAAATAACGTTTGCAAAAGCCATTGATATAAATCAATATGTGGACGATCAGCATGTAGTAATGTCTGAGCACGTTGAATGTGGTATGGATACAACAAATTGACCTTAAGAATTTTCCAATGTCCAATGACTTACGTTCAAAGTATTGTCAATTTGTCGCGTAGAAATACTTGGATCTTCTTCTATTATGTCCGCTGTGCCGTTCTTACTGTCATTAATCTTCCTGGCCCTCCATTTTGTTTCAATGTAGCTGTTTCACGAAAAAGTCAATGAATGTTTTGGAAGATTTTTCGGACGGGGATATTACGGCTAAGAAACCGTTAAATATACAATCTTCTACCTTGTTATGAATTGGCATCAGTAAGTCGATACATAAAATGCAAGGCAGTCATCTCGGCGTTTGTATACATGGTAGAGGACTTCACTAATTATTAAAGACACGTCAAACAGTCAAACGTCACTACATATAAGCAACTGCGACCGATACAGGTCGATCATCGGTGATGATCGACCGATACTGGAGTCGAGTCTGAACTCTCAACGCGGGTCGTAGTGTGCTCTCAGTTCTAAAAACTGAAAACTTTTATTCTATTATTCTTTATTAATTTTTGGCAAAGCCGGAATATTTAAATAACTAAAATGTCTAGACATCTAAGATCTACAACAGCTACAGACAATTACAGTGATATAATAATCAAATTCTTACGAAGCGCTGATTTTGCAGACATTTTAAGTGCATCGCTAAATGAAAAAGTAAGCCCTCTTCAAGATTACATTACTGAATAAACTGATCAAATCAAGGCTTTTATAATGGATAACAAGGATCTAAGGGAAAAATTAACTAAAATACAATCGCAGCTGGCTCAACATCCCACGGCTAGTCAAGATAAGAAGCACGCGGCAGGCGAAAACTCTAACGATAACAATAACACCAATGCCACCGTCACAAATCCACATCGCACCGACACTATAGAGATAGCAACTAAAAAACAGGTACCGATTTCAGGCACCGAGAATAACGTTGATAAAGAAAATGATACGGACAAAGAGAGATTCGGAAAGTCCAGAAAAAAAAGTACAAAAAAGAAGCGTCGTTCAAATATAATTATTGGAACAAACACGGAGTCGACAAATATAAAAGCGGTTATGAAATTTGCGCATTTACACATCTCCAGACTTGAACCACAACTGAGCGAAAATGACATAACAGCTTACTTGAGAAGCAAAAACTTTAAAAATATTATATGTAAAAAGATGACCTCAAACCGCCCCGAGGAATATTCTTCCTTCAAAGTTTCACTGCCTCTAGAAACTCTTGATGATATCAAAAAACAGAACTATGGCCCCGTTATACGCACATAAATCGTTTTTTTTTTCTGAACCTGGAGAAGAACAAATTAACAAAATAATTAATTTTCCTGTAAATATAATAACTACAAATACTGTCATGTAAATGAATATCCAATCTATTAGCAACAAAATCCCACATTTGGAAATTTTAATTGATGAAATAAATCCGTTCTTTATCTGCCTACCAGAAACTTGGGTCACTCACGAAAACCTGAAACGTCTATATCTGCACTGTAGCTTCACGCTGATTAGTTCCTTTTGCAGATCCATATCTACCGGAGGTGGTGTCGCAATCTGGAGTAGAAATACTTGGGATGAAGGTACGATCACCGTAGAAGAAATACCAATTCAATTAATCGAGAAACACACAGAAATCTGTGGAATCGTTTGGAAATCCAAACGAGAATCAACCATAATAATTAGTTTATATAGGCCACCAAATGGCTGTATAGCAACCTTTATGCTTACGCTCGATTGCGTACTTCACCAGTATTTTAATAAATCAAGAAAACTAGTTGTTACTGGAGACTTCAACATTAATTTCACTGGAAATTCAAAAGAAAAGTTAGAGAATACATCAGAATAACACCTACTTCACAAAGCTGCATTGACAATATTTTTGTAAATTTCAGTCAAACTTCGACGTCCGTTTCCGACTCGACTATAACTGATCATAGAATCGTTGCTCTCAACAGAGATGTAACCGTTAAAGCAGATACTTACTACTTTAAACGAAAATTTAGCCAAATACACAAAGAACAATTTGCTCAAAGTCTAGAAGAGGAATCATGGACAAAGATATATGAGGCAGCTAATATAAACGACAAATGCACTTATTTCCTTAACACGCTGCACTATCACTTTAACACATGCTTCCCTATAGTGAAAGTTCACCGAAGAGAAAAGACTTGAATAACCAATGATGCTAAAAGGGCAAGTAGGGATCTAAAAGACCTGATTGTACTCCAGGAGATGTACCCTTTCTTACGAGAAGTATACTTATATAAAAAAAATACGGCTTCTATTTAACACAGCTCAAAAAACAATTCTTTAGCAAATTACTAAAGACCTCGGAGTGCAAACAGAAAACAGTCTAGAAGATTGTCAACCATGAGACAAATAAGACTACCAGAAAAGATTAGATCCATCTATACCACAATGGCTGCAGCATCGACGACCCGGAGAGAATATCAACTCTTTTCAATGAATTCTTCTTACAAGCTCCGGAGTTAATATCCCAAAACATTACTCCATCAAGCATATCAAACCATCATATGTTGTTCAATAGCGAATCCATGTATCTGGAGGATTTTTCAGAGAATGAAATCACCTGGCTTATAAAAGGAAAATTAAAAAACAAATCAACATGTGGCCTAGATTTACTCCCATGCAATATTTTTAAGCAATACGAAGATCTGTTAGTTCGTCCTATTACACATATAATTAACTATTCGTTTGATACGAAAGAGTTTACAGAAATACTAAAAAACCGCCAAAATCATGCCGATCTACAAGAAAGGGAAAAAACAATTCTAAATAACTACCGACCAATTGCGATATTATCTGTAATGTCTAAAGTGATAGAATACTGTATGCTCCATAGGCTTACTCCATTTATAGAGAAACATCATCTGATCCCCAAGGAACAGCACGGCTTCCGCAGGGGAAAATCTACAACTACGGCGATCATAGGATTCTATTCCAAGGTTCTACAAGAAGTTGATGAAAGAAAACATCCAGTCGTTTTTTTGTGACCTTTCTAAGGCTGTCGACTGCGTGTTTCACCAACAATTATTAAATAAAATATATACAATGGGCATACGAGGTAAATCACACAATTGTATATTTCATTTCTTCAAGAGAGAAGGCAATGTGTGGAAATCACTGTCATGAATAAAACATTTAAATCTGCACCGGCAAGTATAAATACAGGTGTTCCGCAAGGAAGCGTCCTTTCCCCTACACTCTTCCTTCTCTATCTAGCAGACCTAACACGTTTTATAAATAGTAATCACTCTACAGTATATGCAGATGATTCTAGCTTTTTCGTATCAGAGATTTCAAGAAATCTGACTCAAATAGAAGCCAACAAAGTATTAAACAAAATCGTAAACTAGTTCTCCAGTAACAATCTGTTCCTTAATGGTAGCAAAACAGAATACGTAATTTTTCAAACTCAAAGAAGCTCCCTAGCAGATAACATTTCCATAGGAACTAATAAGCTTCAATTAAATCGAGCACCGACTACAAAGTTCCTAGGACTGCAAATCGAGGAATATTTAACATGGAATTTGCAGATTGAGAACTTATGTAAAAGAGTGCATAATAAGGCTTACTCAATCAGAAGATTACGTCGGCTATTGGATAGATCTGACATCCTTATCTATTACTTGGCTGAAGTTCAGTCGATACTATCTTACGGTATTTCAGTATGGGGAGCCTCTCCCAAAACTAAAACTCTCTTAATTGCTCAAAAAAATGTGATCCGTGCAAGAATGGGTATTCCTAGAACAGTTTCATGTAGAACTCACTTTAGACAACTGGGGCTCCTAACAATCGTCACTCTTTATATTCTGGAAGTGGCCTGCCTGATCCACAAAAATAAAGCCAACTTACAAAGAAACATGGACAAACATAACCATTACACAAAAGGACATAGAAAGTTGTATGCTCCTAAAAGCAATCTTACATTCAGTAGCAAATCTCCAACCGTCTACGGAGTCTTCATTTGCAATAAGCAACCAGCGTGCATGACGGAAGAAAAATCCCATACTGTTTTTAGAAAAAGCTGAAACTATTTTTGTTGAGGGAATCAATCTATAGCCCACAGGAATTCTTCAACTTATGTTAGGATTATTTTTGTCTTTTTTGCTGAAATATAATCAGTTCAACTACTGTAATTACTTCCTATTATTATTTTTTATTATTTATATATCCTATTTTGTTTTTGTTTTTCTTTTTTTGACCTTTGCACATATGTTTTCTGTACATCTATACTGTAATAAATATCTTTTGATTTGATTTGATTTGATGATCACTGACGAGACGTATTCTAATGAAATCCACTTGTACATTAGTAGATAAAACAGCCGTTCCAAGTTATTGTCAACAATTTTTTGTAGTTGATAAACTCATTGGCGTATGCCATACTTTTCTTTACGTGAATGATTTCAACAAATATCGAATATGGTTGTAGCAAATTTTGTTCACCCGGTATCTTCGAAACAAAGGGGATTTTCAGAAATCATCATAGGATAAAATATCCTTAGTATAGGCCAAAAATTAACATCTTTAATTTTTGTTTACCTAACAGCCTGTATAGCAATGGAACATCCTAGCGACATAATAATTTTACGTTGGCGTGGTAAAATTGATGTTCTCATGTTATCGACGAAATTTTCCGACAATATGGTGACCATTATAAATACAAAACCAAATGTTGTTCTTTATTATAATAAATGAAACGGATATGTAGACTATTAAGATGAGCTAGCTTCTTTCGCTAATCCATTCCGAAAAACTACAAATGGTACAGAAAAGTGCCAATAGATTTAATACTATCAACATCCATTATAAATGCTGCCAGTTTGTACAAGGAAGCGACAGGTAATTCAATTTCAATGGTCAACGTGAAGAAGCAAGTTAGTAGTGCAATGCTAAAATGCCCTCCCTAATCGCAATATAAATTGTTCAAAACGTTACCAAATATTGAATAGCAAAGGTGGTACTCATAAACAAGCTAAGAAATATTGTAAAAACTGCTATAAAGAAAATTCTGAAAAATATAGACGCAAAATAGTTACAAACCATACTAAAAAGTAGTAACTTATTATGAGCCTAACGTTTGCTTACCTTGCTATAATCAACTTACCTTCCTCTTGATCTTGTTGAATTGAAAATATTTTCCAAGTTGAATAAAAATATATTTATATCCTTATTACAAAACGTAATCAATTGTTCAGGTTTTGACCAATAGTTCTTCCTTGTACAGTGAAGCTTGTCTAAGACGGAACCCGTAAAAGACGGAAACCTGCATTAAACGCATTTTTTTTGCTAACCGTTCATTTTCCCATTTAAAACAACCCGTGTAAAACGGAAAATAATTCTGGTTGGCAATTCTCAATGCTGGAAGATTTGCCTACCTATAAGGAAGTAAGGGGTAGTAGTTCTCGTAGTCTGATAGGTGTTTTTGCGTCGGTATCATCTGAGCATACAAACCAGCGATAACCTAATGAACATTCTAAACCGTTTTCAAATAAAATAAAATTTAAAAAAAAAATTCGCACAGTTTGTGAGGAAGGCGCGGGAGTCAGCTGTCAGCAAACATTCGAGGATTAGAAAAAAAGAATCGTAATTGAAATTGAGGGATATAAGCCTAAGGACATAACAAACGGAGATGAAACGGCGTTTTTTGCGTGCTTTGCCAAATAAAACTTTTGCACTAAAAATGAAAAATGTGTTGGTCGTAGGCATTCAAAAGAACGAGTCACGTTATTTTTTTGTGCTTTTGCTGATGGAAAATTCGAGAAATTCAAGAACCTTTGTTTATTGGCAAATCTTTGAAACTCATGTGCTTTAATCAACTGATTATAAATGATTTATCTATTTAATGGCATGCAAATAAGAAGGGTTGGATGGCTTGCAGTATATTGTATAAACCAAATGTATTATATACATGTCCATACATTAAAAATTGAGAATAAAAGAAAAAATTCCGTCTTAGACAAGTTTCACTTTCTTCCTTGTAACAGTGGCTGACTAACTCTCAGCATATTTAGAAATATTAGCGCTGCGCTGCTGTTGGTATTAGGTATGAGCGATATTTTCACTACTGATGATTTAATCACTTTGACCAAACAATCAATGGTCACTGCAGTTATCCAATATTCGCGTTCGCGGTGACCGGTGATTTCACCATATGCAACTTATACGAATACAACAAATACAAAACAACAATACGAATAACTATTTAGAAGGCTACATTTATCACTTCAGCATATTTATATTCTATCTACGGTTCTTTCCTTTTGTGCCATGTGAAACGCTTTCTTCTAAAGATGGTCAGGTCTTGATTGCACGTACAAATAGATTAAGTGATGAAAAAGTCAAAATGTTTTTTTTTTAATGCAAATTTTAAATATTGTGAATTATACCGAAGTATTTTTTATTTTTATTAATTTTTGCATCCTTTGTTTTCTAATTGTAACTTAAATTTAATAAACCAAAATGTTTTTTCGCTATTGGGGAAACCATACTAATTAAAGATAATCATATAAATTTATTAATGGTGAAATTTAGCCTGACTATATAAATATGTTCAACCTGTGCGTAGTTCTATAATATTAAGTACTTTTAGGAATCAGAATAAGAATCCTTTAGAGCCACGAACATAGACTGTGGGCTAGTAATAACGTGCAAATACCTATTGCATAATTCAATATCCTGCATGGTATTAGCAAGGAAAGTAGTTGTTTCAACATGAGATTTTTGTAGTCGTAAAAAGACTTAATATTATAGAGGTACAAACAGGTTGAATACATTTTTATATTCAGGCTATATTTCGCCTTTAATAAGTTATTCAAAATGTTTTTCTTACAATTTTTAAATGCGAGTTACAAATATTTGTGAATAAAGCTATTTTTATTTTTTTATAAATGAGCGTATAGTAGAAGTGAACACGTAGCATATTGGTAGTTAAATAGTTACTGGTCATCAATAGTTTGAATTCACTAATCGCAACTCATCCACTAGCGCAAGATCGGGATTTGTAGTTTGTACTAAAATAACGTGATCACTGTGAAAAATCACTGTTTTTGAAAAGTAGCAATCGCTGATCAAGACGATATCGGAAAATCACCATATCGCTCATCACTAGGTGGTATTCTTAAAATTGATTGATGGCAGTGAAATGGTTGTAATGAAACTGTTTCTATACTTCTGCTCTGTCTAGCTACATGATGAACGCCTTCGATTTTTGTAGCGATTTCACTAGTGGCAACGACTAAAAAAGTTTTAAATTTTGTAAATGGAAAAAATCGACAGGACTTTTTTTACGACCTCTCTGTCGTAATTTGCTTACATAAAAAAACTTGTATGCGGTTGTTTTAAGGATTCCCATCGACAGTTTGAGAAGCTCTGGCTAAAACTGTATCGCCAGAAATATTATTTCCTTCGATATTCTGCCAATATTTGCATATTTTCCACTGATTTTTATTTTCGAGGGAAGCCAAAAAAAGTCTAATGCAATTTCGGTAACGTTCCGTCAATCGTTCTCGCAACATTATTGAAAGCGTCTGTCTGCGTGAGTTTTTAAGTCGACGTCGGCGGCCTGTCGTCGGATTTCCTACCCGCCGTTACTGATGAAAATCGTCGGCGCACGTAGCAGGCGACGCCTCGCAATGACGAATATTTTTTACATACACTTGCTTCGGCAAAAAATTGTAGAACAAAAGGAACGTTTAAAAGCTGTACACGTATCGATTCTCGACGTCGCGAAGCAATAACAACGCCCACCACCATCGGGTTATGTTTCATGAGTATCAGCAACCCCAGTACACACCCTATACGCGTATTTTTTTTTTCTCAGGGACGTTACGTAATATAAATATTAATATGGGATGGGCGAAGCGCTGAAATATTTATGTAGTTTTTTTCCTTCAGGAAAACCTATATATCTTCCCTCGCTATGTTTATATCTGTTTTTTTCATAAGCACATAAAACTTAAGCAGCTGTAAATATGCGTTAGGTAGAGTGTAATTGGTTATTTATTATGTTGAGGGTTAATAGCCAATGGGAAAGCCCAGGGGCTTAATTATCGGACCAAAATTCTTCTGCTGAACATACGTGATTTCTAAATTCTTCAGCTATAGTATATTATTCTCTTATCTCATATCCCCTAACCATACATTAATTCCTTATTTAGCCACTACATATATTTTCATTACTCTCCATCTCTTCTGTCGGTTTCTTAAACATTTATTTACTCTTTCAAAGAGATAATATGGACATATATGTACTATATAATTACTCTTGAATTTTTAGCTTTCTCGGCCTAGCCTAGACTAATCTCTATAGTCTGCCTGTCGAGTCTTATCATACTAGTTTGGTGTGTAGTTTTGTATATCCATTATTGCCTGCATAGTCTTGTCTGAATAGACCTGTCTGTCTAGTATTACATATCTGTCTTCTCTGTCCAGTAAGGTTCGACTAATCTTTTCTGTCAAGTTTTTTCGCCTAGTCTAGTTTGTCTAGTCAGGTTTGTGTAGTCTTTCCTATCTAGTATTGTCTCTCTAGTCTGGTTAGTCTAGTCTTGTAAATCAAGTCTTGTCTGTTTAGTCTTGTCTGCCTACTCTTCTCTGGCTAGTCTTGTCTGTCTAGTCTTGTCTCTCTAGTCTTGTGTCTCTAGTTTAGTCTGTCCAGACTTGTCTGTGTCGTCTTGTCTTTCGAGTCTCGTCTGTCTAGAATTGTCTGCATAGTCTTGTCTGTCTAGTCTTGTCAGTCTTGCGCAGCACATGACCTACTGATCGCTACGGCCCTAGAGCTAAAAGCGGATATCGCAATAATATGTGAGCCAAACAAAAAACTGGCAGCCAATGCTAAATGGTTCACAGACGATGAAAAGGACACAGCGATCTGGATCAAAAACCAAAAGTTGTCCGTGGCAAGTACTGGGCATGGATCAGGCTTCGTATGGGTGGAGCTGTCCCAGGTTATAATATACAGTTGTTATTTCTCACCCAACAAAAACATCGATCAACTGTCTGAATCTCTTGAAGCTCTAAGCCAGAGTCTTAGACAACAGAAAAAAAGAGGAATTATTATAGCTGGAGACTTCAATGCAAAATCCCCTTACTGGAGATCCCCAAGCATGGACAGTAGAGGAAATATCGTAACAGACTGGGCAGCGGAACTGGATTTGAGCATTCAAAACAAAGGTGGCACACCCACGTTTGTGAGGGGAAACTCGCGCTCAATAATAGACCTCACCTTCTCCACCAATTCCATTGGCGACAGGTTTCAAGGCTGGAAGGTTCTTGACAAGGAAACCTTGAGCGACCACCGTTACATCTTTTATAACATAAGAGAAAAGGCAAGATCAAAGACAAAGGCATACCCAAGAACAAGTGGCTGGATATTGGAAAACCTGCAGGAAGAAAAAATCAAGGAGTGTCTAACAAAAGAGCTAGAAACCATTACCACAGAAGATCCCGATACTCTGGTTCAAACGATGAGTAAAGTGTGCGATGCTACCTTGCGAAAGAAGAGACCAAAGAGTTATAAGTCAGTATACTGGTGGACCGACGAAATTGCTGAAATGAGAACTACATGTGTCGCTACCAGGAAAAAATACCAACGTGCAAGAGCAAAACAAACACCGGAAGAAAAAATTACACTGTTACGTCATAAATACAAGCGAGTAAAAAAGGAGCTACGTCAACTCATTAATAAATCAAAGCAAAGCCATTGGAAAAAACTGTGCACCGACCTAAATAAAGACACATGGGGAGACGCGTTTCAAATTATAAGAAGAAACCTGAAAATTCGGACGCAAGATCTTCAAATGACCATGGAAGGAGTTCGTCAAGTAGCTGATGTACTATTTCCTAAACATACACCTTTTACTTGGGTACAACCTGAAGTTTACACAACGCCCCCCTTTACGGAAGAGGAACTATTGCTGGCGAGTAAACGTATTAGAAACTGCAGAACACCGGGTCCCGATGGCATACCACCAGAGATTGTCAAGTTAACCGCTAGACATCAACCTAAATTCGTCTTAGACGTAATGAATAGGCTGTTAACTGCTGGGAACTTCCCAGTCATATGGAAGCGCGCAAAACTATCACTAATTAGAAAAGGAGATAAACCGATAGGGGATCCCACATCCTACAGACCCATCTGCCTATTGGATGTGTCTGGTAAGCTACTTGAGCAGCTCTTGCTACTAAGGCTAAAGGGAGAGCTTGAGGCGGGAGGCGGTTTGTCCAAAAACCAATATGGGTTTAGACAAGGTAGATCCACCATCAATGCCTTAAGCGCTGTCCTGGAGATAGCAGAAAAGGCTAAAAGCGGAACCCAGAGAACCAGACGCATGTGTGCCCTTCTTACATTTGATGTAAGAAATGCTTTTAATACCGCATCCTGGAAGCATATCATGGACAGTCTGACAAGAAGGGGTATATCTCCGTATCTGTTGCGCATGTTAAGAAGCTACCTCAGCTGTCGAAGCATCATACTGCTAGGAGACCGGGAAAAAGAAGAGCGACAAATCAACAGTGGCGTCCCACAGGGTTCGATACTAGGCCCCACCCTGTGGAACGTGCTATATGACGAAGTACTTACCATGAGGCTGCCACTGGGGGCCACCGTAATCGGCTTCGCCGACGATATCGCACTGGTTGTCACTGCAAAAACAGAGCAAGTCTTAATGCGAACGGCAAATCAAGCAACAGAAATGGTCAGCGCGTGGATGAAGTCGAAGAACCTAAGTCTAGCTCCAGAAAAAACCGAGGCTGTCCTTCTCACAGGCCTAAGACAACTTAGCCCAGTAAAGTTTAAAGTGGAAGAGGCAATTATAACACCAAAAGAAACACTCAAGTACCTCGGAGTAGTGATCGATAAAAGGCTATCCTTCATGGGACACATTACCGAAGCGGCAGGAAAGGCAATGAGAACACTAGCAGGCATTCAGCAGCTCATGCCAAACGTAGGGGGACCTAAGAGCAGCTCTCGGAAAGTACTTAGTTCTGTAGTCCAGTCGACCATGCTGTACGGAGCTCCAATATGGGCCAAAGAGCTAGACAAGAAACGAAACCTTCACCAACTCGCAACCGTTCAGCGGAAAATGGCTCTACGTACATGCAGCGCTTACCGGACGGTCTCAGGAGAGGCCGCCCAAGTCATCTCGGGAATACCCCCCATAGACCTGCTCGTAAAAGAGCGAAAAAAGCTGCACGATGCAAACTACTGCACACAGAAAAAACAACTGGCCAGAGAAGAGCTTATCGAGGAATGGCAAAAAAGATGGCAGCTCAGCGACAAAGGACAGTGGACCCAAGTGCTAATCCCAAATATATCGACCTGGGTAAATAGAAAATTCGGCCAAACTAGCTACTACCTTACTCAAGTACTGACTGGCCACGGTAGCTTCAGGGATTATCTCTTCAATATTGGCAGAGCAACAGACGACCTATGTGTTTACTGCGGAGAAACAGATAGTGTAAATCACACTATCTTTGATTGCTGGAGGTGGGAAACTGAAAGAGAAGCAGTCGAAAAAGCCATGGAAGAACCCTTTAGCGCCAGAACAATAATCCCATACATGTTAAAGGGAAAAGCAAACTGGGACCATGTAAACGGATTAATTGTAACGATAATGACCGATAAAGAATACGACGAGATGCAGTTCAAAAAGGGAAAAAAGGAGGGAAAATAAACAACATGTAGAGTAATTTAAATTATGCCATCCGTCACTCCGAGGTTATGCGATAAGCGGGTCCAGAGTGTACGGATGTGATTCCAGGGGGTCCACTTGTCTGGAGAAGTTATTTTATTAACACCAGCTACGCCCCCCCTAAAAAAAAAAAAAAAAAAAGTCTTGTCAGTCTAGTCAAGTCTTGTCTCTTGTCAGATGCCTTGGCTTCGGCCACCTGGCGGCTTCGTGTGCGAAGTGAGTGGGCAGGACTCTAGGGACTGCCCTGCGTACAGGAAATTGTGTGATGAGAACATCAGGGAAGTCCCCAAGAACCAGAAAATGCTAGTAATGCAGACGAACTCAAATAGAAGTGCGGCTGCAATAGAGTTGCTGTTAAAGACGGTGCATGAAGAGAGAGTGAATGTTGGCCATTGTCTCCGAACCAAATCGTCGGCTAATTGGTAACGCAAGCTGGCACATGGACCGGTGTAAGAATGTTGCTTTGGGGATTTTCCAATCGGAAATTCACATGGTAAAATGTGGGTGTGAAAATGGATATGTGTGGATCGAATGGGAAAACTGGGTCTAGTATGGGCGCTACATCTCGCCCAACATTTTGTAAGGTTTTTTTTTTATTTATCACCTCACCTAGGCATGGATGTTTTGGGTCTTACCTGGTGCGCACCGGCAAACTGATTAATGCGCGATGTAGGTACTGTGGAGCTAATGAGGACACAGCGGAGCATATGGTTTTTTGAGTGTATGAGGTGGGTGCGAATGAGGAGCGAGGCAGAACGCAGCGTGGGAGAGAATGTTCACAAAGAGAGCGTGGTGAAGATCATGCTCCGCAGTGAGTATGAATGGGGCTTGCTGACAAGTATGATTGGGTATATAATGAAAAGAAAAAAGAAGGATGAAAGGCATGAGCGCTAGACGGGCCGAGGGTTTATCACGTGCGTGCCGCGCGTGCCAATCGCCGGGCACCTCTATTCATCTCTGTCTAATCTTGCCTGCCTAGTCTTGTTTTTCTAGTCTTGTCTGTCTAGTCTTGTATGTCTAGTCTTTTCTGTCTAGTCTTGTCTGTCTAGTCTTGTCTGTCCAGTCTTGTCTGTCTAGTCTTGTCTGTCTAGTCTTTTCTGTCTAGTCTTGCCTGTCTAGTCTTGTCTGTCTAGTCTTGTCTGTCTAGTCTTGTCTGTCTAGTCTTGCCTGTCTAGTCTTGTCTGTCCAGTCTTGTCTTTCTAGTCTTGTCTGTCTAGTCTTTTCTGTCTAGTCTTGCCTGTCTAGTCTTGTCCGTCTAGTCTTGTCTGTCTAGTCTTGTATGTCTAGTCTTTTCTGTCTAGTCTTGTCTGTCTAGTCTTGTCTGTCCAGTCTTGTCTGTCGAGTCTTGTGTGTCTAGTCTTGTCTGTCTAGTCTTGTCTGTCTAGTCTTGTCTGTCTAGTCTTGTCTGTCTCGTCTTGTCTTTCTAGTCTTGTCTGTCTAGTCTTGTCTGTCTAGTCTTGTCTGTCTCGTCTTGTCTGTCTAGTCTTGTCTTTCTAGTCTTGTCTGTCTAGTCTTATTTGTCTAGTCTTGTCTGTCTAGTCTTGTCTGTCTAGTCCTGTCTGTCTAGTCTCGTCTGTCTAGTCTTTTCTGTCTAGTCTTGCCTGTCTAGTCTTGTCTGTCTAGTCTTGTCTGTCTAGTCTTGTCTGTCCAGTCTTGTCTGTCTAGTCTTGTGTGTCTAGTCTTGTCTGTCTAGTCTTGTCTGTCTAGTCTTGTCTGTCTAGTCTTGTCTGTCTCGTCTTGTCTTTCTAGTCTTGTCTGTCTAGTCTTGTCTGTCTCGTCTTGTCTGTCTAGTCTTGTCTTTCTAGTCTTGTCTGTCTAGTCTTATTTGTCTAGTCTTGTCTGTCTAGTCTTGTCTGTCTAGTCCTGTCTGTCTAGTCTTGTCTGTCTAGTCTTGTCTTTCTAGTCTTGTCTGTCTAGTCTCGTCTGTCTAGTCTTGTCTGTCGAGTCTTGTCTGTCTAGTCTTGTCTGTCTAGTCTTGTCTGTCTAGTCCTGTCTGTCTAGTCTTTTCTGTCTAGTCTTGCCTGTCTAGTCTTGTCTGTCCAGTCTTGTCTGTCTAGTCTTGTCTGTCTAGTCTTTTCTGTCTAGTCTTGCCTGTCTAGTCTTGTCCGTCCAGTCTTATCTGTCTAGTCTTTCTTTGCAAAGCTCTGGTTTGCTATGTGCTGTTAGACAAATAGGAACAGAACCACCCATGAGCGACTCCTCTTACTCCGTATTTGAATAACTTTTCCAGAAGGATAGTGTGATCTACGGTGTTCTAAGCTCTAAGTTTTGGAAAGATCGATCAAAATTCCACATGGTATGTTTTTATTTTCCAAATCTTAATGGATAGATGTTATAAAATGAAAACTTGCTGTGTCGATACACCTTGCGCTTCTGTAACCATATTGTTCGATGCTAATTAAGTGATACTTTTCAAGAAAGTTGATGGTCTTGGATAATATGACTTTTTCAAATATTTGTAGAAGGTTATATAGTGTAGTTGTTGGCTTGTAAATTTCTATTAATTTTTTATCCCCCTTTTTGTGTAGTGTTGTTATTATGATGGAGTGTTTGAGGGAGTCTGGAAAAATCCCACGTTCTATTGAGTTGTTTATTACATGTTTTAACGGTTCGACAATTTCTCAGAAACTGTATTGAATTAATGTAGATGGTACTTCGGCGTCACCGGCGCTCCACTTGTTCCTTATAGATGTTATTATATTGTGCAGTTGTTCATTTGATACTGGTTCTAGGAATATGGACGATTTACTTTCCGTTATTTTGTCTTCGTATCGAGTGAGAGGTATATTATTTAATAAAATTCTGGGGTAATTTATTAATAAAATGTTGAATGTGTTCTCTATATTTTGTGGATCTTCGTTATACGGATGCTTAATGGTGTACTGCATGTTACTTGAATTTTTAAGACTTGTAATTTCCCTAACTACATCCTATGCTGTTTGCATGGGATTTTCGGAATTTATTAATTTGTTTTCTATTTTTTTTTATTTTTCTTATTTTAGTAGAAACCTATACCTCCGTCGTGTCCTGTTGAATTGTGTCTTGAAGGATCTGTTATAAATTGTAGTATTCCGAGTCGTGTTTTTAGTTTGTCTATTTCGGAGCTGGTAAGAATGCGTTTTCTATTTACGTAGTTTACATTGTGAGGCACTCTAGGGTAATATTCGTTGAAGTGAGACATGAAAATCTTCAGTCTTAAAGACTGATTAATTAGTTTCATTTCAGCTTTATTTTTCATTGTAAGGATTCGTGATTTTAATGCGGTGTGAAACGGTTTTTCATTGCAATTGCGAATTATGAATTGATTTTGCGAATTTGCGGGTGACGATTGTCAGGAGCGTGTAATAAATGAGAAAGTGGCAATTTGTGCAGTCCTGATTTAATTACAGGATTGCATACGCGGCGTAATTTATTTCCAGCCAGTTTTCGGGGTGATTTACGCCGCTCGAAATCACTCCCAAAGTGGCCCATAAGCAACTTTATCATAATGACAAAACGTCAACTTGAAATTTATATGAAATTTATAATTTCGCGATATAAAATACAATTAATTTTATGAAATTATAACGACATTTTTGAACAATGTTCATTAATTGGGATATCTATGTTTCAGAAATCTTCTAATAGAAAGCATCTAGTTTAGAAAAATTCATCAACTTTAGATAAAGGTAATAAGAAATTTACTTTTTTAATCTTAAATTTGATGATGTTTAGGTTTTGTTTGTCTCCCCATAATTTGTTTATTTGTAACTGAACGAGATTGGCATTCCTTAAACTGAAAAGAATTTAATCTAAAAAATTCCTTATTGTCAACCGAGTTTAATCTTCCAACAAAACGAAACTGGTTAAGTTTCATGAATTTTACAGCCGTCGTTCGCGGAAGAGCGCTCTGTTAAACAAGGGTAGTTTTTTACCGCACGGAAAATAAAACACTCGAGCCCCAGAGAAATTACAAACATTTTTCACAGATTAATTAGTCATTAACAGAAACATTTCCTATTCAGACAAATAGTGAAAGAAAATACGAAAATTCCCGTCCGGACGTTAATACTTGAACACATCATCCCCTCATGCATTTCTCTCTGTAAATTAAAAATTTGAGAGAAAAAAAGTTTTCCCATTTCTCACCCCAATAAATAAAATGGAAAATTCTTTCCTAATCCACTCTCAACTGTAACTTTTTATTAAACATTTCGTTTTCAACGGTAATTTTCTCATTTTTATTGATATTTTGAGTCTTACTTTTTTATTGGGGATCTTTTTACGTGTGCATAACGAGGGCCTCATGAAGGGAATTTTATTAGTTGCGAATGTGAAAGCGTGTTAAAATAAAATTTGATGATTATTCAATTTTAGGGGATTATACGAGCCCCGGTATCTTTTAGCGAGCGGTTTTCAAATCGAGTTTCATTTGTGCGTCATGCGTCAACTTTCTGTATCCTAAGCGAGAATAACTAATTTTTAAGGGTACATTAAACGGAATCACATTTTGTTTAGATGCGAAAATTCAACCCGAGTGATAAAATAAATGGTACATTTACAGCGTATTAAATGATACATTTTCCCATTTCCTTTTCCAACCAGAATTCTTTTAAAAAAAACCTTAAGTAGTTAGGCTGATTTTATGTGATTTTTTGTTCGGTAAAAATATAAAAAATGGAGTATAAAAAAGTAAAAGTTTATTGTAGGTACTTATGATTGACTTATTTTTTTATAGAATAACTTATTTAAAAATGGCGGCTGTGCAACGTTTCTCTGATCACCTTTCTATTTTGGAAGGGTCCAAGGCCGTACTAACAGCTGTAAATTTTTACTAAGATCAAACACAATTTTTTTTATTGCACATAACAATAGCTAGAGAATCTATGTAGGATTTTTTTTATTGATTTTTGGCCGAATGTCTTCCTAAGTCAAATTTGAAAAATTCGCAGAAAAATCGCTAAAAAATTGTTAATAACAAATGAACTATGCCATATAAAAAAATCCTACGTACTTATTGAGACAATACATTTCTAAAGATCTGGTTCAAATTTGAAGTGTATTGATACAAAATTGGTCGAGTTACATTAAAAATGCAGTTTTGCAGTTATATATATATATATATATATATATATATATATATATATATATATATATAAAGTAGTACTGAAAGTAGTTGGCGCACCACTGATCTAGAAGGACTATATGGTACAGACAACGCCGATTAAAGGTCTATTTTTTCATGATTTTCTATTACTTACATATAACGCGTTTGACGTATATATATATATATATTTATATATATATATATATATATATATATATATATATATATATAAAATCTCAAATTTAGTCGGAAAACATATATCATATTCTGGAGGACTGCTTGGTTTTTTAAGGTTTCTTGACTTATTCTTAAGAGAGATATATATATATATATATATATATATATATATATATATATATATATATATCATATCAGCGTAATCTGTGTACAATTCTGCGTCTTTGATATATAATATGTAAAAATAAGAGAGGTGTCGAAAATTTTTCGAAGTCGCGAAGTTTTCCATGGATATTAACATATAATACACCAAAAGACGAGAAATTTTGTGTAGAACAAACAACTAATAATCTTTTTCTGGCTTGGTTAAAAGCCTTAAATTGGGGATTTGAAAATGGGGACTTTCAGATTTTTGTCCGAAACTTTTTCCAACATGATCTAAATTGACTAAATCTTTTTCTGAATTATTCTAAATTAAATGCAGACTAGAACTATGTTTGATGCTTTGCAGTTGCAAGGAGAACAAACCTCTCAAATTTTCTATAAAATGATTCGATCACTTTTTGAGAGACTCGTAACTTTGATTTCGATTTCGCGGGCTCTAGGGCCAGATCTACTCTTCAACCTGATTTAATCCGGCGCGCCAAGAATTTTCAAATATTATTAAACCTGGCCGACAGTGTAGACTTTCTCTTCAAGGTTTCGTAGGCTTAGCGGTTTGAGCTTTGAAATATGCAACGACACTCCCTTATTGTTTCAATCATGGGACATTAAAGGGGCTTCATCCCAGTTTTCAACACTATCAATTTATTTGTTCTTATACTTTTTTAATTTCCTTAAAAATATTAATAAGTTTCTCAGTTCTCTGCGCGAGTGACCAAATTTCGTAAAATGTCGCTCGATTTTGCGCCGTCATATCTCGCGAACGGGAGCAAAATGCAAGTTGTATATTTACTACCAGCGGGAAAAACACTTTTAGATATACAATTGAGATTTCCCATTCACTTGATAAATAATGATTTTAAGAAAATACATTCTTTAATTTTCTCGCATTTCTCGCAAAATTTCACTATGTAATAACTTTTTTACGTTTTTGAAATTTGTTTGTATTAATATTTCATTATTTTACAGCTACCTGATTTACACAACAAGCCTTAATTTTGTTATAAATTAGACGACCCAAAAGAATCCTCTATCGACCCCTCTAGGGGTCGCGACCCACGGTTTGCGTACCACTGTTCAGATAACTGTCCTACCCCCCTTAAATTTCTTTTCTATTGGATTTTAAAGCAATCCTCCACTCTTTTCCAACTTGAAGCAGCGAACTCTCTGAAAGCTTTATCCACTAGTTGTCAATCTCTAAGCACGTTTCAAAATCCATCGCTTCCATCATGTGCAAAATTGAAGCAAAGCCGTCAATGAACACGCAAACTGCAATGTCCATAGCTATATCCAATACAGTCTTACCACTAGATTTGCATTTCGGAGCCAATGCTCAAACAGTCGAATTAAAATTTTCATTAAACTTTTGAACAAAACCGCCGAAGCATTGAATAAGAAGTGGTCTCTGGTCAATTTTTGGTAGACTGGCTAGATAGCTTCATACACTTCAATTGTAAGAGCTGGCTTATGTTTGAACTCAACTATTTGTAGGCTTAGCCTTTCATTCCATTTGAGGTAGGGCTTAAAATCTCGGTATACCGAGACCCCAATATACTGAGATCCCGCATGATTTCATCAGTCCCGCTCACAGCGGGATAAGAGTGCGGGATCCCGCGAGATTTGCAGTTCGGAAAAAATGTCGCCTGGGCTGCGTTGCACGTAGTCACTAACGCCATATTGTTTACTTTGCTTGTCTCTAGTTTGCTTGTATCTAGCAAACAAACGATCACATTGTTTGCTAGATATATTGTAGATTTGGTGGTGACCTGTAGGGGAAGAGTGGCATGAAAGAGCCATGTCTTGAAAGAGCCGTTATTATTTACACCGAAGTTTTTGAACGAATCACGCAAAAATTGTAATTTTGAAATAGCAGCACTGGCCAGCTATCACCCACAGATAATTGACAGTTCACGGAAAATAAATAGCGCCGGTGCCAAGTGATTTCGTGCATAAAAAGTAAGTTTTTGAGTTCATTATATTTGTTTTCTGATATGTACAGGTACAAAACTAACAGCGATATGGCTATACTATAATTGTATGTATATATTAGGCCTTCCAATAACATAAATATTTTGTAGGCGAAGCTTTAATTTCGTAATGGTTTTCGAGATTATATTTCTTGAGAGGATATGATATGAAAGAGCCGGGCCACGGTGTAATGAAAAAGTCGGCTCTTTCATGACTGGCTCTTCCAAGGTACATCTTTGAAAATTATTCAAGCCCTGTATTAATTCATTATATGGACAGTTAAAGTATATTATTTGGATACTTGATCATCTGAAAAAGCGAAACCAAAGATGAGTAAAAGACCCGCAGGATCTACAACAGAGGAAGCTATTGTGAAGCTGTGAAGTAATCGAGAAAGCCCAGTCTATAAATAAAACTGCCCTTTCCCTTAATGCTTCAGGAGCTGACAGGTAAAATAGTCAAGAAGGTATATAATACATACTCCTAATTTAGATAATAAGCGCATTTTTACTGTGGAACAAGATGGTTTGCTAGAGGCTTACAAGACAACATACCAAAAACTGGTATTTGATTATGCAGAAGCTAATTCTGTTTGTCCAAATAAGTAGAAGCACTCTCCAGGTGCAAACAATGATTGGTTGAAAGGTTTTATGAGCAGATACCAAGAATTAGACGTTAGAAAACCCGAAAATACATCACTCTCCATAACAACTAGTTTTAATAAAATTAACATACCTAAGCAAATTTTTGGAAATCGTACTGATGTTTACACCAGACATAGTTTTCCCCTGCACATGATATTTAACGCAGATGAAACAAGCTGCAGCACTGTAACCAATCCTCGAAAAGTTATTGCTGAAAGAGGATCAAAACATCAGGTGAACGAGGAACTTTTGTGACAACATTGTTTTTCATTAATGCTGCTGCTGGTTTTTAACCAACAATTTTTGTGTTTCTACGAGGAGTTCTTGGCTTGGCAATTTTTTCTGGATGGATGAATGAAGAATGTTTCATTAAAACTCTGAAACATTTGGTACTACATGTGAAACCCTCCAAAGAAAGTCCGGCATTAATCATAATGGACAATCATAGCTCATATGTTAACCTCAGAGTGGTTCAATTTGCTAGAAAAAACTATTGTAATAGTAATTTTTCAGGCTCTTTCACAACGTTTGTTGGCTCTTTCAATGCTCATGTGTTATGAAAGAGCCGAATCTCATTCTACTTATAAATGGTTAGAAGTCTTAGTAAATTGTTGTTTTTGGAAAATGTTTTATCACATTACCTACATAAAGAAATAAACAACAATTTATAATACAAATTTTATTATTATTTATTGTCTGTTGCATTTTTCCCATTTCTTTCAAAACTGGCTCTTTCATGCCACTCTTCCCCTACCGCCCCTTCATAGATTTATTGGACCCCACCCTCTTCCACTAAACGATGGTATACTTACCAATTTAGAGCGCTATCTCTAGTCCTGATTCCTTTTGGAATTTCAGGATCTGCCTAGGATGCAAGTACTGCAATTCTTCTGCGTTCAAACAATGGACCCCAAGGTACATTTGTCTCTTGCGAAGCATTACTTGTCTTGAACAGTCTTCGAACAGACATATGGGGGTTTCCTCTGCTTAGCCACACAATCTGCATCTGTCATCTATCTCCTAGGGTCCTAAGGGGTCCTAGGGTCCTAGGGGAAGACCTAGGGTCTTGAGGTGTTTTCTAAGTCTGCATTGTCCCGTCAGGACTCCCGTCAGAATACTAAGCTTGTTCCTGTTTTGTTTCAGGCAAGCTTTCGTTCTTTTCTGGTTAGAAGATTTCAGCATTACTTTGGATTGTCTTAACCCTCGAAAATACTCGGAGGGTTATAGGTTAGCACCAATTTCTTTATAAATTTAAAATAAAGTTTGGAAGAAGTTTATAAACTAATGGCAGAGCAGTGTGTTCACGGAAGTCATGTATTGCATATAATTGTTAAAACAAGGGTGGTAAAGTTTTAAATTTACCATCTGCATACCATTGCAAGAAAATCTTCTCAATTCTCAGTAGTCCATTCTCAGTAGCTTTTCTAATAAATATTATATCTATTCTGTGATTAGTAATTGCTGGACCCTCTGTTTCCTTTATTCTATGATTGCTTGTTATTTTTTTCTTAGTGTCTACTGAAAAGAGTTTACATTTTATTACTTGGCATATATTTATTAAAGCATATGACACAATATAAATAGGATAGTATTTATAGCATCACTTTTAATTTGGTAAATAATTTTATCTACGACCACTATTGTAATTGCCCAATATTGTACAGTTCGTGGATTATGTAAATACATCATACAACACACATATGTAACAATCCGCGATTAATGTTATTTAATAATTCAAAATAACACTTGTCTGTTTGCTGAAGCACACCGAACTTTTCTTAAAAAAACTATTTTTTACAAATGAGAGACTAAGATTATATTAGAAGTAAGATTAACCCTGTGTTTTTTTTAAATTTTGATTTTCTTAGAAAGTAAACCCTGTGGTTTAAATAAATAAAAATAAATGCTTCGCAATGGAAAATTCCCGTCAAACTTTTTCTAAAAAATGATATTAACATATATATATATATATATATATATATATATATATATATATATATATATATATATATATATATATATATATATATATATATATATATATATATAGATATATATATATATGTATATATATATATATATATATATATATATATATATATATATATATATGTTATGTACAAAATGTTACATTTTTCTTATTGTTTAATATTTAAAAAAGGAACGCACGAAGGAATAGTCCAGCAAAAGTTCATTCGAACATTTTTCTTTCGAACAAATTGCTTTCGAACAAATTACATTCGAACAATTTTCCTGGAACTCTATAGCGAAGCTATATTTAATGAAACGTTAGAAGAACAAATATTACTGGTTATAAATGGAGAAGTTCTGAACATCAGATATACGGATGACACGATCTTGTTAGAGATTAGCCCTATTGACGTAAACTTTCTATCGTGAGTCCCAGCAGTCTTGGAATCCACTCTTGCCATGAATTTCAAGACGTAGGTCATTTCTTAATTCCAGACATAAAATTAAACAAATTATCAAATGTCATTTTTAAGTAGCTGTCAGTGGTCTTGAGGTAAAGTCGAATTGTTTTTAGTGTTAAGTTCAACAATTTCATTAGTTATAAATAAAACACCTTCTCATAAATTTAACACAGATTTATTTTATAATGTTGTGAATTATAAAATTAACAAAGAAGAAGAAACATTACACACAGATGTTGAATGTGATGTCCATTATACACAACATAATACACAAATTAATACGCCGTTTTATGTTATCGAACACATTTTGTAATACTGTTTTGTCTATCTCTTCACATTTTCTTATTACATTGTTTCTCAGATCTTCTACTGTATGCACTGGACTGCTGAGTACTGAATTTTTTAAATATGTAAAAAGAAAAATATCCAGAGGAGTTAGATCACAAGAACGTGATGGAAATCGGTCTTTGCTTATTAAAGCCTGTCGTCCAAGAATTCCTTAAGATAATTTCATGTTTCATGAGCATTGTGCGGTCTAGCAAAATCTTGTTGGAATAAGCCATTTTGGAGTTCATCATCATGAAGTTCGTTAATAAATTCTGGCAAAATAGTGGCTCTATAAGTGGCACCGTTTAAATTACCATAAAAAAATATTGGACCAATAATTCTGCGTCTTGACATTGCTAACCACACACCAACTTTTATTGGATGCAGTGGGGTCTCTCTAAAAAAATGTGGGTTGTCAACACTCCACATGCACATGTTTTGGGAATTAATGTATCCGTTTAGATGAAACCAGGCTTCATCAGCGAAAAATGTTAAATTTAACACTTCGTCGTTCATATTTTTATTGAACCACCGACAGTAGGCCGTCCAGTCTTTTATTATAATAGAGTGGTAAAACTTCTTGGTACATTTGCAACTTATATGGTTTCATGTGAAGATCTTGACGAATAATCCTGTGAGTTGTACTACGACTTAAATTCAACTGTTGAGCTAGTCTCCTAATTGAAGTGGTAGGTTCATCTTGGATTTCATTTATGATGTTTATAATATTCTCATTATTAATGCGATGCCTTCCACTTCTTGATTTGTTGTTAATGTCACCAGTACTTAGAAAGCAATCAACTAATCGTAATACCTGCCTTCTAAACTAATTCCTATTAAATACAGCCATAGGAATCAGCCACGGGTAGATTGTATTCCCATTCACCATTTTCCAAGCGTCTACCATTACGAAAATAACTTTCGACAATAAAAGTTTTCTGCTCTTTTGTGAACATTTTTAAAATAAATAAATCAAGTGAGACCGGTTGAAATAACATAAAACAGTTAATTAATTTGTGTATTCGTGAAAATGAACAACACAATCAACTTCTGTTGTAATGTTTGTTCTTCTTTGTTAATTTTATAATTCACAACACTATAAAATAAATCAGTTTTAAAGTTAAGAGAAGGCGTTTTATTTATAACTAATGAAATTGTTGAACTTAACACTAAAAACTATGTGACAACCTCAAGACCACTGACAGCTACTTAAAAATTACATTTGATGATTTGTTTAATTTTATGTCTGGAATTAAGAAATGACCTACGTCTTCAAATTCATGGCAAGAGTGGATTCCGAGACATCTTCTGGGACTTGTGTTAGAAAAACTGTCAATGTTGTGAGTACGGACTAAAAATAAATCTTAACAAAACTAATTAAATTTTAATTAACAAAATTCTCGTCGAATTAAAATCAGATAAACTTGAGAGTATCAAACACCGCCATAGAAAATATGCAGAAGTTTAGATGGTTACAGGAAAATTCGAATGTCATTTGTTCCAAAGCAATTTGTTCTCTAAGGCTACTTGTTTACAAAACCGTGTCATCCGCATACCTGATATTGTTCATAACTTCTTCATTTATAACTCTTCCTATTTGTTCTTCTTCCAACGTTTCATTAAATATAGCTTCGCTATAGAAGCTAAAAGGAAGTGGCGGAAAAATTCAGCTTTGCCTTGCACCTCGACGGTATAGTCGATGGTATAGTTGATGTGATTTATTATGCTTTACCCTACCAAATGCTTTTCCGAAAACTATATAAAAAAATAATATCGTATAGTTACTCTTTTGAATGATTTTCAAAAACATTTTTAGAGTATGACATGGATGCAATGTTTATATTAATATATAATATTAATCTATAATCTATGCATTCTCTTGGGCTAGAATGAATAACAATAATTACAAAAATAGACAGTAGCCATTGCTTAGATAGTTCTACTTTCTCGTAGTCAATGTTGAATAATTCTACCAGAATATTTACGTCATCTTCAAATTGTCAGGACCGATTGCTTTACCAGGTTTCATAGATTTCAGGCTACATTCTATATACTATATCTTCTTCCTCAGTCCCTACTCCTCCACTGAGTTCGGTGTTGTGCTGCTTGCAATCACTGTTTACCAGCAATCTTCCGGATATCATCCACCCACCTTAGTTGCGACCTTTCCACACCACATTTGATTGTTCTGGGTCTCCACTGAAAAATCTTCTTGGGCCATTACTCTTCGCCTTGCCTCGACAAATCACCCGCAAATATCCATTTGACTTCTGAGATAAAATTTTCTGCAAGACGTCTGTCACTTTAGTCCCTTCCTTATGTCTTCATTTCATTTCAAACGATTTGCGCTGTTCCGTGTTAGCGCTACGGTTTCCAAGCGATAGGTTGCTACGGGCAGCATACAGGCCTCGTAAACCTACCGTTTGAGGTTAATAGGCATTTGTAGCTTTTCGAGGATGAAGCCGAGTTTTTCAAAAGCTGTCCCGCTCTCCTGAAAGTTCTGTGGTTTAGTTTTCTATGCCCTGTTTGATGAAATGGCTAAGGTAGACGTTGTGGTCTACCACCTCCAATGTCTGGTTCTACACGGAAACCTGGATATCATCTGGACTAAAGATTATAATCTTCTGGGGGTTCATCTTTAGACCCATTTTTTTCGATACGTCGTGCAGTTGTTCTGTCATGACTTTCAGCTCATCTTGGTCGCTACTTATTAATAGGTACACTATCGTCGGAAAATCTTAGGTGATTAAGATATGTGCCGTTGATGTTAATACCCTTTCATTCCCAGACGAAAGTTTTGAAAACGTCTTCCACAACTAAGGCAAATAACTTTTTAAAAGATTGTCTCCCTGGCCCTTGCCTTTCTATATATTCTCCATCTTAATGTCCTCATCAATTATAACGTAAAGCGTAGCATTTGAGTCTTTTCTAATATGATGATATATTTATGTCTTTAACAATATTATAGTAGCGAGAATCGATTCTCGCTTTATTCATAGCTGCCAACACCGCCTATGTTTCGATAGAATTAAATGCCTTCTGGTAGTCTACGAAGGCCAGATGGAGTGGGATATTGTATTCTATAGGCTTTTCAATAAGCGTGTGCATGATCAGCCTATGGTCTTTTGTGCTATATCCTTTGCAAAATCTTTCTTGTTCGACTGATTGGTAAAAGTCAAACTTAGGTCTGTGACTATGCGGGTCTACAGCTTTTAGAAAACGGACAGTAAACTGATTGGTCTGTAGTTCTTCATATTTGCACTATCGCCCTTCTTAAACAGAAGAATGACTTCAGAATTCCAACAAGATGGTACCCGTTGCTCTCGAGGACACTTGTTTAAGAGGATGTGTAGTGTTTTCTCTAGAGAGTTTCTCCGCATCTTCAGCATTTCCGCCGTAATTATGTCTACCTCTGCTGCTTTTCTGGTATTTCTGGTATACCAGATATCTGGTATTTCTTCGGACCAAATGTTTCTAACTGGCTCTCTCACTCCCTTCGGTGTCAGGTTTAGGATCTGAGGCGCTGTTCTGGATGATGGATGATAGGCACTATGTTCGCTTTGCTAGTAACGCTTTCTCCCCGTTAGTTTTTCATTCTACAGATTTGTTATTTTCATGGAGCCATCTATGATAATTTACTCGTATCTATTTGTTCTCTTTAATTGTCCCTTCATTTTGCAGCCCCTTCAATTCCGCTATGTATCTTTTAGAAGAGTTTATCTGTAACCAAGAGACGTTGGTCTTCCATTGGTTCCACATTTAATCTGCTACTGCCTGGCTTGGTATTCGAATAGTTTTTCTTCCAGTATTGATGATGTTGTTTATATGTTTCTCTTAATCAATTTATGTTCTTAATATTTTATCAAAGTTTATTTATTACAGCACGAAAAGCCCGTGTTCCGATACTAGACATGAGAAGGTTGAAGGACACAAAATTATTGAACAGGTGTGCAAATCTTTAAGCAATGTTATAAATAACAGCACATCAGTAACACAAAATGTAGAAAAGTTGAACGTCTTAAAACGCCTTATTAAAAATACGAGTCAAAAGTACTTAAAGCACCAAAAGACTACAAAGAAAGTATGGATGACAAAATAAATTCTTCAGCTAATGGAACTCGAAGATGACACGCTAATCAGCTAACTATCACCAGATATAAAGAGATCCATAGAAAGATAAGACTGGCTAAGAAAAGATGGCTAACAGCTAAATGTGATAAAGTTGGACAACTGGATTTCATACCTGAAAACTTTAATATGCACCGCAAAGTAAAGGAAATGACGAGAACCAACAGGAAAAAAATACCATCAAGTTTAACTGATGATAATGGCAGAGTTGCAACCGAAGTCAAACCAAGCGGAGGTATGGGAAAAGTATGTACAGAACTTTTCAATGACACCAGAACGGACCACCATAATATAACGACGGACTGACCATTACAAAAGATGAAGTTCAAAAAGCCATAACATCAATGAATAATGCGAAAGCAGCCGGCCCAGATAACATCCACTCTGAACTGATTCAGCTATGTTGCAACTCGCACCCAGTATTCCTGAACATCATCACTGACTTATTTAATAAAAGCTACAATGCGGGACAAATGCCAGCAGACTGGATGAGCTCTATGTTTGTTTAGATGCGACGAATATAGACTGATCAGACTAATAAACCACATTCTTAGGATATTTTTCAAGGTACATGCCAGGATCTATCGTAGGTGCTAAGAACATGTGGGAGAGACGCAGAAATGCGCTCGGAACGAGAGAAGTCATCTTCATAGTCTAAGCGATGATACAGAGGTATAGAGAGATGGGCCGAGATGTACAAGTTTGTTTCGTTGACTTCGCCAAAGCGTTTGACGCCATACATTGATCCAGGTGTTACAGGAAACCGGCATAGATAAGAAAGACTTAAGAATTATCGCAAACCTGTATTGGCACCCGACAGATGCCATTAAAGTGAACAACATCATCTAGCAAGAAGTATACATCTGAAGAGGCGTGAGGCAAGGTCGTGTACTATCTCCAATCTTGTTCAAAATATACTCTGAAAAAAAATTCTACGTATTCCTGGCTTAAGAACAATTTCTGTTTTTATCAACTGCTTGACAAAGCAAGCCAAGATTGCCATGCTAATCCCCAACATCCGCTACGGATAGGGCACTCTAAGAAGAATATTTTTAATATTACGTTGTTGGTTTCTAAGATTAGTTTAGATCTTTTATTGTCGAAGAACCCCAGAAAGTATGTTTTCCACCGTTTTTGTCCTCTGTCAATTATTATTTTCTCACCTTTGTCCTTAATTATATTACCAATTTGTTTTTAATTTTATTGAATCCAGCCATTTCTTTAATTTTTTTGCATATCGTGCATATCGAAACAATTATATTTCATTCCTAGTAGTATTCTATCTCCACACATTGATCATTTAGTTATTTCTCTTTACCTGCTATAATTCTTTCGTGCACCGTTTTATGTAGTTTCTTATATTCATTCGCGTTGTTATGGCTCTTCCTCCTCTATTAAATAAAATATTAATTTCTTTTGCCATCTAAGGTTTTTCTTGGCATTCTTGCTTAATTGTTTTTGACTATTGTTTTTAACCTTGTTTGTATATGTTGTTTTTATCCACACGGTTGTCTTTTGCTAAACCCATGGTTCTCATACATTCATTTATCTCTTGTTCTATTGTTTGTTGAGTTTCAGGATTTCTGAGTTTTTTTAGCTATGTAGATGTTCTACACTTTTTTATCTTTTTCATTTTTAGACTGAGCTTAGTTATTAGTTATCCAAATTATTGTCAGCGGCAGGATATTTATTTATTTATTTATAAAGCTCGGAACTTTAGACATTAAAAATTATTAGAATAGGTAGGCTATTAGGTTGTCAAAAAAGACAAAATAGGTTTTTAATAGGTTCTATAAAAATAAGAAAGATATGCAGGTTTCCAAAAATGTTCGCTTAAAATTGGTTATATTTTATATTAAAATTTATTAAAAAAATGCAGAAGTTCAAAAGTATTTTATTCAAATTTGCTGCTTCAATAAACTACCATAATTTTTTTCTAAATTGTCTGGTGTAAGGCTGTACCTACTGTCTGATAAAACCATTTTATATGCGGAAAAAGAACGTTCACATAACTTTACCGGTGCATACTTCAACCTTACCGCTATTTCTGGCTTTATGTTATCAGGAAGGTCAATATTTTCGCCACTTAAAATTTTTCCTACATTTCGTAAAATAGAAAAGTCTGGATTTTTTTCTAAAACAGCATCAAGTTTTAAAAATGCACTCGCAGTGCATTTTTGCATGGTGTAGTTTTCAAATGGTTTAATCCATTGTCCATCAATGATACAGACTCTGTTAATGGGGTTCCAGTTTTTTCCAATTTCGTAATTGTTTCTGTTAAAATGTGAAAATTGGATAAAATATATGCCAAAGAATTTTTAATGTATGTATTTTTAAAACAATGTTGTGCCTTGCGTATAGACTCTGCACTGCTACAGTCAAATTCCATTACAACTAAGATAATAAAAAGTTTGGCTGAACGAATGGGAACACAGAAAAACAAACCTTTTTCACAGCATCAAAATTGTTGCACTAATAAAATACCGCTTCTAGCCAGTATTCCATCTTGTGATAATTGGTTCGGGTGGCAATGGCAAATGGGGTAGTAAATTTTTGAAAACTTCAACTGTTAAAGGTGCTTTCAGAAAAACCTTTTTAACGTTTCCAATAAGTTCATTAACCAACGGATACTCATAAGTTCGCATATATTCATATTTCGCATATGTTCGTATAAGTTCACATACAATATTTAATCCGTGAGTTAAACACGTAATGTGCAACAAATTTGGATGAAAGATTTTGAGTGAAGATCCTGCTTTGATCATGTAAAAGGCTGCATCAGGGTATAAAATACGTACACGTTCATGCTGTATTCCATTGGGCCACAAAACGCCAAAAATATTATTAATTTTAATATAAAGTAATAGTGGCAATCATGGGAATTTGTTAGAAACATACCCATTGAATCATTGACAAAACGTGAGTAGATACATGATTCGTTTTATCCAAAAATTGTACATCTAATAAATATGGAATCGTAGGCATTTGAACTTAATGTTAGCAGCATAGCGGCCTTTAGTGTCAGTCGTTTCATCAATTGCAATCCATACACAATATTCGCCAATGTCAGAGCGAATTTGTGCCAGTATCTTGTTGTAACATATCCGCAGATATTGTTTTCTGATGGTTGATTCGTTTGGTACGGCAGATTGCAGTATTTTTCTAAAAACTGTTTAAATTTTGAGCACTTTAATTTAAACCACAGTAAATTCGCTGCCAGCTTTGCTTCACATAGGTCTAAATAAAACACATCATGCCTACTATCAGCTATGTTTTCAGTTAACAAAATCTGTTTTCCACGTTGGTTTGGTTTCGTTAAATTACTTTGATGCAAAGTTGCTTTTTCATGTTAATTTATGTGCGATTTTTTTAGAGCAAGGTACCTATAATTAATCATAGAGATGGATATATTAATTCAGAATTATATACTTTTAGTATGTAATTACTTGTTTTTGCAGCATTGACAAAACACTATTTTACCATCAGTTGTGAACGCTTCTTTGTTTTTAACCCAAGACCTTAGTAAAGCGCTTTGACTCCTTTTATCTTTCAGCATTTTAACAAACAACGGTCCCCGCAGAAGTATTGTAATTTTGTAAACAAAAGTGTAATTTTGAGGTTAGGATTCACAAATACGAGAAGAACACGTTTGCTGGTGCCGAGTGGAACCAGCTGCTAATGCGTTGATAAAAAGAATGCGTTCCGTAATTTCACACAGACTAATTGTAAGAATTTATGAATAAACAAATTTTTTCTACTTTAGGTCACAAATAGGCGCTATAAGAGCTCATTAGGTACCTTTTAGGCAGTATAAATTTAAAACAGCAAAATAGGCAAAATAAGTTTTTTAATACTAGCGTAAAACGATAGAGAATCATGTAAAACGGATTTATTTGCTTACCTTTTTCATCTACCTATAAAGAAAAAAAATAGGAAATTACCTAAAGTTGCGCCCTCTATTTATTTAGAATCAGGATATACAATATAGATATACATACTTACGTAATACATAATATAATACATAAGGATAGGTACATAGGCCTGAGAAGTAATTAATCACATAATTAAACTTTGTCGATATCATTCAAGAATTAGGTATAAATAAAATACAAAAACTTAAGCAATAAACAACATAATAAGGTACATGAGGACTCAAAGTTTCGAGCATTAAAAAGTAAACTGTAAGAAAACAAAATATTGAAAGAGATTTGAGATAACAAAATATTGTATTTGTAAGAGAACAAAAAGTCTAAAGAAAGGAAGTAAAGTAGGAAGTTTTATTCTTACTGTTTTGTTATTACTATTCGGTATTTTTTTTAGTGAATCAGGTAGTGTATTGAAGTGTTTTATAGCTACAATCGAGGAGTTTTTAAATGCTATAGATTTACTGACTTTGTTTAAAGGAATACTTCTATTACTAGATTTCCCTTTATTCTCATATACATATTTACTACTATTGTAGTGATAACACAGCGACTCGAGTATAAATGTATCTCTCAATCCTAGAACACGTTTGCCATCCGAAAATGTTAATGAGCTTACTGAATTGAATCTTAACTAATATATTAGTGTTGGTTTTGTAACTTATTTACATGTCTACATGTCTACTTAGCAATATGCACCGCAAAGTACCACCTCTTCATTGATTGCTTGCTCATTATGTTTTTAATTCATGAAACATAAACAGAAAGTAGGTATCTAGTTTTACTTAGAAGATTTAAAATATAGATATTCCACTTCATGTGACAGTCAAACATTAACCCTAAATTTTTACAAACTATTGACTCTTTTCTTTCATTAGAAATAGATAACTCAAAAAATTCAGGTACACTGTCTTTGTAACAGCCAAAAGTCATGTATGTTGTTTTATCCACATTTAATGTTAAATAATTATTTTGTAACCACATACCTATTTTGTCTAGGTATGATAACATATTGGATTGTGCTTCAGACCATGTTTTACCTATACCTTTAACGACTGTGTCATCAGCAAAAGCTGATATATTATATAAAGGAAGTATTTTAAACATATCGTTGATGTATACAATAAAAAGTAGGGGTACTAAGCAGTGTTCCCTCTAAGCTGTGCGCGCGTACATACATTTTAAACATAGCGCACATGAAATACATTTTTGTTTTTGTGCAGAAAATAAAATTGCACCTGCATATGAAATTCATATAAAAAATTTGTAATCGATAATCTATTATTGGCAATTAAAATGAACATATCTCTATTTTCGGTTCGAGAAATAAATAACCACATGGAAAAATACGTCCATATTCCAGAAAGTTCTCGTAGTAAAAACTATGCTTTATCAATTTTGGAAGTGGTAAATACTGTTGTAAAAAGTGAATTAATGAATGAAATTAAAATGGCACATTTTTGTACTTTAATTGTTGATGAAAGCACAGACATTTCAATAAGCAAATGATTAATTTTATATTTTAGAAAATTAAGTTTAGGAAATCTGATCAATATAAACATTTCGGTGGGATAATCCAATTAGACAAGCGATTCCTCTTCAATTTTTTTTTTAATTTTACAATTTCGTGAAGATAACCAAATTGATTTGCAAAAGCAGGTTATGTTTACATCTGATGGCGTATCCGTAATGCTTGGAAAACGAAATGGTGTAGCAGCTAAATTAAAGCAGAATGTACCACATTTGGTACAACATTGTGTTGTACACCGGAAAAATTTTTGTATTTGTAATGCACGGTAAAAAGAAAAAACCACAAGAGAAATCGAAATAGTGTTGTGGTGAGATCTGTTTTCATTATTCTTGAGATCCGCGATGAAAACAAGTAAATTTAAAGAGATTGTTGAAGCTTCACAAAATAATTCTATAGCTCTCCAAGCTAATAATGCTCTCCAAGCTAATAATGACGTGAGGTTTTTGTGACGACATTTTGCAATAAAAGCAATTATAACAAATTATAAATTGAATAATCAAGATAAAAATGATTCAATTTCCAAACTTTGTTTAAAAAGCAAAACAACAAAATTGAATTTCAAATAAATTTCTAACTTTTGTCTTCAATTTTAGAAGAACTCAATGTGTGTTTAGTCAAATTTTTCAACGCCGTGAATTGACCCCCATATGATGCTTTGTTCATGCAAAAATTAATAAAATCAAGGGAAACTATTTTGGAAGCATAGCATGAAACAATAAAATAAGGGTGCTTTAAAAAAGGCTAATAATTTAAATATTACTATAAAAACAGATATGTGAAAATTTATAAATTTATTTTGTGAAATTTTGGAAGAAAGGTTTCCAGCGGATGAAGTAGAGGATTGGATATCATTTGATGGTTGGATGACCATAATTTAATTATGGTCTAGCGTAAATTGAAAAATTGTGTTCAAAATACAATTTTACTTTTCGTACAGATAAATCTCTTTTAAGCAAACAGTATAATAGTATTTAAAATAAGCAGTGCGCGAAAAAAATCAAAATTAAAGAAGTAATAGATTTTGAAGAAAAATTTTGGTTATGTTTAGTTTGAACAATTTAAAGATCTATCCAAATTACTGGATATCGGAGGTAATTTTCTAAAACGAAGCAAAGAAATAGATTGCAAGAAAACCATATGCTGATATGCTGATGAAAGTGAAATCTTATATGAATATGACGGAGACAATGTAAATTTTAGTAAAGTCTATACACAGTGGTTAAAATCAAAAGATAGAGAATTCTAAAATTGTTCAATAATAAGTAATTGTGAATTGCTGTACTTGTTTGTTTGTTTTGTCAAATGAGTTAATTGAAAAATTTTCAACGTAATTATTAAATTTTCTTATTTTTCATATGAATGAAAAGGGGAAGCCACAGTAATCAGCTAAATTCTGTCTTCACGAACTAATGATTTGACATGATTTTATAGTAGTTTTTTCATTGTGTTACGTTGAAATGTATGTAGTACAAGTTGTATGCTGTAAGATCAAGTCAATGCGTATAAATAGGTACAAATTTTAGCTGAATGTTAACTATGATTTATTAGTATTGTTTTTTTGATTATATGCGCTTTTTGTGCGCACACAGGTCACAAAAAAAGTTAAAAGTTAAAGTGCGCACACAGGTCACAAAAAATTAGAGGGAACACTGGTACTAAGACAGCTCCTTGTGGTACACCAATTTTAATTTTACATTTTTCACTTTTAACATCCTTATGGATAAAGTTGCGAACATTGAGGTACTAAGAAAAATGAAGAAGGAACCAGAGTTACTGTTTAACATCAAAAAACGTAAACTAGCATACTTCGGTCATATAAAAAGAAACGGAGAACGATATCGTCTGCTGCAGCTCAAACTGCAGGGCAAAGTAATAGGACGAGGCAGTAGAGGATGAGGAAGTAGAGGACTAGGCAGAAGAAGGATATCTTGGATGAAGAACCTGGGGCAATGGTTCAATTCAACAACAACGGCATTATTTAGAACAGCCGCAAATAAAATCCAGATTGCAATGATGATTGCCAACATTCGAACCGGATAGGCACCCGCAGAAGAAGAACATCCTTAATTTTAACTACCTGAAATGTATCTGTTAAATAATTTTTAAGTAGGTCATGAGCTACTCTTCTAACACCATATTTATATAATTTATTAAGCAATATTTTATGGTTCACTGAGTCGAAAGCTTTGTCTAGGTCTAGAAAAGCAACAACTGTCGGATTACTGATGTCTATATTAGTATATATAAAGTCCGTTATTGATGCTAACTCATCCTGTGTACCTTTTTTTTCATAAAACCATACTTATGACAACTAATAATGTTACAATCTACAACAAAAGAGTGCAATCTCACATAAATAATCTTATCAAAAATGTTCGCAATATTAGAAATAAGTGATATTGGTCTATAATTTGTCATTAAGTGTTTATCACAAGATTTAAAAATCGGCAATATTTCCGAGCATTTAAGTGCATTTGACCAGATACCCTTTGATAAACATATATTAAATATATGTTCAAATATATTGGATACAATAGGGATTATATTTTTGAGTACTTTTGTGCATATACCATCCACTATTTTTACAATTTCAGAGCAATTAGTAGGTTTCCAGAAAACGGATTTAGGATTATAACTTATGCTATCGTCAATTCTAATAGCAGTAGCAGGGATTTTAGCAGAAATTTGAACCAATATTGTTAAAAAGATCAACAAAGTTATTAGCAATATCATTTGTATTTGTCACCTTATGCCTTTGTTAATATAATCTATGTTATTGACCGAATTTACCTTTTTAACTAGCTTTTTATTTACGAATTGCAATAGATCCCTATAATAAGAAGGTTCTTTGGTGTAAAAATTTATTTTCGTAATTTTTATTAATTTATCAAATTTTTTACAGTAATTTAAGTATTTAATTTTTGAGATAATTTACTTTTATCGCGCTTCCATGTGTTATATAATTTTTTTTCGTTCGACATGATTTCATTAAGCCCGACGTGATCCAGTCAGTCCTAGGTTTGTATTTACGGGATTGCTTCTTAGAACTAGATTCCTTGATTAAGTTTATATATATATATATATATATATATATATATATATATATATATATATATATATATATATATATATATTCGGTAATAAGGGACGGTAAAAATCATCAGTTTTACCATCAGGAGTACATTAATATTGACAAAAAATGCTCCTTATTATCAGATATACTGGGATTTAAGTATTTACCTTGCAAATTAATATTTCCGGCTATAGTTGCAAAAATATCAAGTCTAAGAAAAAAAGAGAAATACAAGTTTCAATCATAACATTTAGCAACGAGAATAATGTAATTTAAATGCATTACAAATTATACACTCTCGGAAAGCAAAGAACAAAGTAGGCATGTTCGCTGAACTGATGTAGTGAATTCAATAATTTAAAAAAAAAAAAGTGATTGAATGAATTTTTTTTGGACGTTAAATATTTTTTTATATTTACTTAATGCGTAAATTTACTTGAAGTTGGATAGCCCATACTATTGCAAGAGAAACGCTGGTTTTTCAAACAACGGTTTTTCAAAAATTGACTAATCCTGGATTTCTAAAGCGGTATAAAAAAGTTCTTGCTTTTTTATACTGGGCTTGTATTCTCAAGTCAGTAAATTGTCCAATAAGCCATCTTTCTAAATTTCATCTAACATATTTTTTTAGATAATTATATGATTAAATATTAGAAGTATTAGAAAATTTTTTAATGAGTTATGCGTACTTTTATGTAAGCTAGGGGTTGATTTTGACATTATTGTTCTCACAGAGTCTTGGTTATGCTATAAGAACGATGGTTTTGAACTTCCAAATTTTGAGAAAATTATTAAACCTGGTAAATATAATAAATGTGATGGAATTGTACTGTACATAAAATCTGGTATTAATTATAAAATTTTTGATTTGGATTTGGAAAATATGAATTCGCTAAATTTTGTTGTAAGTAATCGTGAGTCGGAGTTCTATTGCACTGCGGTGTATAGGTCCCCGAATGACACGAATGTCGTTGGGTTTCTTGATAACATGGAAGCTTTTCTCAGGGGGGTTAGGTACGATAATCATATAGTACTTGGGGATATTAATATTGATATTCTGGAGGAGAACTTGACTCCTATAGGGCATAGATACTTAGATATAATGCATGAAAATGGTTTTGTTAAGTGGCTCTACGGGTGTACCAGGTTTACTCCAACCAGACAATCTTGTTTGGATCATTTGTTTTTAAAAAGTGTACACTTTTCTCTCGAAACTGCCATTTTGACATGGTCTACGACTGATCATGACGTAGCTATGGGACAAGTTTTTCTGTGTCCTAGTGAATCCCATGTACATGGGGTCGCTGATAATTCTATTTTGAATAAAAATAACATAATCAAAAAATTTGATGAACAATGTTTCAAGAGGAGAATTGAAAGTGAATCATGGGCATTGGTTCTTGAGGAGACAGATGCAGAGTTAGCTTTTGATCTGTTTTATACTAAATTATTAGACATATTTAATAATAGTTATGATCTAAAGAGACCAAAGTGTGGGCATAAATTTACTAAAATCAAACCGTGGATAACTTCTGGCATTGTCAGATCAATTGTCAATATATATTTTTAGTTAATTATAAATAGATTATTAATTATAGATTATAGGAAACATTGATTGTGATTCACTTTTCAACCCAAGCCAACAATCGATTGGGACTTATTCGGGTATCTCGGTAGATGAATTATCAACAACTTTATCAACAGCAGAATCTTTCAAATCTACACCTGTAGTAGAACATGGTGTTAAAATCCAATTTATCAATGCAAAAGTTGTTGCAGCTTTGAGTAGATATACTAGGAGCGTTCTGGACCAAAATCCCATAAGGATTTACATAGGGGTCTAAAATTACTTTTTGTAACTAGATTCCACTCTTTGTAACCACTGTTTGATAATCAAGGGTTCGTTAGGTTGGTATCGCTTTTTGTAACCAGATAATCAAGGGTCCGTTTAGGTTGGTATTACCCCTTAATCATACTTGATATCCGACAAGACTAGATAGACAAGACTAGACGGACAAGACTAGACGGACTAGACTAGACGGACTAGACTAAACCATTTGATGAGAAAAATCAAATCTGGTGTCACAACGGCTCTAGCATGCATCCTAAGGGAGATACCGCTCCACCCTCCAACCCGTCGGGACAACGCCATCTACACATACACGCTCGGACGCGTTGAAAACTAAATTGTAGATAAGGTGCGTGGCGACGTTCAAGGGTACTAGCGATTAAGACGTTTGGAAGACTGATTAGAAAAAAAAAATGTCAAACGTAAAATATAGTAATGTAGAAATTAATTATTGCTGTTTAACAAAATAAAAATTAAAAAAAATCGGTCAGCTAGTTGTAGATAAGACGTGGTGCGGTTGATATTAAGTGTTTAAAATAAATTAAGTTCGTCTCAAGTTTAGTGTCCAGTGTGTTTTTGTGAATTTTTTTCTCCAGAAATCAAAGGTATGTTGGCGTAATAACTTAATTATTAGAACCATAAGCTTTAGCTTAAACTACTTATTAGACATCAAGGTCGCTCGGAGCCATCTTCTAAACGCGTAGAGATATGATAAAAATTCGGAAAAATTAAGGATGCACACACTAGATACACATGTGTTCAATAAGCTGTTAATTTATTTTTCGGTTGAATCCATTTGGACCTTAAACTAAAAAAAAATGTTATGATAATATTAATCATACTACAACGGAAGTTACGGCGTGATAATGAGTTCGCTTATAAAATTATTTAATGGATATTTAGATAATAAAATAAATTACTGTTATTAACAGCTGTAAGAAGGTTTATCATATCTCTTCACGTTTTCATTTCAAAATGCGATATAAGTATTTACTATTTTAACATGTTAAAAGTTTTATACTAGATACTAATGCAACCAGTTTTTCACTTGTAGGATGGAACCAATAAAGAAAAATCAGTCTTTTTCAAGACTAGTGGAAGAGATGGGGAGCCGTCAGCGGTCCATCAGGAATGATCCGGCTATGATTGAACCTGCTATTAAAGAGTGTGGCAAGCATATTCGTGCTATGAATGCTGCCCTTAAAAAGGCTACATCTGTCGGAGAGAAGCAGCACATAATGGGTTGTACTGCCCTAATGGTCGGTTTCCGTAGTACGTTGAAGGTAATGCGCGGAGTTACAGGAGCCGGTTACCAGCCAACGAACCCAAACCGCGCAAACTATCGCAGTTCCAGAGTTAAATGGATTGATCAGAGCTCAGCTTTTACCTCCAGAATGTGAACTGGGGTAGTTATAAATGTGATTCATAAAGATCTGCCGGCTTTTCTTCAGGATGCTAAAGGCTTGTTCAAAAGCCGTATTACAAACATCCTGAAGAAAGAAACAGCTGTGAAAGTAAACGCGGTTTTCTGCGGGGAATTTGTAATAGTTAAAGCTGACGAGACGATTTACAATTTTAAATATATCATAACGAAGAACTCCCCAATATATAGAGAAACAAATATCGAAGAATGGTTTGAGGCTGTTCAAAACTCTATTCTCTCACAATTGGAGGAGTTCCAAGAAAAAGATAGTGGTTGGGCCCTCAATAAAATTATTACTATTACATTTAACATCAACAAATTTACACAGCAGCTAGGGTCGTTATACATTGAGCTGCCCCAACATATAAAAGCTAAGAAAGCATGTGTCAATATCAAGAATGATGATGACGCTTGCTTTGGCAGTTACATCGGCACTCCATCCAGCTGCACATAATGGAGACCGTGTATCATCATATCCTCACTATGCTACAATCCTTAATCTAAAAAACATAACAATGCCGATGACAATAAAACAAATTCCCCGGTTCGAGCGTCAAAATGATATATCCGTTAATGTTTACATCATAGAGAAAGCCGGAAGAAACAAATTTAATGTTTTCCCTACATACCTGGCCAGAAGCAAGCAGCTGAAACACGTCAACCTGCTCCTGCTTCAAGACGAATATTATGACGAGGATGAAGATTGTGCTGATGCTTCCCAACCTCGATACCACTACGTGTGGATAAAGAACCTTTCCCGTCTTGTTACATCACAACTTAGAAAACGCAACGGACAAAAATATTTTTGCGATCGTTGCTTCCACTACTTCAGAACAGCAGACAAATTAGAACTTCATGTTGGTGATTGCTGCAGCATGAACAAATGTAAAGTACGCCTACCAAAACAGGGTGAAACAATTAACTTTAAAAACTATAAAAATAAGGAGCCAGTGCCGTTTATTGTGTTTGCCGACGTGGAATGTCTGCTTGAACCCGTTTGTAATAAAAACAATCAATCAAAAACAGAAAAACTACAAACCCATACCCCATATAGTATCGGTTATTATGTTAAATGCTCCTATGATGACACCCTTAGCTTTTATAAAGCTTATCGTGCTACCGACTGTCAGCAATGGTTTGCTCAGGAAATGAAACAGCTAGCCGAGGATGTTGAAACTGTGTTTCTTTGTCCTCTACCTATGGAGACTCTTACTCCTTCACAGAAAGCTGAATTTCGTTCCATCTCACACTGTCACATATGCGAGCAAACATTCAACATCAGCGACATCAGAGTCAGAGACCGTTGTCACCTTACCGGTAAGTATCGGGGTGCTGCACATGAAAAATGCAATCTAGAATATCAGGATAGTCATGTTATCCCGGTTGTTTTCCACAATTTAAGCGGTTATGATAGTCACTTTATTATTAAAAATCTTGCTAAAAATTTTAAGGGTCACATCGACTTACTACCTATTAACAAAGAACGATATATCTCATTCACTAAACATGTAGACGGAAATTTAGTTAAATTTAGATTTATAGATTCTTTTAGATTTTTAGCTGAAGAATTATCAAAATTAGCGTCATATTTAAAAACTCTACCAAATTTGCAATCACAATTTACTGAATTAAACGATATTAAAATAGATTTGCTTACACGCAAAGGTGTTTTTCCCTATGACTATTTAGATTCATGGGAAAAACTTAATGGATCCCAACTACCTACCAAGACAAAATTTTACAATTCGATGACAGACACTGACATAACTGACGACGATTATGCACATGCCTACAAAGTGTGGAACTCTTTCGGTTGTCGAAATTTAGGTGACTATTCCGATTTGTATCTGAAAACAGATGTCATGTTATTGGCTGATGTATTCGAACAGTTCCGCGCGAGCTGTTGGAAAACCTATAGCTTGGATCCAGCACACTATTTCACCTTACCCGGGTACACTTGGGATTGTATGCTGAAACATGTGCAAGGCAATCTTGAATTACTTAGCGATATTGATATGGTAATGTTTATCGAGAGAGGTATTTGAGGTGGGCTGAGCCAATGATCTAAGAGGTATTCAGCAGCTAACAATAAGTACATGCCGAATTATGATCCAGAAAAACCGTCAATATACTTAATACATGATGACATCAATAACCAGTACGGCTGGGCGATGTCACAACACCTTCCGTATGGCGGTTTTGAGTGGATAGAGGGTGATTTAAGTAACTTCAATTTTAATGTACCTGCAGACAATCCGCAAGGATACATTTTAGAGGTTGACCTAGAGTACCCTGATTCCATACACAATCCGCATAACGATCTCCCATTTTGTCCTGAACACCTCACGCCACCAAAATCTCGTGAAACAAAATTATTGGCTACCTTATACAATAAGGAACGATATGTTATACACTATCGCAACTTGCAGCAAGCGTTAGAAAACGGTTTAAAATTAGAAAAAATTCATCGCGTTTTAAAATTCAATCAGTCAGCGTGGCTTAAATCTTATATTGATTTGAATACTAAATTGCGTACGAACGCGTTGAACGATTTTGAGAAAAATTTATTCAAATTGATGAATAACGCGGTTTTCGGTAAGACGATGGAAAACAACCGAAAGCATTCCAACGTAAAATTAGTATCAAAATGGGAGAGATAATACGGTGCCGAGGCTTTAATATCAAATCCAAATTTCAAATCATCAACAATTTTCGATAAAAATTTAGTAGCCATTGAGTTAAATAAAACCGAAGTTTACTTTAGTAAACCAATGTATGTAGGTATGTGCATATTGGACATATCAAAATTAAAAATATACGAGTTCCACTACTCGTATATGAGAAATAGGTTTGGTGATAGGGCGCGAGTCTGTTACACCGACACCGATTCGCTCATATACGAAGTGGAAACCTCCGATATATATGAGGTGATTCGATGTGATGTTCAAAATTATTATGATACTAGCGACTATCCTGATAACAATATCTATGGCATCCCACTTTTAAATAAGAAAGTCTTGGGTATGATAAAAGATGAAAACTCCGGTAAGGTGATGGCGGAAATGGTAGGAGTGCGCGCAAAGATGTTTGTTGAACGTGTAGATGGAATTGATACGGTTAAGAAAGCGAAAGGTGTGAAGAGGCACATTGTGAAAAACAACATCACGTTTAACGATTATTTAGAGTGTTTGCAACAAAACAAAGAAACAACAGTTGAGCAAAAGCTCTTTAAATCTGATAAACATGAAGTTTCAACTGTGCGGCAAACAAAGATTGCTCTCAGCCTTCACGATGATAAACGTTACATTTGTCCTGACGGTATAAATACTTTGGCATGGGGGCATTGCTCAATCAGAGAATCATCATAAAACAAGAATTTAATTCATATATTGTAATTAATCATAATAATCACTTATTATATTTGCTTAAAGTTTTTTCCTCATGTAAATAATCACTTATTTTATTTGTTTAAAGTTTTTCCTCATGTAAATAATGTCTATATTTCAATTTGATAATGGTAATTGTTTAAAGTTAAGATAAGTAATAATTAAGATAATGATAATTGATATTTGTTTAAAGTTTTTTCCTGCAGCTGTTAATAAATTTTATATATGTATTACGATTTTTTTCTTTTCACCCACTTTATACGTTTTCAGACTGAACACGAAACAAAGGAAATAACAATCGTTGTCTAATCACAGAATATTTTCAATGTGTGACAAGGAGAAAACACGAAAAATAATCAAATTATATACATTTTATTAATATATTTTTTATTTTATTATATTATTAATTCTAAAAAACTTTAATAATATCTATATATTCTTTTATTGTAATTGTTTATAATTGTTTAACATATTTTTTCCTTTTAATAAACGTCTATATAAAATATATTTCTATTTTCATTATGTCAACCTCTTTCTACATTTTCAGACTAAACAGGAGGGAGAAATTAATGATAAATTATAATATTCTCAATCGCGATCTAATATTATAAACTAATCTCTAGGAAGATATGCGCGTCGGAACAGCTGTGAATAATACATCAGAAATATTACTTCTCAAGGATGGTGATAAGGTTGTAAAATAAAGAAAACTCCACAGAGAATTTACGGGTCTATTAAATTTTAATAATAATACATTTAAATTTACATCAATACATTTAAATACTAATTTACTAATTAGGTATATAGTAATTCAATTCAAGTTGACAATCGTAAATATTACTCGATTATATCGGCTTCTCTTAAAGCGTTTTCTATAGTTTGAATCTCATAATCCCTAGATGTGTTTCCAAATTTTTGTGACTTTTTTAACAGCGATAATCGTTCAACCAACTCGTTAGGATCATTCCATTCAATAAACGGATTAAACGACTCCCCGCTTGCAATTTTCTCATTGAGGTAAGGTATGTTCCCTTCGAAATCATAGTCTGTGAAAACACTTTCTTCATCTTCTTCTCTCTTATTAATGCAATTTCTTGGAAATACTGCGGGGGTATTCTTTTTGGATGTTTGAGAATTACTAATATCAAATCGATGTTCCAATAAATCCAGGTAATTTAACAACTCTTTAAAGGAGTCATCTAACATTGAGACGTTTATTTTGTTTTCTTTCATCCAAACCATTAAGTCATTGTATATATAAGCCATTGTCTATAACATTGTCAGGCAGTTTCGCTTCCACTTTCTTTACTTTACTTTACTTTCAATCAAACTGTCATTGTTTTTTCATTGCTTCAATCGTTGTACTTTCTTTAATATTATATCTCTAAATTCTGTAGATTTGTCATTTTCAATTACTAGATCATTATTATCAATTATTTTTATACGTTTTTCTTTTTGGATTACCTCATCATCTGACAGATTTCTAAATGTGGCTTCATTAAGAGTGTCTTGCGATTGTTCTTCGAGATTCACCAGTTTACTCATCTTAGTTGCATAATGTTTAGTCGACAAATGGCGATTATATATATCACGACGAGAAAGTTTTTGTTGTGACCTCTTTCATGTCTGCGTAAATTTTCAATCAATGAATATTGTTTGGTACACTGGCTACATTTAAACATGACGTTTGTTCCTATTTATACCGAATGCAAAATTCAATGGATAGGGAAGAATAAAAAGTGGACGGAGTGGACGGAAAGTGGACGGAGTGGACGGAAAATGGACGGAAAGTGGACGGAGTGGACGGAAAGTGGACGGAAAGTGGACGGAGTGCACGAAAAGTGGACGGAGTGGACGGAAAGTTAACGGGTTGGACGGAGTGAACGGAAAGTGGACGGAGTAGACGGAAAGTGTTTACTAATAAAATCTTGTACTCATTGGGGGTAGGTTAGTTGGGTTAACATTACCGTAGGTTAGCATTAGATTAGTTGGGTTAGGTTACAGGTGTTTAGACTGAAGCGCGCTTCATTGTTAGTTTCTCAGTACACCTGATAATAAAGAGCATTTGTTGTCAATATTTATGTACTCCTGATGGTGAAACTGATGATTTTTACCGTCCCTCTAGAAGTGGGTTTTTTATAAGGGAACCATCGGGTCACTTTATCCGTCATATTTTTTCATCAATTAGAACACTTTCTGACGATGGAAGGGCATTTCTGAGACGAAAAAATTGTTAAGAACCACCCATATATATATATATATATATATATATATATATATACATATATATATATATATATATATATATATATATATATATATATATATATAAATATATATATATATATATATATATATATATATATATATATATATATATATATATATGCGGATATGCGTTGGTATATTTTATTGCGTTCTATATAGCTGTCGGCTGGGGACTTCCAGGTGTACAGTCTAAGAGTACGGTCTAAGAGTTTAAAGAAGGCGTTTGTTATCATGAGCTTTTTGTCATAGCGGAACTCAATTAGTCGGTCGCCTCTATCATTCCCTTCTCGCAGGCTGTAACCGCCTGTGAGTGTCCTTCTACCTTATTCTTGCCCACTTTAGCGTTAGTAAGTGCTTTTTAATTCCCCCATTAATAAGGTGTCACTAATATTTTTGATTCTTCTAAGAATAACGTCTAGTTCAGCATTAAAATCTTCTACTTCAATTTCTTCCACTCCACTTAAACTTCTCTCTCTGATGCTGGCGCATATATTCGTATGTTGTTTATAATTCCTCTGTGTGTTTGCAATTGGAGCATCATGACTCTCTCGGAGTCATGATGAAAAAAAAAATCTCTCAGAATAAAGTTCTTGCACTTCAAATTCTTCTTCTTCCGCTGTTGGCATATACCTATGTTTGTATGTTTATAATTCCTGCGTGTATTTTCAATTGGAGCATCGTGCCTCTATCTGAGTCTGGTGTGAAGCTAAGGATTTATCACGTAATTTTTCTATTAAATATCAACTTATTTCGATTATCAACAAAATAGAGTATAATAAAATGAACCATTACTGGTTTTGCAGCTGCTACTACCTGGGCATCTAACATCACTTACTCCTATTATATTTATGGTTAGCCTTGTCATTTTCAGTACAATATTGTCTACATTTCTTGTTGCGACAACACTTCTTGCATTCTACGTTTATAACTTCAAATTGTTTTTTGTAGCTCTCATAATTTTGTTCGCCACAGAGCCCCCCAGAGATCCGATTATGGAACTTTTTATTCCGGATTTTGCTTTTAATAATGTCATGATTGTTTTCTGAGATGAATATACTAAGGTTGACATTGTATAGGTCTTAAATGCAGTGGTTTCCCCTTGCATCCGTATGTTTGGAATTTTGTCACCATCGCTCCTTACATCCCCTAGCCTAGCCAAACCTAACTTAAACTAAATTAATCTAAGTTATTCAATAAAATGTATTCTAATCTACGCCTAACTTAGGTGTTATAATATATTTTATATTCTAAGCGATCACATTTTATATTCGCGAAATTTAAATTCCTTATCAAATATTCAATTCCGATAGAATTTTTCCTTGTGCGTTTTTTATGTTGTTTATTTTGAATGGAGAAAACAAATACGTGTTTGATTTTAATAAATTCTCGGCAGTTCATATCGGAACCGGCAATGTTGGTTAAACGGTGTAAGAATGTAGTTTGGATTGCGTAGCACGCGTCGGCGTCGTTTCACGCCGGATTACCATAAACGATGATAGCAAATGGAGCCGAACGATTTTCCTAGGCGATGGATATACCGACGCGCAGAAAAAAGCCGCCGGGCAAAATCCGCGAGCGAAGAAAAAATATGTAAAATATATCCCAGACGTGTAGTAAACTGAGTCCGTACTGAGATTCAGCACGCTGGGTTTAACAGGGCTAGGTCCTGCCAAAACTGTTTTTTCGTTTGATAAATTGCCTGAAAACTAGGAGCTGTAGACTAGGATGAAATTTACATAAATGCTACAACATATTTTTTAACTGTTTTGAACTGTAGTAACATCCAAACAGAATAAATAGTAAAGGTTTTAATTCAATTTGACAAAAAAAAAAAACGAAAGTACTTTCCGGACAACCGAATATTATTAAACCTTGAAAAAGAATAACCCATAAAGAAAACAAATGTCTAAATTAATTGCCCATAAATTGAACGGTGATAATAATAAATAATAAGATTCTTTATTGCTACAAAATGTTCAAAAAGGCTATCTTTCTGCCAATTGAACGATATTTTTACATAAAAAGCGAAGAAATTTGAAAATGTTCAACTTTCAGACCTAGTCTTTAAATAAATTAAATTTTTCAGTTAGGCAGTCTCAACGATAAGAACAAAACAATTATTAAAAGCTCATTCTATTCCGTTTCATTCTATATATTTTAATTATATTCAGAGTTGATATTTCCACCCCAATTAACAAAATAATAAAAGCATATTAAAACTCACTTGACATTTATTCCAGAACGGTCTCGTTTCAAATATCCCGCCCTCGCACCCGCTTCAAACATAAATTTCACCCCTTTTTTACATATTAAAATGTCATTATAATTTCATATTGGGGGTACAAATTACTAGAAGCAAATCAATGGGTACACATATTGCATTCTCGGTTAAATTCAAGAGGGATAGTTTTGGGACTGAGCGCAATAACCCTTGATATACTTTTTTAAAGTGGGTTTACTTTTGGTTTTTGGAAGGTTTTTTTAATATATAAGGGTGCGAAAATCTTGTTGTAAATTTTTATGTTTAGCTGTGGTTAAACACAACATTTTTGTTGGATCTTGTTTTAATTTTATGATGTCCTTTTCGAAATAATATATATTTTTTTTATCATTTTAGAGAATTATCTTTCTGACTTTGGTTGCAAAGATATATTTATACTTATAATTTACAAAATCTTGGAGTATATGGGCTTGAACCTTGAAGATAGATAAAATAAAAGTTCGAGAGGAGTGGAATTTTTTGGTGCACCATCTCTTACGTGCCAAACTTGGCACGCGTTTATTCAAAGTTGTAAATTTGTATTGAATTTGTATTGAGTTTTGAAACATTTTAAATTTTAAAATAGTATCAAATTTGTATCGAGTTTTAGTTGAATAGTTTGGTTTCATTAAAAAATAGTTTCAAATATTCACAAATGAATATAGAAAATTGGCCGAAAATTTATATTTCATTTCTAAAAATTTGAAATATAGTTACAAATATTTCAAAAATTTGTTTTCAAATTTAAAGGCAATAAGCTATTTTTTTTTAATTTTAAATCAAAAATTTATATATTGTATTATCATATAACAAGCGGGTTTTCGGTCAGGACACTCATATGCCGACCAAATAAATATATTGCGCATAATCGTTGAACAGTAACACGAATTCAACTCAACACTCTACCTCGTATTCGTCGACTTTGAGATTGCCTTTGACACGCTACACCAAGCAACTATATGGGACATACTGATAGAAAGCGGCGTGTCGGGCAAAAGTTATAAGAGTAACTGAGAAAACTCTATCAAGCTAACTCTATGAGATAACTCTATCAATATAGCTCCTGCAGAGTATCACATGTCAATATAGTCAGCGGTCTAGTGCCAATCAAGACCCGCATGAAGCATGGGTGCATCCTCTCACACCCTTATTCAACTTTGTCCTTGACACCATACTAATAAGAACAAACCGCGTAAAGCGAGGCATATCCTTTGGTCTAACAGCTCACTTAGAGGATTTAGACTACGCAGATGATATACATTAACTCGCGCACACCTTTGAAGATGCACAATCAAAAGTAGCACTAGGCTGGATGCTGAGAAAGTCGAGTAAACCTAAGCAAAACTAAATCGATGAGGTTAATGTCCAACAACAGGTTATGTTGTTCACCCACCATGGACACACCTTCGAAAATGTTATCATGTTCACATACATAACGAGCATTATCGACTGCAGTAGAGGAACAGAAAGAGACATCAAAGCACGGATCCCTAAGGCACAGCTCGCTTCTTTCGTTTGTGACGAATCCGCTCGCTTAACAGCAAAATCCTATTGTTCGACTCTAATGTCAAATCTGTGCTTATGTGCGGATACGAGACGTTGAAAATTTAAACAATAAACTTCAAGTTGTGGTCCTGGGAAAAATCCTCCGATCTTTTTTGCCACAAGTGATCAATGCTGAATTAGGGCTAAAAAAAGAGCAGGTGACCATTTCACGAACTATAACAAAGAGAAATTGGCTAATCCACACTCTATGCAGAAAAACATTGCAAAATATATATATACAGGGTGATTCGAGAAGAAATGGAAATATTTTAAAGACATGTTCAAGAAGCCAAAATTAGCAAAATATGCTCATATGATTAATTTCGATTCTCTTTTGTTAAAGAGATAATTAGGTTTTTCTTTTTAAAAAGTTAATTTAAATTTAAAGTTAAATTTGATAATGTTGTCCTAAATGCCAATTTGAAACAAAATGTTAATTAGGTAAATATCATAAAAGTGACAGTTTTAGTGGTTTTACGAGATTATAAAAATGCCTTATATATTCAGTCATAGACAATATCCAGGTATAGTGTTTGTTTATGGATTTTATAATGGTAATTCAGTTCGTTTAGTAGAAGAGTATCGACGTCGTTTTCCGAATCGAAGGATTCCTAATAGACAAGTGTTTTAAACTATTTTTACACGTGCTAACGAAACTGGAATGTTCCCAAGTGCACGTATTGTTTCTGAAAAACAGCAAGGGCACGGTTTGAAACTTGAAGGAGATATTCTGGATGTTGTAGAAAATAATACAGAGATAAGTATAAGGCGCATTGCAATCCATGTTGAAATTCTACAAACAGTGGTTTCAAAAACATTAAAACGGCAAGGTTTAAACGATTTTATCTGCAGAAAGTACAAAATCTCCAAGAAGGCGATTATTTATTACGATTACAACTTTTACAATGGGTTCGTGAAAGTAGAAGATTACTCAAATGCACATTAACAATTCCATAATAATCATCGATGGGTAGACGAAAACCCCCATGCCACGCAGGAACACAATTCCCAACGTCCGTTTAGTATTAATGAATTATCTTCTAACATGATGGAGCACCTGCTCATTATGTAAATATTATGAGAAATTTTTTAAATACCTATTTCAGCGATCGCTGGATTGGCAGAGGAGGCACGCACCATTGGCCACCGAGATCACCGGATCTCATTGCTCTAGATTTTTCTCTTTGGGGATGGATGAAATCGTGTTTATGGTATGAAAGTGAACACAACGTATGCGCTACTAGATCGGTACATGATAAGTCGGCACTGGATATGTCGGCACCGGACAACTCGGCACCGGGAAAATTCGGAGCCGAATAAGTCGGCACCGGATAAGTCGGCACCGGGCAAATCGGCACCAGTCATAAATATATAAATTTTCTAGTATAACATAGGTTTTGGTAATATCAAAAACAAAAGAAATCTTTTTATAATAAAAAAAGTAACGCACGCCCCTTGAAAGATGAAGGAAATCGTAAACTATTTATTTAGTCACCTTCTAGCCAACAGTAGAATTCACATTGACATGAAAACAGCGTTAAATTAAAATCTAATAATAAAACATAAATAACTTTATTAAAGATTAAAAGGATAAGAGGTTAAAATTAAATTAAAAATACGAGTGCTGAAATGTCTCGGTGCCGATTTATCCGGTGACGAGTTGGAAGTGCCGAGTCGTCCGGGTCCGCTACTAGATCGCATTATAAATGCTGCGGCGTTAATTAGTTAGCATCATCATTGATGGTGGCTCACTCACCAGGTCCTTTTATAAACGCTCAAATAACTATATCGAAGTGGGTGGTGGAGTTTTCGGAAATTTAACTTAAATTAATGCTAGTTGTTTTTCAGTAATATATTTTCATAATAAGTTCAGTAATATATTTTCCTTAGGTTTTATAAATCACTCTTTTCAAGATATCGCATAAATATCGCTGTATTTTGCTCCTGGTATACCATGGTATGTGATCCCAGGCCACAGATAAGCTAGGGTTAATGGGTTCCCTTAGCTCCTGTTCTGCTATGGCCCTAATATCAGCTCACTGCGAGCATTGAAATAAAGTATGTTCAGCAGTATCCGTTACTAGGCAGTATCGGCAGCTGTCGCTTTCTATTTTTCCTATCCTCTTAACATAAGCGGCGAAATTACCACGACCGCTTAGTATTTGTGTGAGGTAGAAGTTGACTGCACCGTGTTTGCGATATTACCAAGAGTCAATTTCGGGGATGAGGGTTCGGGTCCACTCCCCTTCCTTGGCGTAGGCCCTACGTTGCTGCCATTTGCTCATCAGTTGATTTCTGTTTATGGTCCTACCCACTTTGTTCGTTCCTTGGTTGGAAGCCATTTCTTCCGCCAAAAGGTATATCGGCGGGACTGCCGCAATAACTTGTAGCGCAACGTTGGACACTGGCGCTATCCGCCAGGTCACATCCGCCCAGGCCGGTGCGGCGTAGAGGAAGATGGAGTTTACGACTTCACTTAGTAGCCTTCTAGTCTTAGTGGCAGGCCCCTTCAGTCTAGGCATCAGTTTGCGGAGTGCTGCTCAAGCGCGTTCGGCTATCATAGCTACGTTTTGGATGTGTCTACTCCAGGATAGCCGTTGGTTAATATGGACGCCGAGATATTTTATTGTCGGTTTTGCCGACATCAACCTGCCTAGGATATTAACCTATAAGTGCGATGACCTCGGACTTCTCTGGAGCTATTTGTAATTCGTTGCTTTCCATCCAACTATGAATGGCTTTTACTGTGGTTTCGACCCTGGCTGCCACAGCTTCCTCGTTGGTGTCCACGGCCACCACAAGGAGGTCGCCGGCGATTGCAACCACTCTACAATTCTTGAGGTCTTTTGTCTTTTCTATGTCTAGAACGCCATCGCAGAGAATGTTAAATAGATGCGGTCCGAGAACCGACCCCTGTGGGGCACCACATGTCACCCGCTTAGTTGTGTTGTCTATTATTAGGCTCCTGTTCCTGATGTAGCTTTTAGTTAGTTCTATTAGATATGTAGATATCCCTTTTCTTCTGCTTGCGTCTACGATTTTCCGCTAGGGCGCGGTGTTAAACGCATTCTTAACATCTAGTGCAACGGCTAGACATACTTTTCTGTGCCTACGTTTACCCAAGTTGGCACAGTGGGAGATCTTGATAACCTCCTGAATGGCGTCTGTGGTCGACCTCCCCGCTCGAAAACCATATTGTGCTGTTGATAGCCCTCAGTGCAGATCAAGTTCTGTATTTATTCTGGTGGCTACTATACGCTCGAAGAGTTTGCCTAGGCTGTCTAATAGGCAGATTGGGTGTAGCGACGAGGGCTTTCCTGGCTTGGGGACTAAAACCAATCTGGTCTCTTTCCATCCACCTGGTATTTTTCTACTGCGAATGACCGAGTTGAATTCATTCACAATGAAAATTTTTGCAAAGGTCCCTGTTTGAATGAGGGCAGCCAGTCTTACGACTTCCGGTGGAATGCTATCAGGGCCTGGAGCTTTGTTAGCTTTTATTCTCGCAGAAGCTTCTAAGACTTCTCTAGCTGTGAGTTCTGGGGGTACAGTGTCCACGACTTCTCGGTCCCAGAAAATGGTTTTTTTCGGCGGGAACCATTCGTCGGCTGCTTTAGTCACCTAAATAATCACCTAAAAACCTTTTGAAGACAATTTTATAGCCGTCTCCCCAAATATCGCCGTTCACGGCCTCAATGACTTTTTCCCAGCAGGCCTGCTTTGCCTTTTCTTCCTCTTCCCTCTTTCCATCTTTTTTTTCCCGATGCACACTTTCCTTAGCGTCGCGATTTCTTGGTTCCACCAATAGACTGGTTTCCTCCAACTCGCTCTCGCTCCGGGTCTCGATAGGATGGTTTCGCAGGTTCTAGAGAGAGCAGCAATGATGGTGGGCACGTCGGGAATCTCCATCTGACTGAGCTCTAATTGGAGATCCTTCTTGATGGCGTCTTCTTTGTAAGAGATATATTTCCACCTGCTGGTTGTTTGCGCATTTGCCTTTGACAGTGGTTGTTGCCCAGGGTTAATGACAAGATCGAAGGTTATTAGCTGATGATCGCTCAGTGCTTCTTCCCCGAGTACCTGCCTGTTTTGAATGAAATCGACTGTCCATTGAGCACAATGTCACGTCGATTGTGCTCTGATGATTACCGCGTATGAAAGTGGGATCATTACCCGTGTTGGCGATGGCCAGGTCGAGTGATGCTAACCAGTCCTTAAGAATAGAACCGCGCAGGTCTTCATACTTAGACCCCCATAGAGGACTTTTTGAGTTGAAGTCTCCAGTGACTATTTTTGAGCCATTTTCATCTATTGCCCAGGCGTTGCTCCTAACATGGTGCTTGTTTGGTTCAGTTACCAGCAGTATATCGGCTTTGAATCTGGCCCTGTTCCGATAGAGCAGGTCCGGGGCAGCGCGGCAGCGATTCAAATTAATTTGAAGGAATTTTTTCAGGCATAGTCCGGTCATACTTCTCCTCGGCTGTTTGCAGTCTTTTTGGGCGTGGCCGTGCCCCAGACAATTATGGCATTTGATGGGTTCAACTATCTCATGGACTCTGCAGGACGCCCAGCCTATCTTGAGTCTTCTGTTGTTTAATAACTTATTAGCTATTTCCACGCTGGTACATACAATCGCGACGAGCGACAAGCTATTTTTGCTTGGTTTTATGGTATGTACTTTGGCACTAGTTTCCGACTGGGTGCCCTTTTGCATATTGTCAAGGGCACTTTCGACTTCTTGCCAGGCCTATAGGGGAGGCAGCCCTATCATAACTTCCTGAGCTGTAGTTGTTGCGGTTATTAAGGATCCCGTAATTGCTAAGGATGTAAGTCTTTGAACATTTCGCTTCAGTTTGGTACACTATACCGTTGAACCGTGGAAACATATGTTAGAATGGGTCTAGCTACCATAGTATACAGACAGTATACCATGCTCTGTTTTTGTCCCAATGATTTGCCAAGTGTTTTTTTAGTCATTTTAGTTAAAAAACAATTAATAGCCCCAATGTAAGACATGTAATTTTCAAGATGTTGAAGGTTGAATTACATTCATACTTCTGGTTCAAAATCAACATATGTTTTCTTTGGAAATTTATGAAAATGTTGAGATATTTTGAATTGTTGTATTAGACTCAAAGTAAGATTGTAGAAATCAGCGTCAAACGTCATGAAAAAATCGTAGTCTTGAAAGTTTCAGATGTTTTAAAAATTGTAGACTAATAAAAAAAGTTACTAGTCCCATTGTAAGACATATCATACAAGCTCATTTACAAGAAAATAATTAAGGAAAATATACTATCTTCTCTAACTCCCAAATTGACTAATAACCTAAATAAATATAATTACTAGTACGGTGTGGCTCCTGCATTTTACTGCTAAGAAAGACCACGTGGGTAGCAAGAAGGACATAACTTAATAGATAAAAATAAGTATGTACATCAATAGACGCGTTTCTGCCTTTGGCTTCATTAGTATGGACTTAACATCTAATCTGAAATCCATACTGTTGCAGCAGAAACACCGTACTAGTAATTATATTTATTTATGTTATTTGTCAATTTATTAACTAGAGAATATAGTATATTTTCCTTAATTCTTTTCTTGTAATATGGAAATTAACATAGTATTTTTTTCCTACTTTTTATATTACTAGCTCATTTAATTTTTGTGTTGTTGAAGGTTGAATTAGATTCAAAATTATATTATTGTGGTTGAAATCAACATTTATTTTATTGGAAAATTTACGAAAATCTTAAATGTTTTAAGATTTTCAAGATTGTAATTTAACAAACAATGTAATGAGCTAACTCTAGTATAAGTGGCATCTTTCTAACTCATTTTCACATTATTTTTCATAAATTTCTATTTGTTGATGACGGAATTATACCAAAAATAGGATTGCAGATCAAATAAATCAATGTCGCTTTTCATGTAAAATTTCGTAAAATATGAAAAGTTTCAGCAGTTTTCAACTGATCAACTGATGCACTAATAAACAATTTATTCTGAATTGAAAAATTCAATATGTTTTTACCCATAATTTTTCTGAAAATATTGTATATCTTGTGAAGTTTTATAAATCTACACACCTTACACGACGCGACTATTGAAGGTCATTTTCAAGTGAATATCAGAGTGTCAACTGTATGTAGATCTGACGTATTTCAACTCGTTTTTAAAAATATTTTCGTAGGTTTCATCTTAAAAAATACACAAGTTTCACAATCATTTCACATTTACATATATTTTCACATTTCTAACTGGTATCTAGAATTCATCATAAAAATTCAATCATAAATTCCTTCTAATTAATCTCCTGGACTCATTAGAAATTTTCAAACAAAGCCATAATCCATCAGTTAATTCTTAACGCTCAAACCGAAATTTTTGTCAACATTTTAATCTAATAATCGTCTCCAGATAAGTCTTCAACTACCGACAGACAGCACCCCTCCCCACCAAAGTTTTAGTATAAATTTAATCTCATGAATTTGCATATTAGAAAAAGTTAATACTTGAAAATTACCTTCAACAGTCGAAACTCGAGCAGTGTAAGCTGTATAGAGTTATATTATATCACAAGTTGTTTATTTTCACAAAAATGAGTCTTTAAAACATAGTAAATTTTCAATTCAAGTTGTAGGCAATAAGTTATTTTTCTATATTTTAAATCAAATATTTCCAATTTTTTTTATCGTTTACCATATTATTTACGTTATTTGAGACCAACATTTATAGAATTAGTTTCAAAATGTGAATTGAAAAGCAGTTTGATACAATTTGATATAAAACTTTTGGTAAATTTCTAATTGGTGCAGAAATTTAAAAAAAATTGTTTTTCATAATTTGTATGAAAGAAACATTTTTTTGAATTTCAAATAGTATTTTACGAAATTGCTAAAGAAATTTAAATAATTTGTCTAAAACTATGGCTATAATAAATTCGTTTCCTAAATATAAAATCAAAATTTTAAAAATTGAATAATAGATAATTTCCCAAAATTTGAAACAAAAATTTGCTATATTTATAAAATGCAACAAATATTTTAAAAATTTGTCTACACATTTGTGACTCATATTTAAGGTTGTAGGCTAATAAACAATTTAGTGAATTAGCTCCAACTAGAGAAAATTATATCGAACCACGCAAAACAGTTCCTCAGATGCAAAGAACCAATAGAAGAACTCTTGAACGATACCAGAGCTCCCGAAGTAACACATGACAAGATGTTACTATAGTTCATTTTTTTAAGAATGCAGTACAGGGAAGATAGGGCTTATTTGACCTTGTTCTTTGATTGGCTTAAATCGAGGAGAAGTTCACACCGACGATATTTACTTCTCCATCTCAACCTCTTTTCTCTCTTTCTTTTCACATACTATTGCAGCTGTTAGTTGTCAATGGCTGCCTTGTCACTTCACAATTGTCATCTGATCTGTTTTTTTCATTTAGATTGTTTGAGTTTTTCTGCATTTATTTGTTAGTATTGTATAAGTTATTCAATAATATTAATATATTTAATCAAACCATTAATAAATTACCAATTTTATTTTCAAGTAACCATATTTGAATTTAGCGCCATATTTTGTATGTAGATTGAACATTTATCATAGTGTAAATCAGGTTTCTAGTTACTGTATTCTTAAAAAAATGGACTATAGGACCCTAATAACAAAGGAGGAAGTACAAAATGTCATCAAGAACATGAAAGGCGGTAAAGCGGTTGGCCCAGATGAAGTACCAATAGTGCTATTAACTCGTATTACGAAAAACGTAAAAATTGATGTCATTGCCAACTTGTAGAGCACCATATATGAAACTGGAATATTGCCAAACGAGTGGCTAAGTTCAACCTTTATCACGATACCAAGGAAACCAAAGGACAGAGAATGCATCGACTACCAAACTATAAGCATCATGAGTCACTCCTTAAAAGTGTTTCTAAAAATAATAAGAAAAGACTAACAAAAAATTGGAAGAAGTGATACGCAGTTCCGATGTAAGAATGGCACATGCACTCGCGTTATTTGGCATTAAAATATTGACACAATGATGTACATGTATTGACACATGTGTATGTATTGACACATGTGAACGTAGTGGTACATGCTTGCTTCATAGACTATGAGAAATCTATCGACATGAACCATTAAGATCCAACATGAACCATTAGATACACTACTGAAAACCAAAACACCGACGATGCGGACATACGAATCATTGAAATCTGTATTGGAATCAAACGACAAAGGTGAGAGCAGATTGCGATTCCACAGAAAACAACAATTTCCAGAGAGACGTTAGGCAGGGTTGCATTTTGTCTCCCATGCAATTCAATATGTACTCCGCAGCAATATTTCAGGAAGCAATCTCTGAAGAAGAGCAAGCAAGGTTGATTGTAAATGGACGACAGATCAATAAAATAAGATACGCGAAATAAGAAATATGTGTCACCCCATATTATGTTTATAGGAAGGTAATAAGCTGTGGCGCACTTTTTGGATAGGCAAGCAGGAGTACTTTGGAACGTAATTCAACAAGGTGAGTTTTCTTATCCAATGGAGAAAACAGCCCTAGAAAATTTATTATCAATGCCTTATTCTACGGATATAATTGAAAGGTCGCTCAGTACACTCGGGCGAGTAAAAACATGCCTGAGATCAGTATTGCTTAGGCTTTGTATGCTCAGTGTATATAAAAAGTTGTAAACGCTATGGGTGATTCCTTTAGCGTTTTCCTTAAGATAATATGTGTTTATGTATTTGTGTAATATATGTCTACTCGAATTACGTGTTTGAGTATATTTACCAGTTTTTGTTTGTATCCAGTTGTCTGCTGGTTTATGCATCACGTCTACAATAGAACCTGCGTTTAAGGTCGTGTTTGTTTTTTCTGTCCAAAATGTCTCTTTCTGTAATCTATCTCGTACACTCGAAAATTTTGTGGGAGACACTGTCCTCTTCTCCACACTAGACACATCCATCGCCCGGTACTTGTCGTAGGCTGTATAAATACTGTTTGAATCAGCTGTAGGCAGTAAGCACCTGGGTGAGGTAGTAACTCAACGTGGCTACGTGTAGTCCATTATTTAATTTTTGGGATTAGAAGCTTTATTCACTGGCTCTTAATTGTTTTGTCCCAACATTTTTGCTACCTGGCGAGCAGATGCCCGCCTGGAATGGTATGATATGAATTTTTATCTTGTCCATCTTTGTTCTTCTGTATCCAGAAGAACAAAGATGGATATAGCATATTTCTTTTCTTCCATCGACCATTAGTTCGATGGGCGGCAGACTGGCAATCACGAGGATAGCTTCCCTGGAAACCGTCCCTATAGGGAACCATTAGACCTATTTTCTTTTGGACACTGGCGAGTATGTTTTTAAGGTATGTGTAACGTGACCATTTATTTTTTTCGTCAGAGCGGGACACTCGCAGAATTATGTTATAAAAACCTTTTTGGTATTTTACTAGCGTTGATTAGGAAAGAAATGAATAACCCTGAGTTTTATACTCATGAAGCTCATTCGATGATTTGTTGATGTTAGTCTTGGTAATCGAAATGGTTTTCAATACTGCGACACTCACTAGGTTTTGTCACTTGTCCATATTTTATTTATTGGAGAAAAAACTCTTTTTTGACTGGTGCGTTACTTCCCGGCAGACACATAGCGTACTCAATAATTATGCAAAAGTTCGTACGGTTAAGGTTGCTAGCACTGAAATACTGTAATAATTCCACCCACCGGTTTTCAGCAGAAGAATTCTCAGAATTCCAGCTAGCGATTTTTCATCTCTAATGTAGTTTGAAATTAGCGAAAACTCGTCGAACACTTCCGTATCTTGGCTGCTGCTAATAAATCCCTGTGTGATCAGCAATATTCATCACATTCTGTACTTCTTCCGACGTGTGCATTTTTGACAAATTTACCCATTCTAACACTTCTAGTTCTGCGTTAAATTGACACCACTGCTCCGTATTCCTGCTAAGTATTCTTTACGCGTTTTATAAAACTCAGACGCCTCCGTTTTAACATTCTGCCGATCAACAGCAGTGTCGGTTTCTTGTAAGTTTACTAAAACATTTTGGACAGTGTGAGGAAGAAAAAGCGAATTTTCCAGGTGCCAGGTTATCTCGGATCAATTTCAGACATGTATTGTTCCTCGATTTTCAACATGGCTTAGTGGAAAGTCGCTGCCTGTGCATGCAAAAATGTAACCACAATTCAGAGCTGGGTTTTTCGAAATACATTTTCAAAATATTTGGGCATTTGTCGATGCAGAAAATAGCTTTTCAAAGTCTTTAACATTTTTAGAACTCTCTCAAGCGCGGGCATCAACGCAAGCCCCCGTGTATAATTGTAGCCCTGCAGTTTGTGATACTCTGTGTCAGTTGAATCACAGAACTCTTTTAAAGCTTCTACTCGAACGCTGTAGACGTAGAAAAAAAAAAAAATTTTCATGATGCATTCGAAGTCAACAGGGAGACCACATCCAAACCCAATGAGCTGTCTTCCGTGTGATTTGTTCAATTTTGCGTAAACATTATTAATCCTCTTTATATTCTTTCCTCCAAAATTGCAGTTTGTATTATCTCCACAAAATAAAAAAAAAATCTTATTATATGTTAACCTGGCTATTCTGGAAACTCTAAAACCTTGACTTTGGCGTCTTCTTATGGTAAAAAATAGCGGATTAAAACTGGGAATAATTTTATCGAGCCAAGGTTTGAAGCATCTTTTAATACAACGTGCTTCGCAAAGCTCCTCTTTCAATTCAACGTTTGGCCTAGAGGCCAACACATTCACAACAATGGCCTGAGATTTGTTACGAGCACATATAAATTTTTGCTAAAATCATGTTTGAATTAAATAAGAAGCAATCGTTTAGGCGAAGGCTGTGATTTTCTTGCACCGTATGAAAAGCTCACGCACCCTCCGCTGCAGCTATAACCAAATCTTTAGAAGTAGGCAAATCGCTACTTTTCAAAAACGCAAGCATTGACGAGCTTGACGCCGTAGCTTGATCGGAAAGCCTGATTTTTTTCCCGATTATAAATGTTTCTTGCTATCGTTGGCTAATACTAAAATCGGCACGGAACTTTTCGCATGTAACGTTTGCTGTAGATGTATTTGTTTTATAAACGGATACTTGTTTTGCAAAATTATATTAAAGGTACACTGTACACTGGCGTTTAGGCATTTTTGTTATGGTACAAGGCATTGCGAGCGCACGCGTTAGTTTTTACGCTCCTAAAATAGGTGAAATTTCGTTTCTACGCACCGAAAAAAGGGAAATGAACGCGGCCGGATTACACTCCGTCTGCGCCGGCTATTCTCGGTCCCTTAGTGAAACAAAAACAATAATAGTGTGCACGGAGTGTCAAAAAAGTTATCATACGAAGTGCCAAAATCTACAATTACGTAGGTTTCACAGGATAAAAGCAACTTGGAAATGTAGTGAATGTATAACATAGGGGGTGGCACAAAAACAATAACTGAAGAAGAATCAGATATAACAAGATCCCACAGTGGGAAAAATGAAATAAATATAGAAGAAAGTTTACTTGGAAATCTATTTGAAGCGTTAAAATGTTTAAAGTCCATGATAGTGAGAATGGATGATAAAATTAATCAGCTGTTAGAGGAGAACAAAAAGTTGCGCGAGGAGATAACGGAGACACGAGATGAAAAAACCCAAATAAATAATGAAGAATCAATGTCGTTTGTCAAAGCACTAAGAAAGACACAAAAATTAGTAAAAAATCATACAATCATACGTTAATTGATCATGTACTTACAAATGAAAAATTAGTAAAATGCAATGTTCTACAAACACCGAGGATAGCAGATCACTGTATCATAAGTCTCGATATACTAAATAACGATACATTACATAAAAAAGAGAAAATGACTATAGAAACACGAAATTACAAAAGCTACCGGACAGAGCTTTTCCAAGAATTATTAATAAAAGACACCACATGAAATAGCAACATTAGTAACACAGACTATTTAGCAAAAAATCTCGTTAACTGCATGACATCGTCAATAAATCGGATTTGCCCAAAGGTCACTAAAAAACTCTTTTCCTACAGTCACGACAGAAAATGGTTCAATAATGACATTCTTGAACATATAAAACTTAGGGACAAGAAATTCCAAGAAGCAAAAATTACAGGGTATGGAAATTTATGGGAGGAATACAAACATTTAAGAAACACAGTTGTACATAAAATTAGAACTGCTAAAGATCAGTATTTTCGTGATGTTATTGACAATAACAAGAACAGACCCAGGGAAATGTGGAAAAACATAAAAGTCATGATATCAGAGAAGCAAAGTTTACCAGAGAAAATTTTATTTAATAACGAGCATAGTGAAACGCCTATTGAGATCAGCAACAACTTTAACATATATTTTGTGGAGAGCATTAATAACATTGTTTCCGATACAACACAGAACCAACCAACGAATAGATATGAGTATCGCATGAATAAAACTAGTAACGATTCCTTTGCAATATTCAAGATGGTAGAAAATGGTAGCTTGAAGAAAGAAGTTAGATAGATGAAACATACAGGCAGTGGTGATGATTCCAGAATAACAACAAAAATATTAGTAGATGCTTTCCAGGTAATTGGGAACAGGTTCCTAGACGTCATTAATAGCTCATTGCAGAAAGGACAATTCCCGGAGGATTGGAAAACTTCAACGGTGGTACCAGTGCATAAAGTAACAAATACGATAAAGTGCGAGGAATTCCGTCGCATAAATATAGTGCCTGTTTACGAAAAACTTCTTGAAACGGTGGAAAAAAATCAGTTGTTGGAGTGCTGCAAGAACCACCACATAATAACAAGCGTTCAATCGGGTTTTATTGAAAATCATTCCTGTGAGTCAACGGTGTTAAATGTATGTGACCAATGGATAAATGCAGGTGACAAAAGGAAAATTGTGATCGCCGTCTTCTTAGACTTTAAAAGAGCTTTCGAGACGATCAACCGAGAGTTGCTTTTGAAGAAATTGCATCTATATGGACTCTCCGGCAAAGTGGTTCGAGTCTTACCTAGAAAACAGACGACAAAGGGTTAAGTTTAAAAATGTATTTTCAGATTATGTGCAAGTAAAGTATGGTAAAATACGGTAATATATATTAATGATATAGTCAAATGTATTCAATATAGTGACATTCATCTGTTTGCGGATGACACTATGATATGCATAACAGGCACCAATTACCCCGAAATGACAGAAAAAATTAATAGTGATCTGGAGGCTGGTCAAGAAGAGTACTGTGATTGATGTCAAAGGGGCCTATGGTAGCCCCATCAATATTCGCGTAATCCTGTATATATTCATACTTATGCCTCAATAATATGGATATCAATGTAAACAAATGTAAATTTATGGTTTAAGGAAATAAGATTGCTTCAAATATTGGTTGTAAAGACAAAGTCTGTGTACATAATGTAATCTTAGAACAAGTAGATGAAATCAAGTATCTGGGTGTTATCTTAGACAATAAGTTAAATCTTATATCACATGCAAACTATGTAATACGTACGATGTCTAATAAAATTTTCTTTTTAAATAGAATAGGAAAAAATCTGACTATGTATACAAAATTGCTGTTATATAAATCGTTGATTTTTCCACAAGTTATCTTTTGCAGCACTATATTATATAATTTACCTGCGTATAAAATGAAAGAGTTTCAAGTGGTACAAAACAGATGTTTCAGAGCTATTCTTAAATGCAATATGTATACACCTATCACCACTATGTTACGCATACTAGAAGTAATGTCTATTAGTCAGCTGATTGTTTTCAACACCCTAGTTCTAATTCACAAAATAAAATGTAATTTGATGCCAGAATATATTAATGAAAAGATTTATACGTGAAAGACACGACTATACACTAAGGAACAAAACAGACTTTGACATAAAATATTGTACAACTAATAGAAAATTCAAATTCTTATTTTATGAAGGCTTGTCTGGAATATAATAAGTTACCACATTATATAAAACAATGCAATAATGTAAATGCTTTTAAGAGGTATCTAAAAGTCTATATGGTAATAAAAGGAAATGTAATGTAAAATTAAATTTTAATAGTAGTTTAGTTTTATCCACTTCTATATTTATATTTATTACTATTTGAAATGTAATAGCAATTTGCTAATAAAAAGTATTATTATTATTATTACAATGACAACTTAGAACTTAAAGCTCCGCGTTTGGTTGTCTACTGAGTGAGTGCAGCATTTATCACGCTTTCGCGCGTCATAAGCTCTCTCTCTCTCACGTCGCCCGTCGCTTCGGTCACGCATTTACACCTTAGTAAGTAGATACCTACCTACCCGCGAAAGCCGGACGCTTTTTCCCTCGCTGGGAACAGCGGGACAGACAGCTGGAAAGCGGGTCTGTCCCGCCCAAATCGGGACGTATGGTCACGTTAGATATGTGGTATCCATGGCATTTGCCTACATTGGAACTACATTGTAAGTTATCTTAAAGCTTTCAGTCCACTTTCGTGGCACTCAACAAAAACCATAAAAATAACATTGTTTTAAGATCATGTCTTTCCGATACCTTAAGTGGATAGGCAATATGTGGACTCGTTTCGAGATTTATCTCTCATCAGCACAGCCTTGCTACCATGAAAAATAATTTGTAAACCACTTACTTGAAAATCCATTTGGTGTTTAGGGTTAGATGTTTATAATTTTGACATTTTCTCACAAAATCTCTCACGAAAAGTCAAAATTATAAACATCTAAGCCTAAATACCACATGGGTTATCAAGTAAGTGGTTTACAAATTATTGTTCATGGAAGCAAATCTGTGCTGATCAGAGATAAATCTCGAAACGCGTCCACAAACGGCTATCCACTTAAAGTATCGGAAAGCCATGATCTTAAAAACAATGTTATTTCATGGTTTTTTTTGAGTGCCACGAAAGTGGACTGAAAGCTGTAAGATAACTTACAAATTTCATGTGAGATTTGTTTTGGTAGTCCTAAAAAGACTTAAATAATTGTTATAGAGCTCCGGAAAGTCTGAATATATTTATATATTCAGGCTGTGTTCCGTTTGTTATAAGTTTGCATGATTATCTATAACGTAGGATGGTTTCACCAATTCTATCTTATTGTATATAGTTTTTTATTCTATAAAGTTCGGACATTAATATCTAAAAAAATAAATAAAGACGTGATGGAAGCTTGTGGGCCATAGGAGCCTGTGTATAAGAATCGAAAAAACATCATTTTTTAACTTTTTTTTCCGGATAAACTGAACGATGGACGTCTTTAAAATTTTGAGACGACATAAATAAAGTATCGATCTGCATGTATAAAAAGTTTCAAAAGTTAAACTTGAAAAAAAATATATTTAACATGAGATTCGCTCGAACCTCTTTAAATGTAAGGTTTTCGGCAAACTAATGTTACCGAAGCTTCATATAAAGAACAGTTGCAAGTAAGTTGAGATTATTTATTAAATAACTAATATCATAATATATTACGAAACTTTAATTATATTCTACTATTTTGTCAGTTGAATGATAAACGATACGTTATTCAAAGGTCTTGCACATGCGTTTCAAAAGCATCTGGAAAATGTAAACATATTTATGCACTGATTGATTTTATTAACAATGACAGTAGTGAATCGAAGACTTCTGATAAGCAAAATGTCAATATATTACAAAATACTTGTCAATATAACTACACATGAAGTTCTTAAAATTGTCACCTTTGGCGCAAGTGCTGTTGCGCTCGGAGCGAATAATAAATCTGAACATACTAAACGAAATTTTCTTAATAAACTTACACCGTTTACCTTTTATTACATCTCACGTCAATGAAAACCGTTATTACCAAAAAAACTACTCCTATTACACAGCAGTTGTGTTTATTAAAGAACGGGTAAATCCATGAAAAGCATCCCTAACGAAGACTGCCGTATATAAATATAAAAAAGGACGAAACTTTCTAATTTACGTTGTAAAAATCATTCCTGGTTTACATTTTTTTTTCGCTCAAAATTTACAATCCCACTGCGTCTTGTAGCAAAATATTTTCGGTTGGAATTTTTCCGCCCCGTGTATGCAAGGGGATATAAATATTTTTATGTGTAATCTCCATAAAGGAACAAAAAAACGGGAAATATTTCCCGAAACAGGTTTGTCCGTACGATTTTCCACCCCGAGTAGGAGGTAGAATATACGAAAAAAGAAAAAAAATCGAACACACTTTATTATAAATAAGGGTGATTCTAATAATAAAAAATAATAATAAAGGGAGTTTTTTTCCGCAAGCGGTTGCTGAACCCAGAAAACCTCATTAAAATTCGCATTCGGTAAAAATCCGCGATTATAATGAGACCTTGTCTTCTCGACAATACGAATACGTTTTTCCTTGGTTTCCTTAAACAAAATATTTATTCTGCTTCCACAGAATCAAGTTTAATTAAACATGTAAGAGACTAATTCAATATTAAAATCTTCTTTATATCGGAATCACTCGTAATTTTCGTTTGTAAAACTGGATATTTTTTATTGCGCCTTTGGGGGTATTTCCAAGTTTTTTTTAATGGCGTGTTAGAAATGTTTTATATATTTTGGGGAGATTTTTTCTCTGTTGTTGCCTGTTTTATTTATTAATTAGGGTGGAGTTATGAAATTCTTAATTAAAGTGTAATTCCCCCCAGAGTTGTTGAAATTAAAATAAGTACGGGGATACGGATTATGTGAGGTATGCAAGTTTTTGGGGAAATGCTTAAAATTCTGTAAATAAGTCTTTAATCTTCTTTGGAAGATATTATATTTTTTTATTTGTATAAATTCACTTGGTAAATTAATAGATTTTACCTGACAAAGCTTAATTTCCAATTTATACATTTATTCAGCAATAAAATATCTTGAAATTATAGCAATTTTAACAATGGCAAAGCAATATATTTTATCGGGATTTAACACGATATTTCTTAACAATACTGTATTGGATGGACTATATTGTATGTTTTTCCTGAAACTATATAATATGGAAATATTTTAAAATGTTATATAGGGTGACAAATTAAGAGTGCCCTGATTTTAAACTGCAATTATCAAGAAACGAAAAATCTAAAGTTTAACACTATACTGGCCGCGCGATACATAGCTGAACATTGCCAGCAGCCTACCCCTTTTCTCACGAACTAATTAAAAAAATGTATGTAATTGTGAAAAATACAAAAGAATTTTCCAAAGAAAATCCGAAAAGTTTAAATTTTCCTGTTCAAATTACTGCCAGAGCTAGTTTTACAAAAACAGTTTTACAGTCTTTTCGACGGTCTTTCCTAGGAATTTTCTGTTCCTTTGGTCAGGAATGGAAAACTAAAATTCGTACGTCAACAGTTCCCAAATATTCAATTTATTTTTGGTTTCGCGGTCCAAACAACAATTTAGAAAAATCGAAGTTTTTCGGTAAATTCTTCAACTCTTCCAGGTTCCGTCCATAATCTTAGCTGTGGTTTTTCCACAAATCAGGATTGAATTTTCCTCCAATTTCTTTAGTCCCCATTGTCTGGTCCAATATTCAAGTATCGATTTTTCCAAAAACAAAGGGTTGTTGGAAGGTTCCAAACCTTCCAACAATTTTTGCAGATTTCCAAGGTTTAGTCCACCTGAAAATCTTGTAAAAACTCTACTGGTCCAAAATTAATACACTTCTGTTCTAGCAGTTCTTTTCCTCTGTTCAAGTTTAGTATCCTTTAGAGAACCTGTTCGACAATATTTTTTTCCTCTCTGCAACTTTAGAATGCTTAAGAGAACCTGTTGAGAACATCTTGCAATTGCCCTGCAATTAGGCTTGCGCTGGAAAATTGAACTGTTGTCGAAACCACCTCTGACTTTGAATAATGAATAATAACTGACTTTGAATAGAGTTTCTTTCTAAAAAAATGCTCTACACAAGCAATCCTTTGGTCAGTCGACTGCCACTGCATTTTCACAAAAACTTAAAGGTTCACTGAACATTAGTTAAAATTATTGCAAATAGATCATTTCTTCTTTTTGCCTGTGCAGTCCTGTCTGTATAGCTTGCATTTTCTAGTCTAGTCTCATCATTCTAGTCTAACATGTCTTGCTTAGTCTGTCTAGTCTTGACTGCCTAATCTTGTCGGTCTGGTATTGATTGTTTAGTCTAGAATTTCTAGTCTTATGCCACTAGTCTAGGCATTAGACTAGAATGATGAGACTAGACTAGAAAATGCAAGCTATACAGACAGGACTACACAGGCAAGACAATGAGACTGCATTCCTATCATTCCAGTCAGCACGCTCACTGAATATTACTTAAAATTATTGCAAATAGATCATTACTTCTTTGCTATTAAGTAGAAACAGGACACTCTTAATATGTCACCCTTTATTACATATTTGAACATAATTTATAAATATTATATTTGTCTCTAACAAACAGCCGAAATTTAATAAGATAAATTTAATAAAGATAAATTCTAATTTTATAAAGGAAAACAAATATTTGTATATATTTTAATAAAACTATGAATTTAAGAAATATTTTCAAGTTTTAAAATAATTTTAAAAAAAAATGGAAAATTGTATATTTCTTATCTGACAATACTGGACACATAACAAAACAGATAAGACAATAGTAGACAGGCAATATAAGACTACACAGTCAAGAATAAAAAGACAATAATAATAGACGGCATATGTCTAAACAGACTAATAGAACAGAATAATAATAAATAGAAAATACAAGACTAGACGGAGAAGGCAAGACTAGAAACGAACAGACGACAGACAAGAAAAGAGAACACACACAGACAAGTGATAACTAGACACACAAGATAGGCCTAGACGCAGAAGACAAGACTGAGCAGATAAAACAGGACCGGACAGAAAAAATAGAAGGGTAAAACAGACAATGCTAGACCTGCAAGACTTTAGAGACAAGACTAGACAGTCAAGACAGGGCCAGGCAGGAATAAAGAGACAAAAGAAGACTAGATGGCCACCTGAAGAGTGCAAAGACAAGACAGGAAATAGAAATAAAATACAGGAAAGATTAGACAGACAAGCTGACAAACAACACTAGGTAGGCAACACTAGACAGACTAGACTAGACAAATGCTCCGCAGTGAGTATGAATGGGGCGTGCGTACTGGAATGATAGGAATGCAGTCTCATTGTCTTGCCTGTGTAGTCCTGTCTGTATAGCTGGCATTTTCTAGTCTAGTCTCATCATTCTAGTCTAACATGTATTGTTTAGTCTGTCTAGTCTTTACTGCCTAATCTTGTCGGTCTGGTATTGACTGTTTATTCTAGAATTTCTAGTCTTATGCCACTAGTCTAGGCATTAGACTAGAATGATGAGACTAGACTAGAAAATGCAAGCTATAGACAGGCTACACAGGCAAGACAATGAGACTGCATTCCTATCATTCCAGTCAGCACGCCCCATTCATACTCACTGCGGAGCATGATTCTCACCATACTCTCCTTATTTACATTCTCTCCCACCTTACATTTTGCCGTGCTCCTCATCCTCTCCCATCTCGTACACTCGAAGATGGTATGCTCCGCAGTGTCCTCAGTCGCTCCACAATACCTACAGTGCGCCTCAACCAGTTTCCCGATGCGTACCAGGTAAGACTCAAAGTATCCATGCCCCGTAAGCTGGTAAGAGGTGATAATTTACCTCCTCGTGCCCACGGTTGACCCATTCATCGATAGTCGGAATCAGTTGCCTGGTCCAGGCTCCCTTTTCCGACCCCTCCCATAGCTCTTGCCATACACGCATTGTTTTTTCCCTTACAGTTCTAAGGTCATTACCTCCCAAAACTGTCACCCTTTCATGCGCCAGAAGGCCTAACGGGATAATTCCAGCAACGACCGCCACGGCGTCGCCAGAAACAGTCCTGTATGCGCTGCACACACGCAGCAGCATACACCTTTGCACTCTCATCAGTCTAGCTCTATAACATTCAATGCTGAACGAATTTATCCATGCCGGCACCCCATGCAGGAGAATGGAGTGCACGACAGCATTCATAACCCTACTCTTGGAGGCCAACCTATGTAGGGCATCAGCCGTTCAAGGGCTCTCATACATGCTAGAGCCTTGCTCACCACCCGAGTGACCTAATCGGACAACGTGAGATTTCGCTGAAGCTCTAACCTAAGGTATCTTACAGATTTCCAAGCCTGTACGTCAACTGTCCCCATTCGCACGGTTAGTTCACGCAGCTTTCTTCTCCCAATTAGCAGGACCGCCTCGGTTTTGTGGGGAGCCAGGGAAAGCCCTATTTCTCCCATCCACCGATCAAGCCTACCAATTGCCTCAATCATAATCGCTTTCAGACTTCCTTCCGTTCTTGCGACAGCGACCACCGCTAAGTCATCAGCGTACCCTACTAGTGTAACCCCGTCTGGCAGCCTCAATCTCAAAACCTCATAATAAAATACGTTCCACAGTATCGGCCCGCAAAAAACCCACACTCATTTTGAAGATTTTACTTTCCACAGTCACTATCGCCCTATCATTAAAGTAGCTCCCCACCATCTTTCGAAGGTAGGGAAGCTACCCTCTTTAGTTTCAAAGTCTCCATGATTCCGCCCCATGGGACCGAATTGAAGGCATTTTTCACGACCAGGGTTACAAGCACGCAGTAGCTACGGGTACGCCAAGGACCCGTATTTGATAACCCTGCTCTCTATATCACACGCATCATTGCGTTCACCGTAGTGCGGCTGCCTCTGAATCCATACTGTTCCTCTGAAAGACCCCCTGCCCTCTCAAAATCATAATTTATCCTAGCTCCGATCATACTCTCAAACATCTTCGCTATCCTATTCAGTAGGCGGATTGGCCTGTAATTGGCTTCCTCTCCTTACTTTCGCTTTTTTTCATTCATCACCAGTCTCTTTTCCACTCTTTGGGGAAACTGCAATTCATCAACAATTCATTCACGATTCATTTGTCCTCGCACACATGCCCAAACACCTTGCACGCTTCTGGTGGAACACCATCAGGACGCGGCGCTTATCCCTCCTTCATCCGGCCAACTGCACTCTGCAACTCGGCCGGAATGAAAAGGGGCGCCGATCTCCATCCCACGGGTTCCAGCCAGTTCATTCGCTCATCTACTGGGAACAGCTTCTTGACTTCCGTCATTAGGCTATCCCCCCAGAGAGTATTAACCCTTTGCGCAATTTTCCTGGTGACGATCTTATAGCCATCACCTCAGATGTTATTATTCACCTCTTCGCAGAGCACTCTCCAAGCTTCTTGCTTGGAGTTCGCGATGGCTCTGCGAAGTTCCCTGCGGGCCAGGTTATACCTCCTTCTGCACTCCTCACGCACCCCCTCATTTTCTCGCCTATTACTCAACACCATGCATCTCCTTTTACGCAAACAGTTTTCACGCTTTTCAGCTACCTGCTCATTCCACCAGTAAACTGGCTTTCTGCCTCTGACGCCCCTCCGTTTTCTCCGGAATACCGCATCACAGGCCCCGTTAAGGACTGCTTCGCAGGAGCTCCGCAGTCCATTTTCGGGACATGTCCTTTCAGCCAGATCTTTCATGACGTCTCCCAATCTTTCTAGTAGACTCTTCTCCACTCACCATCCGTTCGTTCTAATTGCAACCGGTCCCTCAGAAACATCCTCTCGTACGTCGAAGAGAATATCCTGATGATCACTCAGATTTTCTCCCTCTCTGACGCGCCACTTTTTCACTCTGCCTGCAATCCATGAAGTGCCAAAAGTGATGTCTATGAACGACATACTTTCGCCCCATACGAAGGTTGGCACATACCCAAAGCTGTGAACCACCAGGTCCTCCTCTGCCAGCCACTCATCCCCCTGCACAGTTTCCTGTACGCAGGACAGTCCATGGAGTCCGCCCTATGTCCACTCACTCCATTCCCTTGCATGCTGCCGTCAGGTGCCCAAAGCCAAGGCATATGTAGCACCTGATCGGCTTATTGTCTTCGGACACTCGGCACATGATCCAGCCAACGTTTATTCTTCCTTTCTCTAGTATGGTTTGTGCCGCTCTTACTGGAAGAGTGACTGCTGCCATACTGGCCCCTCCGCGCATTGTGCGGAGAGACGTAACCACACACTCCTCACATTCAGCCGCTTTCTGAATGGTTCCTTTCACCTCATCGGTGGTGGTAGCGTTATCCATGCCCCTATCAAGGACACTTCTGAGCCCCACCTCCGTCCTGACATCCCTTATAGTCTCAGTCGCTAGAGCCATTCGCTCTGCCAGTCGCTTCTTTTCCCTATCATCATTCACTCTGAGGATGAGGTCCCCAGCGTGGGTTTTCCTCACCACCCTTACATTTATATCCTCCATATTCTTCAACTTCCTTTCACAAGGACATTCACCATACGGGCATAAGAAACACCCTCTGCCCTCCTCTCCAGTAAGGTTTCTGCCTTTCTGGTGCCGCCGGCCCCTTCCACTATGGGCTTTTGGCCTCCACATTCATCCAGCACAGGGTTATTTCAACTCCTGTGCCATGCCACACGCATTCACCCATATTTGGTACCAGACACATAATAAGGTTACCAGCCACACCGATAGCGAACCTCAACTCTCAGTCTTCTCACAGAGACCTCTCATCCTTAATAAAAACGCTCGATCGCCTTTTCTTCAGCGCCCTCGTCATTATTATCATCCAGACGGGCGATGAAGTGGTACCTCCTCTCGTAGTCCAACGACTCATCGCCTCCCATGGATGCAAAATTCGCGCTCTTGATGTAGGCCACGGAGCTTACATTACACGGAGCATCCCCTAGCCCAACTGTCCACAGTTATCCACTTTTTCTCTTGCAACCAACAGGAGTAACTGATGCTGACTTCCTTGCGTGCCATACCTACCGTTTGTACTTCAACGTCGTACAGCACCTTCTCAATCGGCTGGAAGCGATGCTCCTCGAGCCAACTGGTTACCGAGTGAAACATGACAAAACGTGACAAAACATTTGTTGTCGTTCTGACTCGCGCTGCTGCTTCCTTAATATCACGCTTTGCCTGTCTATTAAGTGCCCCTATCGCCCCCACGATCGTAAAGACAATAGAGCACTCAGTCTTTTTGTAAGCGTCGACGTCATTCGTGGACCGATCCGCAACTTTTCTTTTCTTCGGGGTTTCTCCAACAGACTGGCTCCTCGCCCGACTTTCCATGTCCCCTGCACCCCTGCTTACTTTTTTACATATTGGACGGAGTCTCGAAACTGGTAGGTAGGCAAAGCTAGACAGACATGACTAAACAGAGAAAGCTAGACTAACAGATGGCTTAAAGAGCTTATACTTGAGGCAGTAAATGATGGCTTGATCCTAAGATTTGGCGAATGTGTATTCGATTGCCTTTTCCTTAGTTTCCAATATTCTCTCTTTTTATTTTTGAATAAAGTTTTAAGGCTGCTTAAGGTTTTGTAACCCATCGAAGAGCTTTCTGAACTCCGTAGCTTTCGTATTCATTTGTCTTCTGGCTATCTGGTACATGAAATTTATTATGGTACGTGCAATTTATTTCACAGTTTGCGTCTGGTAAGCCGATGGAATGTCGCAAGTATATTACGTTCCCGGTTTTTGCTTGGTGTTTGATTGCTTAATTTTGGGTGTGTTTGCTTCAATTCGAGATCTTGGAACCCCTTGGTCTGGGTGCAAATCTTCTCCATTGCTCCTGACTATATCCCATTCTCACGTGGTCGACATGACGTTTCCATATTCTTCCTTTACTGAACGGAATGCTCTTATTGGTCAGCGACCACATCTTTCTCAGCGACCTTCTGGAATTCCTAATGGCAGTCCCCTTCTTCTATTTGTTTGAGTAATTTTGACAATTTTTACTCATCTTCGTGGCTTGTCGCTATCGTTTAGGTGCTACCTTCGCAAGTTTTGGTCTTAGCGTTTAGATATTGATGTGTTAGCTGTATTACCGGTATTGATGTATTACCGGACACCCATAATATCTCCAACGTTCCTGCCACAGCTGTTCTGAGGTTTTTTTATTTTATCAGTTTTGTTGCTAGAACTTGATTACTGCAGTTCTTGTGTTCTCGCAATAAGTTTTTTGGTAATTGCTTGCAGCTCATTACCTATATGGTCGGGCGAACATTGATTGCTTATTTATAATATTTCCACTTGGATTGTTGCTCGACAGTCATTTCTTCCCTATGTGTCTTCCCATTCAGGAATGGGATCTTTTCCTATACAGTCTTTATGGGGGTGATGCTCTTTGGACACCTTCTTTCCTTGCAAAAGGATTTTCTTTCACCTTCTCAATCATATTTCTACTTTATTCGTCCATCCAGAAGAATTGGGGTGATAAAAGGATATAATTTTTTTTGCCAGGATTGGTAAAATACAAAATACAGAGTCTAACAATAATTTTATGTAAAATAAACAGTACGCTTAGTTGGAATAGAGCCGGCACGGTGCTATTCGATTTCAAAACCTCACGGACCGTATATCTACGCTTCTTAACTAACATACAAGACTAGATAAGACTAGACAGACAAGACGAGACAGACTAGACTAGACCTGATCAGTAGAGTGAAAGGATGGAAAGTTTCTAATGAAGAAAATCTAAGTGATCACCAAAATATAATAATAAACATCGTACCAGAACTAGGGAAGGAAGAGAAAGGAGATGAATAGGTAAACAGGAGATGGAACGTTAAAAAACTAAGTAAGGATCGCCTGATGGAAGCGCTCCAGAAACGAATTCAAAACGAAAACATAAATACAGTCGAAAAATTAATATCCTCCGTGACTGCGGCCTGCAATGCAGCCATGCCAAAAACCCGCGCGACTGGAAAATACAAAGAGGCGTACTGGTGGACAGAAGACATAGCCGACATACGAAAAGCCTGACTGGCTGCAAAAAAAAAACTGACAAGAACAAGAAGAAGAAGAAACGGGGACTCGGAGTGGAGCTACCTGGAATATCGAGGTCTTAAGAAGGAACTTAAAAGATCCATCAATGCATCAAAAAGAAAGTGCTGGAAGGAGTTGTGCAACAAAATCGACGAAGAAGTCTGGGGCGAAGGATATCGCATAGCGACTAGAAGGTTAAAAGCAAAAAGTCGAGTGGAAGACATCGACTTAAATGAAATGATAGCGGTAGCTCGGCACCTTTTTCGTGGGAGCGAAGAGGTGACGTGAAAAGAACCACACATCGAGGGTGTCCAAACCTTTACCACAGAAGACTTGCGGAAGGGCGCACTAAAGATAAAAACGCGGCGGGCACCAGGCCCAGACCAAATACCGCCGAAAGTAGAAAAAATATTATCGCAAGAATTTCCAGAAATGCTCCTAGGAGTATACAACACCCTGCTTCAAAATGGAAACTTCCCATGTGCGTGGAAAACTGCCAATCTAGTTCTCCTCCCAAAACCTGGAAGAGAGAAAACGGACCTAAACTACTTTCGTCTCCTGTGTCTATTAGACACTCTTGGCAAGCTTTTTGAATATCTAATACTGGAAAGACTACAGACTGATTAGGAAAAAGAGCTATCGGACAGGCAGTACGGCTTTAGAAAAGGATGCTCCACCATCGATGCAATTTAAAAGGTGATGGACATTGCAACAGAGGAAAGAATGGGGAAAACAAGACAGTCTAGGAAACTATGCGCTTTAATTCTACTAGACATTAAAAACGCGTTCAATAGTGCATTGTGGCAAATGATAATGAACGCTTTAGATGAGAAGAAGGTATACCCGCCACTGATAAAATAATCAGAAGCTATCTAAACGACAGGCATATAGTCCTCGAAGCTCATCAAGAAAAGATCTGTATCCCCATATATGCAGAATTCCCAGAAGGGTCGGTCCTCGGGCCCACCCTTTGGAACGTCCTATATGACAATGTTCTCGGAATATGCCTGGAGGACGGTCTGGATTTGATCGACAATGCGGATGATTTTGCCCTTATAGTGACGGCCAAAAACGAGCAGATACTTAAAAACAAGACTGCGCGCTAGAGAGAATCACCTGCTGGGTAGAAAAACACAAACTGGAAGTGGCACCACAAAAAACGGAGGCAGTAATGCTAACTGGCTTTAAAAAAGTTAAAAAAGTGGATTTCAACATCAGAGGAACAATTATTGAACCAAGGAACCAGGTCAAATATCTAGGAGTCACAATAGACAAACGAATGAATTTCACAAAACATACAGAAGCTGTCCTGGTGAAAGCAGCAAGAAGTACCGCGGCAATCTCCAAACTGATGCCGTCGATTGAAGGGCCAAAAACTAGCAAACGGAGGCTTCTTTTCTCTGTCGTGACGTCAGCGATGCTCTATGCGGCACCGATATGGACAGACGTACTGAAATACAAAAAGTGGAGAAATAACCTAACTCGGGTACAGAGATCGATAGCGATACGTATAAGTGCATCATATAGAACAACTTCCACCGATACTGTAATGGTAGCAGCCTCCGTCATTCCCATCGAACTTCTCATGGTGGAAAGCAGGGCAATGTATAAAAATCGACATAGGAACAGAGAGAGTCTCAGACAAGACACCCTAAAGAGCTGGCAAGCTGCCCGGGATAAAAGCGACAAGGGCAGATGGACCTACAGACTTATACCCGATGTTAAGGCCTGGACGGAACTAGATCATGGGGAGCTAAACTACCACTTGTCTCAAATGTTAACTGGCCATGGATGCTTTAGATCTTATTTACATAGGTTCAAGCTACGAGAAAGCCCAATGTGTCTACAATGTAAAAATGCAGAAGACGCACACCACACATTCTTTGTGTGCCCGAGATGGAGTACCGAACGTCAACATGTGGAAAAGATAATGAACTGTAAACTGGCCCCAGAAAGCGTGGTTGGAGAAATGTTAAAAAGCTCTGAAAACTGGAAGGCAATAAGTGATTTTGCCACAGATATATTGCGAGAGAAAGGAAGAGAAGAGGAAACAGCTAAGAAAATACAAGATCCGTAAGGAAACATGGCAAAACCTCCTTCTGAAGTAAAACCAATAAGGTAGTTCCGGGAGAAAGGGTTCTTTCTAAAAAATTGAAAGCAGAGGAGCGGTTTTTAGTGGGTATATCCATATCGAACATCAAGATGGGGAGTCCCACACTCCCTGGGGTATTTTTTGCAGGGGTTGTACGTAATGTATTTTCCTCTCCTCACAAAAAAAGACAAGACTAGACAGACAAGAATAAACAGACAAGACTAGAAACACAAAATTAGACAGACTAGATTTGATTTTAGACTCTGAACTAACACGCAAGACTAGAAAAGACAAGACAAGACTAGACAGACAAGACTAGACAGACAAGACTAGACAGACAAGACTAGACAGACAAGACGAGACAGACAAGACTAGACAGACAAAACTAGACTAACAAAACTAAACAGACAAGACTATACACACAAGATTAGACAGACAAGACTAAACAAAAAAGACTAGACAGACAAGACTAGATAGACGAGTCTAGACAAACAAGACTAGACAGATAAGACTAAACAGACAAGACTAGAAGGACAAGACTAGACATATAAGACTAGAGAGACAAGGCTAGACAGACAAGACCAGACAAAAAAGACTAGACAGACAAGACTAGATCGTCAAGACTAGTCAGAAAGACTGGAGTAGAGAGCCAACTTCACCCTCATGGTCTAGACTCTAGAGTTAGAGGGTTAAACCAAATCTGGAGTTCTATTCCGGGAGCGAATGTCGGCCGCATTTGTACCAGAAGACAAAATGTGTAAATATTTAACGCAAATTTATATCATCTAGGTTTCTGGGCCTATAAGAGAAAAATTTGAGCAAAATACAATAAGCCACTTGGTCGCAGAGTTTGAAGGATTGATAACCCGGTATCCACATTGGTCCGAACTTAAAAAAAGGAGAGCCAAGACTAGACAGATATAGAATAGACATATATAGACAGATATAGATATAGAATATAGAATATACAAATAAGACAGACTAGACTAGGGCCACAATACTAGAAAATCAAGACTGAACAGGAAAGACTAGACAAACAAAGCTAACTAGAGAAACATAACTAGACAGGCAAGATTAGACATGCAAAATTGGCCATGCAATACTAGACAGAATTGGCTATGCAGATAAGAGTGCACAAACATGATTACACAAATAATACAAGACAAACAGAACTAGATAGACAAGAATAGATGGACGAGGCTCGGAAGATGGAACTAGACAGACAAGTCTAAACAAGGTCAGATAGTACTGCACGGATAATACTAAACAGACGGGATTAGACAAACAGCAGTAATCAGACAAGTTTTGACATACAATACAAGATAGACAAGAAAAATCAGAGAAAGGAAGACGGTTAACTGTATATAAAATAATTTGATTAGACGTACAGGTGTGACAGACAAAACTAGACAAACTAGATAGTAATTTGAATTATAAGAAAATAAGCCCGAATTTGTTATATTTTTCTCTTTTATTAGAAAGGGAATGGCGTGTATCTATGGAATGGGTCATCTAGAAAAATTGGATATATACACGGAATTTAATCCACCACGAGCACAAAAAACTTCTCCCTGACACACAAAACCCTTTTTTCCCTTTCGCAATTTTTATTTTTAATTTTCCTTTTTGCCAACTCGCCCTTGCCGCTGGCGGTTCGTTTCGCTTCCCGTTTCTTCTTTAATTAACGGCTGTGGTGAGCCAGCAATAAGTCGGTTTCTTTGAGCGCGAGCGGTAACGGCTGACCTAAGGTTTAACAATGCTGGAGAAAAAATTGACCGATGCCAAACGATGATAAATCGACACGCAGCCGTTCGGCTCCCTCACAATCGCATGGTTTTAATTTGCAGAGTTAACAGCTGGACATAATTACATACGTCGCGTCGAATGGGAGTTATACAGGATAGAATAGTTTTTTCTAGTGTGGGATTGATCACTTTTTTTGATGGATTAATGAAAGCCGACATAAAATTAAAGGGCTATATGGTCTATAGTTGCGTTGGTCAAGTTTAAAAACAGCGTTTTTACTGCTTTTCGGTTTTCAGAGCTTGCTTTTTGGAATAGCCACGACTTTTAGCATTAATTATAAAATATTAAAAATCTCAATAATATTACAGCTGGCCCCTATCTATATTTTATAAATATTAAGCACAAGATTTAATATTAGAAATACGCATTTTGGAATGTCGTCGTCGCAAATCTAAAATTTCTGCCGTAGGTTATTGTCTTCGACATAAATAACTTCGTTCGTCCTAGTGAAAATCTTATTAATATTTTTCTACGTAATGTACGAATTGAGACCAGAAGTCCGGGTATCATTCGGGATGTATTAACAATGATGACGTGAAGCGAACGTATATATACGAACAACTATCTATGATTCAGCCGGTCTAGAGACCGTTGGAGAGACCTAGTGGAGATTCTGAATTATTTATGTCCTCCTGCAGTGTTCCACGTATGCCCAGGGACCCGACCGGATAGAGAATTCCTTATATAACCCGGAGATAATAAATGGCACTTCTCTTATTATCCCCCGCCGTTCCTACGCCACTGTCCACTCCGGCCGGGCGAAGAGATAGAGTCATCCATCATGAACGAGGGTTTGCTGCGAGGGAAAAAATGACGTGACGCGGTTATGCGGAATCTAATTGTTTTTTTTTTCGACAGAGGGATAAATCAAAGCGAGTATTAGTTTCCGGAAAGGATTTTGCTTGGCATGCAATTGACGGCTTATAGAAGGAAAATCGTCAAATTCCATATATAGTTTTAAAATCAATTTTTCTTAATATTTTGTGTTCTTTTGTGTTAGTTTGTCTTCTTATTTCTGTTCTTGTCAGTCTAGTTTTGTCAGTCTTGCCTTGTAAGTACAGTATAGTCAGTTCAGTTTAGTTTTGCTAGTCCAGTCAAATCAAGTAGTTTATTTACCTGTAAGTGAACAGTTTCTTTACGCGTAGCCTACAAAACATTACAAAAATATAATACAACAAGCGCAAAATAAAGAAATATTAAGCAAGTGGAATAATAAGTAATAAGTAAGTGGAAGTAATAAGTAAGTGGAATAAAATAGATAAAGTATTTGACAAAGTACTAGTATTTTGAGAAGTGATCCTTGTTTTGAGGAACATTTTTACGAATTTAGCTTCTTTGATTTCTGATTGTAGCTTATTATATATTATTATTCCTCGTTGATATGGACTCTTTTGGCACAAAGTTAAATTTGATTTGGGCAAGTTTTCTTTGCCTCTTGTATCTTTGTTGTGCTTGTCATTTGTGTTTGTCGATGTTTTATTTAAACTTAATGAAGTCGGAACACGGAAACCTGAATATATAAATATATTCAACCTTTCCGGAGCTCTATAACATTATTCAAACTTTGTATTTTTGTTGTGTTTGACCATAGTATTGTCGATGTTTTATTTAAACTTATGAAGTCGTAACACGGAAGCCTGAATATATAAATATATTCAACCTTTCCAAGGCTCTATAACATTATTGAATCTTTTTAGGACTACCAAAACAAATCTCATTTGAAATTTGTCAGTTATTTATTAGCACTCAACAAAAACCAGAAAATAACATTGTATTTTTAAATCATGTTTTTCCAATAACTATCCATCTGTGCAAGTGAATAGCCATCTGCAGACGCGTATCGAGACTTAGCTCTCCTCAGTGCAGCTTTGCTTTTATGAATAACAATTTGTAAAAAAACATTTACTTGAAACCCATGGAAATGATTATGGGTTAGATATTTATTATAATTAATTAATTTTAATAAGATTATGATCTACGTGGGTTTCAAGTAAGTGTTTAACAAATTGTTATTCATAAAAGCAAAGCTGCAATGATGATAGATAAATCTCGAAATATGTCTGCAGATGGCTATTCACTTATGTTATCGGATAGACATGATCTTAAAAAGCAATGTTATTTTTCCTGGTTTTTTGTTGAGTGCCACGAAGGTGGATTGAACTATAAACTATAAAATAACTGACAAATTTCACATGAGATTTGTTAGTTGGAAATTGATTTTAGTAGTTAGTTAGTAGTAAGATTTGTTGGTAGTTCTAAAAAAAAGACTCAATAATGTTATAGAGCTCCGGAAAGGTTGAATATATTTATATATTCAGGCTGAGTTCTGACTAAGTTTATATGATTATCTATAATGTGGTATGGTTTTAATTCTAGATGTTTTATTTGCTTTTCAAGATGAATCCAACATAAAGGGTTTTTCAATAGGGACATAACCATTTTGTTTTATTATACGGGACGTAATCTATAAACATTTTTATGATCTGTCAAAGTCAAAATGTCAGTCAAGGTTTATATTTATATCATGGCAAAGTTATCGAACGAGCAACGTTTGTAAATGTTAAGACTTATTACCGAAATTCTGAGTCGGTAGTCGCAACTTTAAGAACGCAATTTTGGTCGCAATATTGTGCGTGCGATGGTGAATAAATTTAATCAACATATTCACAATTGAATGTTCCAGTGCCAGTGAGACAACGCACCTTCGAAGTACTGCAAATATTGCAGCCGTTAGAGTTTCAATTCCAAATTAACCAAACAAGTCGATTCCAAGCCGTTCACAACAATTGGGAATTTCTCAGTTCATATTATGGCGAATTTTGCAGAAAAACCGCCAGCTACAGCCTCACAAGGTCAAATTTACCAAAGAACTGTAACATCTGGTTCATTTAAAGCGTCAAAACTTGTTTTATTTTTTATTCTGCAACGGTTTTATTCTGCAAAAGATTGGAAAAAAATGCTGAATTTCATCGAAAAATTATCTATAGCAATAAAGCTCATTTTTGGTAGAATGGCTTAGCTAATAAGCAGAATATATGTTATTGGACAGCAACAAACTCATATGTGCTTCATGAGAGTACACTGCATCCACAAAACGTGAGCGCGCGGTGTGAATTTCATGCCAGACGTGTGATAGGGCTGTATTTTCTCTTCGATGAAAATAATGACCATGTTATGGTCAACGGCGTTCGTTATCGTGCCATGTAGGAAGACTATTTTTGTTTAGAATTTGCTGAAATTGACATCAGCGATGTCAATTTCCTATAAGATTGGGCCAGAAGCGACACAGCTAGTAAAACAATTGATATATTGAAAGAAAAATTTGGTAATCGTTTAATCTCGAGAAATGGTCCTGTCGAAAGGCTACCCCGCTCATACGGTTTGACGCCGTTGGATTTTTCTTATGGGAACGCCGCTACCTTAAGTCGAAGGTTTATGCCAACAATCCAACAACATTAGAGGAGCTCAGGAACAATATCTAACGCGAAATTCCCAACATACCGGTTGATATGTGTGAAATAGTGATTGACAATTAGATCCAATGAATCGATCGCTGCCGTCGTGCTCGTAGTGGTCCAATGAAGGAGGTCGAATTCCATACTTAATTGTGTTAACATGTGTACTACCTGGAATAAATTTCAACCCGATATCTCAATTATTCTGTGTTTTATTTAAATACAAAATTGTTATATTCTTATTGACAAACCCATTACAAATACAAGCTGGGTACCATATAAGTATTCCTAGTTATTGATATAATGTTTTACAGGACTCATTTTTAATCAATCGCGTTATGGCTCTAAAAATCACTTTTCGCGACTTAAGTAATATTTGTACTCGTGGAGATCACCAGACTGCTATTCCATAGGATAAGATTGACTATATTTATGCATAGTAGAGGTTCAACAGGTCAGCTAGCGATACTACTTTTCGTAGGTATTAGACAAGTTGTTTTATTTAAAATTGCACACGTGTGTTCAATGGCGTGATTCCATTCAAGATTGAAGAAGAAACATTAGGTATATTTTGATCTCTGAAGTAGATAGGTTCCTATAGTTCAGGAGTCTCCAAACTACGGCCCGAGGGCCACATCCGGCCCGCGGACAGATTTTGTCCGGCCCGCGGAGAGCTAGCATACTTGAAAACTCCTTTTAGAAAACATATTTTTTATAGCAAATTAAATTTAGTTTACTGAAGTATTCTAATTTTATGTTGAATAATTATTAATATGACATCTACATTGATATGGTCATCTGCTAACTACTCATAACATTGTTGTAGGCTTATTGTTATTGTTTTTGTTATAAGTTGGATAAAGAAACACAGAATTGTAATGGGTAAAGACATGTATAATATGCAGAAAATTTAACTTCAGTTTATAATAACTAACAAATTATTGAAATGAATCCAACTAACATTTTATACATTTTAAATAAAAACATAACTTATAACAAGCATAATGACATATGAAATACTTATGAGATTTATGTAATTGAGATTTTCCACTGACAATAGTTTGTAGTTGTGGACTAATTTTACTTGTACCAATTATTAAAAGAGATTTAAGATCTGGTTTTCTCCTTACAATCTCAAATTCAGTTCATTCACATGTTTTGTCAAATCAACATAGAATGCTAACTTCCACAGCCATGCGTTGTTTTGTTAGTTCAAAAAAGTTCAAAAAAGCGCTGAAGGACTTTCCCACAACTAAGCCAACGTACGGCAGTATGATAAGGTAAGTCATTTTCTCCAATCTCTTCAATAAATTGTCGGAATTGTCGGTGATTCAGCCCAAAAGATCTGATAAAATTAACAGTTGCTATGACTGGTTTCAGAACTTCAGACATATCTAAACACTTTCCGCACAAAGACTGTTGATAATTGATACAATGTAAGACTAATGGTTTTGAACCACCGTCATTTTCTACAGCCTTTGACACAAGAGCGACCACTCCTTTATCTTTCCCACTCATGTTTTTGCCTCCATCAGTTGTAATACATTTCAAGTTTTTCCATCGAAGGTTCTTTTGATTAATGGCCATTTCAACTCCTTTAAAAATATCTGTACCAGTAGTTGTACCATGAATAATATACATATCAAGAAGTTCTTCATGCACTTCATAGCTTTTATCTACTCCTCGAATATAAATCAACACCTGAGCAGTATCTGACACATCCGTTGACTCATCCAAGGCCAAAGAAAACCACTCAACATGTCCATTTTTGTCGAACAGTTGAGAGGATAATATTTTCAGCGATGTTTTCTACCCTTCGAGCCACAGTGTTTGCTGACATACTGACATTTTTGAATAAATTTACCTTTTCAGGGCACATTTCTTCGGCTACTGCAATTATGCATTCTTTGATCATTTCTCCATCGGTGAATGGTTTTCCACGTTTTGCAATTTCAAGAGCCACGCGAAAGCTGGCACGAGTTGCAGCCTCTTGTTCAGTTTTGAGTTTTGTAAATGAAGATTGCTGCGATTTTAATCCGCGCTTCATAGCTTCGAATTTTTCTGTCCGCAAACTTCCTGTATATTTTGACTAATTTTGAAAATGTTTTGTTTTATAATGACGTTTAATGTTATATTCCTTGAGAACGGCTATGCTTTCATTGCAAATCAAACATAGCGCCTTGTTACTGGACTCAATTACGAAATACTGAATGTTCCACTGATCTTTGAATTTTCTGCATTCACTATCAATTTTTCGCTTCTTTTCCATACTACTAAATCACACACAAAAGCAACAATTCAAATCAAAATACTGTTACAAAGATGTCTTAAAGTTAAACACGCACAAACACGTTATAAGGAGGTACGCACTATTTTATTTCACAACAGTGTCATAGGAACTGACGTGTGGTTGCGCCACTAGCCTTCTTGCGCCACTAGAAGACGACAGAACTTTCTCGAACCAACGAGATTATTCTGTACGTGCTATTAGCGCCATCTGTTAGCGATAGAAGGTACTACCTATTTACGCTTGTGTCCACCAGATGTCGTGTCACGTTACACCTCATGGCTCGTACTCTTTTTTAAACGTTGCGTACTTTTTCGGACTTTTTTTTCATCAGTGGACTATTTCACTTCTTACCACCGGCAACAATGATAATATTATTTTGGCCCTCGGAACTTACTGGAGTATTCAGTATGGCCCTAAGGCTGGAAAGTTTGGAGACCCCTGCTATAGTTAATTGAAGATCTTGTCAATAATGCTCATTGAAATTTACGTACAGAAAATGTAAACGGAAGAAAACGTACAGAAACGTAATAACGTACAGAAAATAGCACTGACAGTATCGGTTTCAATGTCAGTGCCTGTTGTTTCAGACACAATGAAGTTTTTAGAATCTGTATAGAAGATGCATCGATGCACCATTTATTTATGCTGGAAGATCTATCATCTATCGATCTATCATCTATCGATCTATCATCTATCGATCTATCATCTATCGAGATCTATCTCTCAAAGCTATTTTATTAGCGATAACCATTTATGATCGATTTATATAGCAGACCTGGAAGGTCTGCTATATAAATCAAAAATAGTATTGGGACTAGGATACTAGGATAGGTTTACTCGTACGGCTGAGAAATGTGCAGTATTGTTGTTGTAATTGACTGCAACAGGTTGGGCACGATCTATTAAATAAGATTTTATTTAACACTTTTCTCAGCTTTACGAATAAACATAGGTATTCCTCAAGGTATTTATATGGATTCTGGAAATCGATCATACATGGTTATCGCCCATAAAATAGCTTTGAGAGAATCTGTTTCAATGTCAGTGCCTGTTGTTTCAGAAACAATGAAACTCTTATAGTTTGTATAGAAGGTGCATCGATAACCATTTATGTAAGCTGGAAGGCCTGCTATATACATCAAAAATAGTATTGGGGCTTGGATTCTACCTTGAGGAACACCGATGTTTATTCGTGCGGCTGACGAATGTTCAGGTTTTGTCTTGTAATTTACTGCAACAAATTGGGTACGATCTATTGAATAAGATTTCCACCATCTGTCAGCTTTCCCCCGTATAAATAACAAAGTTTATTTAATAGATGGTCAGGAAGGTTAGTACAGACTTAGTCCTTCCATGTGTCCAGTATCGAGACGTATTCCCAACGTATCAGTGCTTCAGTAATATTTATTAATTAAATCACATATATTAGTATCTACTAAATTTCATCACTACAATGTAAAAACTAGTGCAATAAAGTACTGTGGCACGAAGATCCGTTTCGGAAACCACATCTACAGGCGTAAATAGAATATAAACAAACTGATTTAGGTTAACGAAAAGAGCTACGCGCCGTCGCGCTCGTCGACTCTGTCTACGAGGCAGGACCGTATTGAGTGCATACTATATGCACAAACTACAGCAACATAATGGAGAAGCCATTCCAAACAAGTAAAAAGATAGAAATATCAAAAAATAGAGGTAGGAGTTACTATTTAACTGAGCCTAACGGCGAACCTGTCCAACAACTAACAAAATGTGCAGCAGCCAATACTACAAAACCAAAACCCTCTTGCCGAAATTGCTCAGATGTCTCCAAACGAGCAACCATTGTATAATGCACTGCAACAATCAGGAAATATGTAAAAACAACAGGAACAGACGATTAACATACTGGAAAATAAAATGCTTGACCTAGAAGCACAGATAAATACTATCAGTACCCAGAACCCAGTATTTAAAACAGGAAATAAACGGGCTGCTATTACTTACGAAACAGACGACGAAGAACTCGCCCGAGAAACAGAATGGATTCGCGTGAAACATAGTAAGAAAGCGATGAAGCACTCGGCAATTACCCGAGCAACACAAATAGGGGGGGGGGGGGGGGTATCTGGCGCTAGATCCGAAAGTGAGCCAACGACATCCCGAACACATGAACATCGTAAAACTATACACAAACCTCCATCGATCATAGCAGAAAAATGTTAAATACTTGCTGGAAATGACCAATGCCCTTACAAACGCAGGAATTAATACAGAATGCTACCAAATCAAGACTCTAAAAAATAACTACTTTAAAGTAAATCTAACCGATTCTGTACCTGAATCGGCGCAATACCGCGCAATCTCGGAACTAATGAACTAAAAAAACGCTCAGCGGGACTCGTTTGAAGACAAACAGACACGAGACATAAAGGTAATGATCAAAGACCATCATCATTCTATTAACACAATCGATATTATACATCACCTAAACCAACGATGTTTTAAAACAAAAAATGCCACAAACAAACGAAAGTGGCTCACGGCAGAACAGGAGCAAGATCGATTATCAAAAGGACTCCAAGCTGAATTTCCGCTGGACATGTTCATTGTGTCCTTCGACCGAAAAACTGCGGTTGATAAAATTTATAAAACATTGGTACTATCCTTAACCTTAACTTAACTTGTTGAGTTGTTCGGCGGCGACTTCAATGCGAAGCACACGCACTGGGGATCACGACTAATCACACCAAAAGGTCGCCAACTGTACCAGGCTGCTAAGGACTACGGATGCGAGTTTGCCTCACACTGGCAAACCTACGTTCTGGCCAACGGACTATAATAAAACACCATACCTGATAGATTTCTTCATAATCAGAAACGTTTGCAGCAAATTACATTAAAGTTGACGAAGGCTGTGATCTCAATTCAGACCACTCTCCAATCGTGCCAACAATTAGTAACATCATTATAGATTATTAATCAGAATTAATGAGAACCCTGTGCTATCTATTAATCAGAAACCAGTGCTTGTGACCAACCACACCGACTGGGGCTACCCAACCATCTTTTGGGAAAAACCATAAACTTGTATGTGCCACTCAAAACAATCGAACAGTAAGAGTATGAAGTGCATCATTTCTCTACGGCTATTCAAGACACAGCTTGGAAAAGTACGCCTACCATGTAGCGAAAATTCAAAGGTCTTAACTTCCCCAAAAAAATAAATTTGATAATGGAGACATGATCACCTTAAAACGCAGACTTAGAAGACATTGGCATTAAATGCGAGCACCGCAAGACAAAACCAACCTAAATAAAATAACGAAACAATTGACAAGGGAGATTCAAATAAAAAAAACAACTCTATCAACAACTTCCTCTCGGGACTAACCACTGACAATACCACAGAATATTCTCTGTGAGTGACAACAAAGTAATTGAAGTGGCCGATCACCCAAATACCCCCGATACCCAAGCCAAACGGCAAGTGGGCTCGTAATAGCAGAAACTTTTACACAGCATTTGGAAAGCAGATTTCTTCCCAACCCGGGATCGGTTGAACTTCCAATAGTCCCAACAAACAAGTACGAAGATATAACCCCGCTAGTAAAACCCAAAGAGGTAGCCAAAGAGATTCTCACGAATCTAAATCCAAAGAAAGCACCCGACCTAATTACCGGTGCAATTCTCAAAAAAAATACAGAGAAAAGCCTTGGTCAAGCTCACTAATATATTCAATGCCGCAATTCGCCTAAAGCATATACCAACTGCGTGGAAAGTTTCGAAAATAATAGTGCTACTGAAACCTAGCAAGAATCGCAATGATGTGGAGTCGTATCAGCCAATCGCATTACTTCCGATCATGTCCAAACCCTTTGAATAAGCTGATTATGAAACGTCTCAAGCTAATTATAGACAAATATGAGCTGGTGCCTGTCCATCAGTTTGGATTTCGAACCAACCACTCAACAATTGATCAAGTTCATAGAATTACCAACATCATCGAAAAATCGCTAGAAGATAAAAATGTCCCTCAACTGTTCCTCGACGTCGCACATGCGTTTGATCGGGTATGGCATGAAGGCCTATTGCACAAACTCGAATCCATTCTGCCTGACCCATACAACAAACTATTAAAATCATACTTATCCGAAAGAAAATTTTGCATTAAACATGAGGACGCGTTCTCCGATCTTCGGAACATCGGTGCTGGTGACCCTCATGGAAGCGTATTGGGCCCTGTGTTATATCTACTTTATACAAACGATACACCTAATATTGATAGCACGATAACTGCCACCTTTACGGATGACACTACACTGATGGCAACTGGAGAAACTGTAAAGCAATCATTAGAGATACTGCAGTAAACAACGTGGCCGTAGAGATCAACGTAGAGATGAGCAGTGAACAACGTGGCCACCTGGACCCGTGAAGGACGAATCAAACTTAATGAAGCAAAGTCTACATACATTTTAGTCAACTTTACTAATAAAAAGATTGAAAACAGACTCCTCAATATTAATGGCATAACTATCCAGCTTGCTAATACAGCAAAGTACCTGGGTATGACGCTTGACACAAAAATTCCGATGGAAGGAGCACATCAAGAAAAAACAAGAGGAACCGCAGATCTGCAAGAAGGACATCGCTCCGAACTAAGAATGCACAACAAGCTAACCCTATAGAAACAGATGTTGCGCCCATTCCGGATATATGGTATCCAATTATGGGGATGTGCTAAAAAACAAAATATCAATGTAATCCAACGGTACCAAAAAAAAATGCTACGTACCATCGCCAATGTGCAATAGTATGTGCGCAACAGCGACTTACACCGCGAATATATAATATATACAAGATATGCTTTCTCGCGCGACTCCAGCACCACATTAACGAGGAAGCATCCAAAAACTCCAAAACGTGAAACGTGAAACGTTGAAGCTCCAAAACGTACAGAATGACACCAGACGACTTAAACGGACCAAACCACATGTGCTGTGTAGAATAGACCTGCCAAACAACTGAGTGGAGCAACTTAGTATAATATTACATCAATAATTTATTTGTTATAGCAATACAGATCGTTAGTTTATAAGAACTAGTTTTTCTTAAGTAAAATAAAAAATGTAGCACACAATCAATAATAGATCGCAGAATTTGTCAATCGACCTTCTTCCACGGTCTATCTCTTTAATACTTCTTGTAATTATTTGTAGTATTTGTAGTATATATTTGTAGTATGTAGTTTGTAGATTTCCGCTTGCAGAAGCCATTTCGTTGTGCGAAGATCAGCTTTTAAATCTCCATAAATGGTGTCAATTATTTGACATGCATTTTTCTAAAATTCGCGCGAATACTGACAATAGCGCAATTGGTCTATTCCCTTATATGTAATTTCCTTTTTTTATAGGTAAATTTTGGAAATTTTGAAGATGTTTGGAAATTCCTCCATCTCAAATGATTTGTTTATAATATGGGAAATTGGTTTCAGTATGTAGTATTGAAATTCTTTTACTATGATACCTGCCAGACCATCTGGATTGTTTTGCAATTCTTCCATAACAGACAAAACTATATATCGTGTTTGGGTTATATGTGTAATGTTTTCTGCTGCTCTTTGGAAAAACTTGTTGTGCTTGCTACTTCTTTATGATCTCGAATTGAAATATTGTTTTCTACAACTACATATCTACATTTTACATGTCTTGTAGCTGCCATTTTATTTGCCTGATTATTTATAGTGTTATAAGTGTTTATAAGTGTCCAGCGAGCATTTTGTTTGTTTGTGGCTTCATTATCTTTTTGAAGAATTGTTGTTTCGTGTCCTTTATTAGCTTATGGTGGCTTTTCATCAGTCTTCTCAGTATAGTCTTGTTAGTCCGGTCTTGCCAATTCAGTCTCGTCAGTCCAAAATTATCAGTCCGTATTCCACAGGGTTCGGTGTTGTGTCCGACGCTGTGGGATATTTTATATGACGGAGTCCTCAACCTTAAATTGCCGGAGGGAGCTGCCCTTGTGGGTTTTACTGACGACCTGGCTGTATTAGTGACTGTGAAAACAGAAAGAGAAATCATTTTCAGAGCAAATAGGGCTACAGAACAAATTGATATTTGGATAGAAGGAAAGATACGAAATCTGGCTCCAAAAAAGACAGAGGCAGTGCTCCTAATAGGCCTCAGAAAGATTTATACCATCACTTTTTTTGTAAAGGGGAAAAAGATAGTTCCAAAAAGTCGATCAAATATCTTGATGTTAGGATAAATAAATGCTTATCATTTAAACAACACATCACCTTAATCGAAAATAAAGCTATTAAAACCTCTGCAGCACTAAGCACTAATGCCATAGGCCGGTGGCTACTAAATCAGCAAGCGAAGGCTCCTATGCTCGATGGTACATTCGACCATGCTCTATGCAGCTCCGACATGGGCGAGTGCTATGGCGAACAAAAGACCAGATACACACTAACGGCGAAACAACGGTAAATGGCACTGAGAGTATATAGTGCATACCGGACGGACTCAACGGAGGCCTCCCTTGTACGAGAAAGGTGCGAGAAAGAGAAGAACTCTACCGAGCGAGAACAAGCTACAATTGCACAAAAAGTGAAAAAAGAAAGCTGCCAGGGCACGAACATATCAGGCATCCCAAGAAGAGTGGCGGTTGTCGTATAAGGGACAATGGACCTGGATCCTTATCCCTGAAGTACTGCAATGGGTGTCACGAAAGTACGGTGAAATTCCACTTTACGCAAGTGCTAAGCGGATATAGATATTTAAGGGGGGAAACCACATTAGGAGGCAGTTTGATACTGATTTTTTACGATATTTTTTTGGGTGGGAAAAAATAACTAGGGTTTAATCAAATTTTGACATAATTTCACTCATATTTCGAAGAATTTGTGTGAAAATTTTGGAATAATTTCAGCCAAAAATGAAAAAGTTACGGTTTGATGTCCGCCGAAGCTTGTAAGTATAGTTTTACAATTACGTGCATTGTAGCCATTCCGATTTTCATGTGAAATCAAAAATGTTTTTATTTTACATTAATAACTTATTTTCTAAGAATATGAACCTTATTGCTGGCGAAAAAAATGAAAATTAAAAATTTTGCAGGTGTTGGAACAATTTTTCTTCGATTTTCACGATTTTTTTCTCTAATTATGCAAAGAAAAGTACCCTTAAAATGATAATATCATCTCACAAGTTGGTTCATATAATTCAAAATTTTATAAAGAATCATACTATTAATTTTCATAATGATCGGTTCCACACTTTTTGAGTTAGATTGCACGCAAATGTGAAAAAAGTCATTTCGAGATAAACGAGGTAATGCTCCTCGGTTCTATGGTCATAAAATCTGAACCAATTCAAATTTCGATTTGAAATTTTGTCAGCGTATTCCTGGATACTTAAGCTAACGATTTGTGCAATAAAAAAAATCGGATTTTTTGATCATTATAATGTGGTTTCCCCTCTTAATGGAATACCTAAATAACATCCGCGAGACAACGGATAGTTTTTACTGAGTACTGTCGTCTTGCTGAGAGTGCTTGACACGCCATCTTCGAGTACCGTAAAGAGAAGCGTGGGAAAACAAAACTTTTCTGAAACTAGAGCTGACAGATAAGATCTACTAAATGATTAAGTCGGAGAGCATCTGGACAACTGCCACTAATATGTTCACAAACATCATAATAATGAAAAGAGAGGATGAGTGGAAAAGGAATCAAGTTGGAACCAGTAAGAAACAGTTGCTGAACCCCTAATTAAAAGCCGCGGAAGGAGGATGTAAGACCAATACAAACAATACAGCGACGGGAATGATGCTCGAGAAGTTCAAGGGGCCACCTGACAAGTTTCGTGACACCTATCACGCGACATCGCGGATAAATATCCTGGTCCATTGTCCCTTATTCTACTTATTCAACGTATGGTGCTTGCAACGTCCCGTTAAAAAAAGTCTTGTCAATCCAGTATTGTCAGTCTTGTCAGTTCAGTCTTGTGAGTCTAGTCTTGCTGGTCCACTCTTGTAAGTCTAGTCTTGTCCGTAAACAAAAATTAATTTCGCACCGAATTCCCCAACGATATTTCCACATCCAGCCATTAACAGAATAAATTTATTAACGTCAGACGTAAGAGTTCTACGTGAGAAATTAAGGTAGAACACTAATTAAAATCCACTCGTTCACTTTTAATTAATCTCACGGCCCGTTAATCACCGCCGCAGAAAAAAAATATTTATTATTTTTGGCAGAAAAGCATCCAGCGAGAAAGGAACAGTGACAGGTTTGGCGAACACGTGTAGCCCCGTGGGGGCGTAAATAAAACAAAAAAATCACGCATTGCTCCGTGGAATTTTTCGGTTTGCTGTTTAGTCTTGTTTAAAGGGATGAACAAGCTCTCGCAGCATAAAAATCGTGTAATAAAATGCTGAACGCTTTTCGGCCGTTGCCAACTACGTAATGCATATTATGCCATCATAACTCCGGTTAATGGATCTTTTCAGCGTAACCTACCACCCCTCCAGCAACTACCCGTATATCCTTATTAAAGGTCCCCTTAATGGAGCCTTGTTTGCAAATGAGAGTGACACACGGCCATCACAAAATTGTAATAAAAAATAACAAATGTACAAATAAAAGAAAAGGCGGAAAATAAATTGTTTTAAAAAAATAAAAACACGCGACCTGTTGTCCCGTAAAATTATTACTCATTAAATTATTACACTGTGACAATGCCATTTTCAACTATATAATTTATTACACCTTGCCTCGACGGACATTTCCCCGTTATATATTATAATTTCATATAATAAATTTTTTGCCACACTTTTTATACCACACATAAACCAACCAAACAAATACATACATGCATACATGTGCACAGGTTTCACGCTCGGTTTATCCGAATTATAAATATATATTTTTCTATGAAATTAAATAATCTCTCCTTGGTTATAAAAATGGTGTGTTCCAATGTGAATGCTCCACAGCAATTCCACCATTTCACCCTCATAAAAATATTACGAGAGTTGATATAAAATGATGAATGGCGGGATCGATATTGATTAGAGGGAGTATTAAGAATGATTGTCGAAAGGGTTGAAATGTGAGAAAAGTTATTACGGATATTGATTTTTATATTTTCATGCTTAGGTGGCAGAGGGGTCGATGGAGATTATCGACGGTTATAAATAAGGAAATGTTTTTAAATTGGAGGAGACTCGAAGGAAACGATTAAAAGTTATTTCCACCAGCGAGACGAAGTTTTCAATCGGCGTTAAGATTTTAATGTCGATATTGATTTTAGGATTGCGTTTCAAATTGTGTAACTAATTTGAACACATTGTATTGCATTTAATGCCTTACGTTTGGGGCGTTTTCGTAATGAACTTACTAGTTTAGTGTGCCTGACATAATATATAATAATTACAAAGCGTTTCTAAAATTGAGATATTGCTGCTATTTCTAAATAAGTATAGACTTTTAACAGCATCGAATGAGAAATTTCAGTGCTATATCTATATTGAAACTTATCGTTTTTATCGTGATATATATGTCATTCGATTTCCTAAAAATGTCATTAACTTTCCCATTTTCGTCGTGTTTATATATGTCGTTCGATATACTCATTCTCAGAACTGTTTCCTGATTATTTTATAATTATTTTGTAAAAACAAATTTAAGACAATATTGAACAATCAATACAAGAGAGATAATTCTAGAATTCAAGCGAGATAATTCTACAGATAATACCAGACAAGACTAGATAGACAAGACTAGGCAGATAAGACTAGCTTAGACAGACAAGATTAGACAAACATGACTAGACAGACAAGGCTAGACAGACAAGGTTAGACAGACAGGACTATACAGAAGAGAGAAGACTAGAGAGACAAGAGTAGATGAACAAGACTAAACAGGCAAGACTAGACGGACAACAAGAGACGAACAAGACTGCCCAGACAAGACTGTCCAGACAAGACTAGACCAAGACCAGACCGACAGGACTTTTTTTTTTGTTGGGGTCGTAGTAAGCACCTCAAGGTTAACTTCACCAAGGTCCACGCAAGTGGACCCTTCGGAATATCACAAGCATCTTGAGACCGCTTTTCGCATAACTTTCAAGATGTTGCTGCATAGTGTTGCCCATACATCCCCCCTCCACTTACAGTGATATGGGGTTCAGATACTAACATTTTTTATCTTTTCGGCTTATTTACCTTTCCGCTCGTCTAGAATTTTTATTGTCATGATGTCTTGCATCATGTTTGATGTATCTGCTCCGACGAGATCATTTGTTCAAACATAGTTGATGGGTCTAGTGTTTGTCTAGTCTTATCCTTCCATTTATCCCTTTCAGGTATCCACCTGTTTCAGGTGTCCACTTAAAAACGGTATGCGCCGCGCTGTCTGTGAGTCCACAGTAACTACAGAGGCAATCTGTGGCCCTACCGATGCTATGGAGAAAGTTCCTGAAACAGCCGTGTCCGCTCAAAACTTGGGTGACGTAAAAATTTGTTACGCCGTGTTTTCTAGTTGCCCAACGTCCACATCAGGGATTATGATTCTGGTCCAGTATCCCTTAGTGGATAGGCTCCACTGATTTTGCCAGGCCTGATACATTCGGGCCTGCGCTAGAGTCTTTTTGTCGGCCGGTGTGTCATCGCCGTTTGATCTGCCATTGTACACTTCTACCCTCTCTACTGCCATTAATTCTATGGGTGGAATGCCGGCTAATACTAGGGCAGCATCCCTAGAGACAGTCCGGTAAGCACAGCATACTCTTAGCGCCATTTTCCTTTGAACGGTTATCAAGTTTTGTCGAATAACTTGTTTTCTCAGAGCCTTTGCCAAAATTGGGGCTGCGTAGAGCATTGTGGAGTGAACCACCGAGCAAAGAAGTTTTCGCTTACTACTGCGGGGTCCTCCTACGCTGAGCATTAATTTATCTAGCGCTGCTGCAATTTTCAGTGCTTTGGCTGCCACTGTGGTCATATGGCGATTAAAGGATAGTCTCTTGTCAAAGGTTACACCTAGATATTTTAGCGATTCCTTTGGGGTTATTTTGTCTCCTTTTATTTTAAATGAGATGGGTTTCGTTTTTCTTAGTCCAGTTAGCAACACTGCTTTTGTCTTTTCTGGTGCCAGCTTTAGCTTCTTGATTCCCATCCATTTATTCACCTGTTCAATGGCCCTGTTTGCTCTCGACATATTTTCCATTTCCGTCTTCCCCGACAGTACAAGTGCCAAGTCATCAGCGAAGCCTACGATGTCCACACCTTCCGGTAGCGTCAGTCTGAGTACTCCGTCGTAAAGGACATTCCATAGTGTCGGTCCCAAAACAGAGCCCTGAGGCACCCCACTACAGACATCTCGCTCCACTAATTTGTTGTTTTCTTGGAGAACAACTTTCCTATTTTGTAGGTAACTTCGTACCAGACGTAGCAGGTATGGTGAGATACCTCTTGCTGAGAGCTCCTCAAGAATGTTTTGCCAGGCAGCTGAGTTAAAAGCATTGCTTACGTCAAGAGTGGTGAGGACACATAGCTTTCTAGTACTGTGCGTACCCGCTTGCGCTTTTTTTGATACTTCAATGACTTTTGCTATAGCGTCTACATTAGACTAGACAAGACTAGATAGACAAGACTAGGCAGATAAGACTAGCTTAGACAGACAAGATTAGACAAACATGACTAGACAGACAAGGCTAGACTGACAAGGTTAGACAAACAAGACTATACAGAAAAGACTAGAGAGATACGCGTCTATAGCGTCTACTGTTGATTTTCCCTCTCGGAAGCCATATTGTTTTTCTGACAGTTGTTTGCCTGAAATAAGTTCTAGTTTTAGTCTACAAAGTATCAGGTGTTCCAAGAGTTTGCCCGACACATCTAAGAGGCAGAGGGGCCTATATGAGGAAGGTTCCTGTGGTACTTTATCACCTTTCTTAATTAGCACCAGCTTGGCTTTTTTCCAGTCGTCGGGAAAGATCCCATCGCTAGCTATATGATTCATTACGTTTAGGACATATGTTGGGAACTTATCCACTGCGGCTTTTAGAGCCTCAGGTGACAGTCCGTCTATTCCTGGCGCTCTACCATTACGAATACGTTGGCTGGCCCTTAGCAATTCATCTTCCGTAAATGGGACTACCTCCTTCAGGTTGAGTTGCTCCCAGCTCGGCTCCTCATGAGTGGGGAACAGTTTGTCTACCACCTCCAGCATCTTTTCCATCGGAACCTGTAAAATTGGATTTAGGACCTTATTTTCAGCCCTCGCATTTCGATTTTATACGCATCCCCCCAGGTATCTTCGTTAATTTTTTCGCACAAGTTTTGCCAGTGAAGACATTTAGAAACATTTATTTTTTGTCTGAGACTTTTTGGCAGTTACATATTCTTGTCTGCATTTTTCCCTGAGAGCTAGGTCTGGATTCTTTCTTCCTTTGCGCATATATATGCGTCTAGACGCAATGCAAGCTGCCCTTGAAGAGGCGATTTCATCGTTCCACAAATAGACACGCCTGGGTTTTACGAACCGCTTTTTTGTGGGAATGTTGCCTCATATGCTTTGCTTAGTGTTTTTTTTAAACAAAATAGGGCCTTTGTTCCCTCCTTTAGAGCCGAGCTGGTATGCATTCACGAAACCCTCGTTAATTCCTAACCTTTCCATAAACGTTTTCTTTGCCTCTTCTCGCCATGTTTCTCCTTCAATTCCGTAAATTACGATGTTATTTCTTATCTCCCTCCTTAATCTTCTCTCTTCAATATCCTTTAGGCTAATAAGTTCTTCCCTCAGCGCTTGTTGTTCCTCCTCCCACCTACTCTCGGTTCTTTCCTTCTCCTCCTTAACTGATTCCGCTGCATCCTGCAGCTTCGACATCCTATTCTTTATTTCCTTGTTCTCATCCCTTATTGCCCTCAGCTCCGATAACAATTCTTTTCTTCAGTCCCTTTCTACTTCTTCCTCCTCCTTCTGTCTTTTCACCACTCTTTCCAGCTTTTCCTCCAGCCTTCTGTTTTCCCTTCTCATTTCCTCCAGTTTTCCGTCTACTGCTGTGAACTCCTTTTTAATTTCTTTTAGTTCCTGTAGAATTCTATCCAGTTGCTCACTCTGCACTGTACTACTCTCACCTCTTCCTATATCTTTAAACTCATCTTTTTTCGACCTTTTAGCTATCTGAATCGGTGACCGATTTAGCTTTGCGCATCTTTCAAACGGATTCATCGACTCACTGTTCGCTCTCGGTCTGTTCTCGTATTCGTCCATTCTCAAGCTAAAACTATTCACATATGGTGGATAACACGGCTACTAGTTCAGCTATTCCTCACTAGATGCGCTCTGTAGAGCTAAATAGGTGATTACCCTGACGCGCCGCAGCTACCAATAGTATCTTATCACCACGTGTCTTTTATCACAAACATACGCGACCTTTCACTTTCCTCACAACCAAAACAACTAAAAGAAAAACTAAACCTTTAAAAGGAAACCAATCAAAACAGCTCCCACTAACTAAAGTCAGATACTCGCGCGATAAACCACACTATCTTTATTTTAACCGAAAAAACAGCTTATTAAATTCATCTAGAAATTAATTTATCGAGCACTCTAACGCACGTCTTCACTCGCTGAGACCCACACTTTCTATATGCTTAGTGTTATTATAAACGACTCTGCTGTACGGCCTTGTGGCTTTTTAATTTGTTCCTCAAGATTAAGGCCGAAGTTTTGTAATATTGCGGGCGTTGTTCTGGTGGGCCATCTCCTATTGCTCATGTACCTTAGGGAAATGCACGTTTCATAGTCTTTAATCGTGTAGAAGATATAATTGTGGTCACTTAAGGATTCCCTCTGTAGGACTTTCCAGTTTCCTATTTTGTTCGCTAAATTATTAGTTGTGATTGTGAGGTCAATAATCGACTGGGACTCCCTGCGCAGGAAAGTTGGTTTATTACCTTCATTTTTTATATACAGGTCCATGGGAGAGATCCAGTCCATTACAATATCGCCACGTGGATCCATTTTTGGTGAGCCCCAATATGGTGATTTCGCATTTAAATCCCCGGCTATAAGTTTTGGTTTTCGTTGGCTTCGTATGGAGTCGCTCAGATCGTCCAATTCCTTTTGTAAGTGGTCCAGCTTTTTGTTGACCGACAGGACTAGACAGACAAAACTAGACAAATAAGAATAGTAAGGCAAGACTAGATCCTGAAGGCTGTATACTCCCTAAACTTGTGTGTGGAAAATTGTCTGTCTAGTTTTTTCTGTATAGTCCTGTCTGTCTATTCCTGTCCCTGTAGTCTTGACTGTCTAGTCCTACATGTCTAGTCGTTTTATTCTAGTCTTCTCTGAATAGCCTTATCTATTTAGTCTTGTCTGCCTTGACTTGTTGGTCTAATTTTGCTGCCTAGTCTTTCCTTTCTAATCTTGTCTCTGTAGTCTTTTTGGTCTAATTCTGCCTACTTAGTCTTTTCTTTCTAGTCTTGTTTGTCTAGTCTTGTTGGTCTAGTCTTGTTTCTCTAGTTTTGTCTGTCTGGACCTTTCTGACTTTCGTTAAAAAGTCGTTTTTCCCTGGAAAAAAACCACAAATCTCTGGACCGCTCTTCGCATAAATTCGAAGTGGTGTTGTATCACATTTTGTGTGATGTATGGTTTTACCCTTACATCCCCTTTCCATTAACCGTGATTAGGGGTTCAGGGTTTCAGCATGTTTTCTTTTTGGGACATCATAGTTACTATCACGTTATTAATCTCGTGTCATTGTTTTTCAGCAACAAGCATGTAGTCTACCATCGTTCTTTCGTCGACCCTATTTTCAAGAAGTTGTCTTTCTGCATGCCACCTACCACAAGTGAATATGTTGTAAGCAACTCCGTCTTCTTCTCCACAATATTATATATAGAGGCTCTCGTTAGCTTTTTCTATCCTGTGCGAGAAATCTTTAAAGCACCCATGCGCGCTAAGTACCTGGGTGAGATAATAATTTGCCTGTCCATGTTTCCTCGTTGCCCAGCGTTTTACATCGTTATGTTATGATTCTTGTCCGCTGTCCTTTGCTACCTGAGACCCAGTCGCGTTGCCATTCCTCAAAAATTTTGGCGGTAGCTGCTATTTTTTCCTCGCTCCTAGTATGGAAACCTTCCTTTTCCTAGTATAGTTGTTTTGTTTCCATTACATCGTGAGTTATACGTTTTGAGTCTGGTTTGCACCGTGATCTCAATAGGAGGTATGCCAACGATAACCAGGCAGCCTCCTTTGAAACTGTTTTATATGCGTTACATATTCTCAATGCTAGCCTTTGTTTTAGTGATGCCATCTTGTTATTTAGTTTATCTAGTATAACTTGTTGTTTGTCCAGACTGGAGCTGCATAAAGCATAACGGATTGATAGACCGCGCACAACAGCCTCCTTTTGCTGCTTCTATACCTCCCACATTTTGCATGAGCCTCTCTAAGACAGCAGCCGTTTTGAGAGCCTTGTCAGCAGCCTTCATGATATGTTGCTTAAATGAGAGGCCTTTGTCGATTACAACGCCCAGGTATTTTATAGAATCTATCGGTATTATTCTGGCGTCTCTTAATTGGAAGATGATAGGGTAAAGTGACCGCACGTCCCGATTTTGGTGGGACAGTCCCGCTTTTTGGAGAACAGTCCCGCGTCCAGCCGATTTTTAAAAATATTCCGCTTTTTAGAAAATATCTTCATTTCTTATATTAAATGTACTGTAATAAATAAAATAAGATTTTTTCACATATTCCCATAAAATTTTTAGTGTCACCCAATGAAATTTTGTGATATCCTTAAATTGAACTGTCCATTCTTCAAGAGATTGCAAGCAGTTATAATAAAAAATTCATAGTTTTTTCTGAAAATCCGGTCGTATAATTTATCTCTCATCAGTATAGCTTAGCTTTTATGTGTATAACAAGTGAATGGTTGACACATTGTTCTTCATAAAAGCAAAGCTGTACTGATGAGAAGAAAAGAATAATTTGACCAAATCATGTGAGAAATTTCACGACATTTTAATAAATGATCCGAGTATTCACTCGGATGAAAAATTTGACCGTGAAAGAAAAACATATTTTTTTTAAATAAAAAATTTAAATTAATTAAAAATCATAATTTTCAAATTATTGTTTTTTACAAATATTTTTATAGTTTCCAATAATTAATAATAAATACATTTTTGTATATGATAAGTATATGAATGTATACAATAATAGTAGTTTATGATACAAGTGTGTGAAGAAGGGCCTTTATGCATGAGATGCGAGTTTTTTGTAATCGCAATGAGTGCACGTCTGAAAATTTATTTTCACTAAGTCTATGTTTTTTTGTTTAGTCACGCAAGTTGTGGCCATAGTAATAACAAACGGAAAATGTTTAATAATGAAACTCCATTTGATTTGCATTGGATTTTTATGCACAATTTGGTTACTTTTACACACGATTACAATAATGGCATCCTTCACATACAACAATATATTAGAGCAGGCATGAGCAACCTCTTTTGGAACTATAACTAAATTACCATTATTTGTTTTAGTATAGGGGCTACACAAAGTAAGGTGGGTATATTGGTCGCGTTTATTAAAATTTGAGGCAGTAGAGTAGTTTTCATAGCACAGGCACCGTATGCGGCCCGCGGGCCGCAGGTTATCTGTATTAGAGTCCCTGTATTAGAGTGTTCATTTTGGTGGGTGAGTAGATAAAATATATATTTTTTAATTATTGGTGTGCTTTCATAACTAAATTATAATTTTCATTTCATCCAATTTGTCCCGCTTTGTGTCAATGAAAATGTGGTCACTTTATAATAGGGTGTGTGTGCTTGTTTCCAGTGAGGAGAACTGCCTTGGTTTTCTCAGGTGCCAGTTGCAGCTGCCTTTTTTCCGTCCATTCGTCCACTAACTTCATTGCAATGTTTGAGAGTTACTCCCTTTCCGGATAGTCTGCAAAAACGATGGTTTCCGTACCTACTGGTAATTCTAGCCTGAGCACTCCATCATAGAGAATGTTCCACAATGTGGGACCCATTACTGAACCCTGCGGTACCCCACTATAGATATTACGCTCAACTGTGTTATTGTCTGATTCCATTATTATTTTGCGGTTATGTAAGCAACTGCGAATCATGCTAAGTAGATATGGTGCAAAGCAACGCGACGTCACCTCACCTAGGATATTTTGCTTAAATGTCGAGTTGAATGCATTTCTTACGTCTAAAGTTAACGAAAGTCTTTATGGTTCTGCGTGTACCCACTCTGGCTTCCTCTCCCACATCGAGGACCTTTCTGATGGCGTCAACAGTAGATTTTCTTTCTGTAAAGCCATACTGCCTTTCAGAGAGATCAGTTTTTTCTCTCAGTTCCGTTTTTATCCTGCTTAGCAACAGCTGTTCGAGCAATTTTCCTAAAACATCTAATAGACACAGTGGCCTAAAGTTTAGTCTTATCTGTATATTCTTGTCACAGTTAAGCACGCTGTAGGTTGATGGGTAGAATTGAAAGCTCTATAACCAATGCTGGGGCTTATATAAACTGATTTGGCACCCAATCGCCGATTTTATTTGTTGAGTGGAAATGTATTTGTAAGGCACATACTCTTATAGTAAAAGATGTAATACAATTTATTAGTTTATTACGACTACAGCAACTAAACAACTAAGCTAGACTCTAAGTAAGACGTAAGACCTTATACAAGACTTTAGGGAAGGCTGTGTGTAAGACTGTAGGTAAGACTGATCATAAGACTGTAAGTAAGACTGGTAGTATAACGGATATTTTAACATCAATACATTCTACTTATTTTTGCGGGATCTGTGAGGTATGTACACTTTGTCACGTAATAAAAATGAGGTGGTAAAACTATCCACCGAACGCTAGGAGCGTGGCAGACGATGTCTAGACATTTAAGAATAAAATTAATAATCCATAAAATACGTTAGAACAAATACTACCTACCTACCACTCTTCAGCAACATGGGGAGTGATATCCAGACTTCTATTAATGGAGTGTATAATATACTTAATTATATAATTAATAAGTGTGTATTATATCAGTCGAGTATTGTCTATCTTGTCTTATTTGTCTAGTCTTATCTGTCTAGTCTGATCGGTGTAGCCTTTTCTGTCTAATCTTGTCAGTCTAGTCTTGCATGTCTAGTCTTGTATGTCAAGCCTTGTCTGTCTAGTCTTGTCTGTCTAGTCTTGACTGTCTAGTCTTGTCTGTCTAGTCTTGCTCGAGCTGTCGACTGTGAAGGTTGGACTCGCATGAGTGTATTAAGTGTGGCTAGTGACTACAGTTAAAGGCGAAAACAAATCTTAAAGTTAATTCTAAAAGCTGTACTATAGTTTGGAGCTGATGTAAAAGATAAAATCATTCTGAGAAGGGAACTAAGTTGTGTGTTATTGGTGGATTTAGAGACAGACTCAATAGTTAGTGTCACCATTAGTGACAACCCACGTGGCCGCACCACGTGTTCACCGTACGGCCACGTGGGTTCAACTCTCGACGTCACTCTATTTAGTAGTTCTTGCGTGCTCTATGCACTACTTTCCTATACTTACTTACTTTACTATACTATACTTCTTTATTTTATTTCATACTGAATTCGGAAAGTCCTAATAGCGTATTAGCTAGAGTGTGCGAATTCCAACTCGCATGGCCCGGCTTCTGTCGCACGCATAAACTTTATTAAAGATTTTTCAAAGCAATCGAATCAAACTTTAATATAACTTCGGTTCAATAGCAGCTGACGTCACTTTCTGGTCTGTCAAGATCGCACCGCCTATAGTATCAAGGAGGGGACAGTTGGATGGCTGAACGGATAGGCAGGGAGGAAAGGACGGCTAGCGAGTCAAAAGGCCCGTTCGAAAGATGTGCAAAAATGTCAAGATTGCCCACTCCTAAGCGTAAAAAAGAGCCTAGCCCAAAGGCGGAAGAGGGTCAAGAGTCCGAGAAACAGTTAATGATAATGATTCTGCAAGAGATAAAAGAAATGAGGAAAGATAATAAAGAGCTTGAAAAGGAGGTAGAAGAGATGCAACAGGAGGCAAATAGAGGAGGAAAAGAAGGAAGTTAAATAAATGGAAAAACGAAATCCTAAGCGAGTTGAAGGGGAGATAAGAGAGGAAAACAACAAATTTCAAAAAAGGATCAGCAAGCTAGAAGCAGAAATGAAAGATCTAAAAGAGGAAACGAAAAGCTAGGAAAGAAAAAGACAAGACGAAAATGTAAGTCTATCAAAGGACTTGAAAGAGAAGGCGGAACTTAGTCTAAGAAGGAGCATACGTAAAAATATTGTGGTTTTTGGATGCGAACAGAAGGACACATACAAATTGGAGGTCACAAAGACATTGAAAGAAAAACTAGGAGTAAAAGAGGGAATAGTTTCTATAGAAAGAATGAAGAAAAAAGACTGGATGAGGCAGAAGGCGTAGTGTGCAGAGAAATAAAATTGGAAGAAGCCTGGTGGCAAGTGGTCACGGTATACAACAACAAAGGACCGGAAGTAATTAAAGAGGCAATAAAAAATAATGGAGGAGGCGATTGGAATGTTAGAATCGAGGAAGAGCAGTTTCATACAATGGATAGTGACAGCAAAGAAATAATAAGGAAAGCCAAGGATAAAGTTAGAAATGCAGAAGGGAAAGGGTGGGCTGAGTGGGTACGGGAAAATCAATGGGATGTCGTAAATGAGTGTGTGGAAGGAGACTAGGAAGGAGATTTCACGTTTGTAGGGGCAGGGGGATTTTCGACTATGGACTTGGTAGTTGCAAATGACCTGGCAAGGGAGGAAATTAATGAGATGGAGATAGGACGGAGAATTGATTCAGACCACATGCCAGTGGCAATAAGCTTGAAGACGATAAGAGTGCCTAGGGAGGAGAAATGGGTTACCAGATGGGATAATGAAGCTACTAAGAAGTATAATGCTGAAAAGCAAGCAATAAACTGGAAGGAATTAAAAGTGAATATTGAAAATGAAATCACAGCAGCATCACCGGGAAGATCATGGACAAACAAAGAATATATGACGGAATAACAAAAGTATAGAGAGGTTATGAGAAAGTGGCGAGAGGGCACCAGTAGTAAAGAAGAGAGGTTAAAGGCGAAAGGCAAATTAAAGGATTTGGAGACGAAGAAAAAACAGAATTGGGAGAAAAGAGAATGTCAGCGCATACTAGACATCAAAACAGAAGCACAGCTCTGGAAGTATTTAAAAGAAAGAGGGGCGAGGAAAGAACGAGTTGCAAGCAGCATTCCGATGGAAAAGTGGAAAAATCACTTTATGGTTTTGTTGGAAGGAGTCGAGATACAAGAAGGAGTAGGGAATAGATGTGTAAGGGAGGAACAAGCTTGGGAATATGTATGTCAAGAAGAAATAACAATTGGTGAAGTGGACAAGGTTATAGCAGCATTTAAATAAAAAAAAGCCTGGAAAGCCATCCCGAAAGAGTGTATTGCTAGAATCACCCAAGAATTTAATTTGCTATGGAGGGGAGTAAGGAGTGCACCAAAGAGCTGGAAGAAGGGATTAATTCACCCAATATATAAGAGCGGAGACCGGGAAAATGTCGGAAACTACAGGGGAATTACGCTAGTGAATTCGGCATATAAAATTTTCACCAAAATCTTGGACGAGCGGTTGAGGAGAGAGATAGAGGAGAATCATCCAGTGCCAGAGATGCAAGCTGATTTCAGAGAGAATACGGCAGAGCATTTAGTAACCCTGCGCTATATAATTGATCAAAAAACAAGCAGAGGGAGCCTTTTCATTGACCTGAAGGCGGCGTACGATTCGGCAGATCGAGGGAAGTTGGTAGAGTGCTTGGAAGAAAAGGGTATCTCAGAGAGTGTGATACGACATGTAAGGGAGTTGTTTAAGGAAACTTTATGTAAGATTAGAGTGAATGGGTGTGAATCTGAGTATTTCGAAGTAAGAAAGAGTCTGAGGCAGGGATGTCCGTTGAGTTCCACACTTTTTAGTCTCTACGTGGCTGACTTGGAGAAAGTGTTGACAGATGGTCAAGTTGGAGGCGGGTTATAGGGAGAAGGAAAGTGTGGAGCTTAGCCTTCGCGGATGATATGGTATTGTTCGCTAAATTCGCAGGAGAAATGAGTGAGTTGATTGAAAGGCTGAGAGGTTATTTTGAAAAGAGAGACCTTAATGTAAACGTGGGAAAAACTAAATAGATGCGTTTTAAAAAGGGGGGGGGGGAGTAAATATAGGAAAGAGCGTTTTGAATGGCTAGGAAAGGAAATTGAGGAGATGCAAAAGTTTAGATATTTAGGATATGTGTTTGGAACTGGGTGCAGTAATAGGGACCATGTAGATTATGTGTCAAAAAAGCGTGGGTGGCTGCAGAACGTATGTGGAATGGATGGAAATCTAGATTTGAAGGGAACTTTAGGGCGGCTGAGGTAATATGGAAAGTGTGTGTGAGAAGTGTTTTATCGTATGGTTCGGAAGTATGGGGGACAACATAACTTCTACAAGAAATTCCTAAAGATGGACAAGTCAACACCAGGCTACATAGTCCTGCAAGAGGTGAATGCCTACAAGGTGAAAAGGGTGATAAGGTATGAATGCAAGGTGAGTGCAATGAGGGATGAAATAATAATAAAAGAGGTATTTAGAATGGCGAATCGGGAGGGTGAAAGAGGAAAGAAAGGGAATGTGTGGGGAATGAATAAAAGGAAGTTATATGAAAGAGGAGGGATATCTGGCGAAGGACTAGAAAAACTTAAGAGGGAAGGGGCAAATTGGGTGGAAATGATAGGTGAGCGACTAGTAGAGGTAGAATTGTAGGAACGCCAAGGCCAAATTGACAATAGTGGATTTTTCAAAGAATATGCAAAGTTTCAGGTGCTTGGTCGTTTACCTAGCTATTTAAACTCAACAAAAGAGTCAGAAGCGCAGGTGATACTGACAATGTTTAGGTGTGGAAGTGAAGAGCGTGGTAGGGAATATTGTATCAGTGAAGAATATCGGAGGTGCACAGTGATGTGGGACAGGAGAGGATAGATGGAAACATTGAATGTACAAGGAGGAGGAATGTACATGAATGGAAGGAACAGGAGAAAAGGCTTGGACAAGAATGGAAGGACTGTATGGATGAAAGGGGAAATGGTTTGGAATTGTTAAGGAGGGTGAAAATGTGGAAAAAACAAATAGTTACCAAGGAAGGACCTATTCCTTTAGTATGTAATGTGTAATATATAATGTATAGTTTTACAGCATACATTAGTTGTTACTTCAACAGCTGAAAACTGATACTACAAAGAAATTGTGGGAACTAGAAACCATTATTTACAGGTTTGCCATAGGATTCCCTACTGTTTGGTATATATGATATTATAGAGTTCTTAGAATGAAGCTTCCAGTAGAAGCATCTTTGAATTTGTAAACGATATGGCTGTTGTAGCAAAAACCGAACAAATATTCTACACTTCTCTGCCTATTCACTTCTGTCCAGTTTTTTTCTGTTTTATCTCATCTTGTATGTACATACCTTTCTGCTTATTCTTATCGATCAAGCTTTGTTTATTTAGTCCTTTTTCGATATAATTTTCCAGTAGTTTAAATAACATAAATTCTGTTTTTATTAAACTAGAATCTAAAAGAAACTTTTTCGGTTTCATTTTGCATAATGAAATTCATTTTTAAATATGCAAATGGCGGAAAACGGAAAATTTCCCTACCGTTGCCATTAAATACAATATCCGCATTAACAGTTGTTTCTGCGGAAGTTTCCGCGAGTTTCTTTTTCGGGCGGGGAGGGGGCGGTGTAGCGAAAAAATTCGCAGCAGCAACCCTTTTACAACTACTTAAATTTGAGTACGCCCTCGGCGGTGCCATAATATATTTAATAACCCGGCGATATTGCGCCATCGGCTTCAGTTTAGTGCCTTACTTAGCCGTACTAGTATCAAGGTGTTAGTGTACATAATCATTACAGCCAACCTTAATGCGCACCTTCATTACATCTACATTTACCTAATAATCGTTTCATACAAAGTTTTCCCTTTTTCTTGTTAATACTAACTAAATATTCTCTTTGCTCTTTCACAATTAAGACTTCTCCAACTGTAAATGTTACCAAGAAAGTCTTATTGAATTCTTATATGATTTTGTTACTTAGAATTCACTTTACTCCATCACAACACAATTAAATTCTCTCACGAATTTAACAGTCTTTGAAAAAATAATTTGAGCAAATTAACATAGACGCATCTCTTCACGTGCATACTAACTACCGTTTCTGTTAAAAAGCCTCCCCATCTAGTTCTAGTAAGCGAGTCACGGTGGAGCTCCGCCCTTTCTAATCGTCGATTTTTCCATCGCTGGATGAACACACACGGAATAACAATAGCGTTAAAAAACTCCGGGACTAATTGGCGCCGCGCTCCAATTAATTATGTAGGAGGTGTAAAATTCATCCCTTGTTATCCGTGCTCATTATAAAAGAAAATTATTGGAAATTTAGCCTTGTTTAGGGGATTTTGTATCCGCATGATTGGGGATTATGCATGATTTCCGGGCGGATTGATTTTGGACGTTAATTTTAATATAAATTCCTGGGAAAAGAGCGGATGAAAGGGCGAATTTGGGCGGAAATTTTTAAGATTGGAAAGGGTGAGATTTTAATTTCGTTTAATAATTCAAGGGGGAATAAATTTCAATATATTTTTTGAATATCGTTAGATTATTTTCATTGGTATTTAATTATCTAATTTGAAGCTAATTATATGAAGTAAAAAAGTCGAGATTTTGATTTAATTATACGAAATCGATGAATTTTTCGACGTATTTTTAGCGTTCCTCACTTTGTTTTAATATATCGAGTTTGCTGGAGTTAGTGTTAATTATGTAAAGTTGATTTTAATTAAAGTTGAGTTAATTTGAAAAGTTTTTTTACCGAAATTTTATTTTTGCGCTGCCTCGTGATGGGATATTTGATACGTGCAGTCGCTTACTTTTTTCTTTTTTTTTCTTTTCTCCAATACAGAATTTGAACCTTTGATGTTTGTTTTATGGAACAATTTAAAATATTTCTTTTTCGTTTCAAGAAATTTTAGTGTGGCCCAGATTTTTTTTAAATCATTTTTCATGGTCGACATTTCTGATAATATATTAAACAATATCTGTAGACCGCGAATTCGCTCGCGTGTATTTTCATATCAACCAAATTAATTCAGGTTCAGATTTACCAAATATTGATTATCTTGTGAAAAATATAATACAAACCAATATTAAGATAGACGTATGTAAGATTGGAAAATTGTTACGACGGACGGATAAAATAATATTGAAATAAAATAAACATTTGCAATGGAGAAAGACTAGTCAAATTATGTAAACATCAAAACCTAAAAATTATGTAAAAGCATTTTAAAGCTGAACCATGTAACAAGAAGACCTGGGTTTCTCCCAACTAATTGCTAGGTGAATACCAGATTGACCATGTAGCTATCTAGAAAATGTAGCAGGGAGATAAAATGTCAGAGTGAAGAAAACGTTGTATGTTTCGTTAAATCACCACCTCTCACAAATAAAAATGAATTTCATACCTGACGGAGAGGTAAAACCAAGAACTATTAAGTGCCAAAGAATTAACAGAACTGTGCTCATTACTGAAAAGCGGGAGGAGTTTAAATGTAAAATAACTGCACCGGCAACTTGGAATGATGTTACACAAAACCTAGTTAAAACTTCCGTAGAGAGTGCACCGCTCGACTTCCGAAACATGTATGCGTGCTGGAATTAGAATTGTGAATGCGCAATTATACAGAGGCTCGCAAAATGGGAAATGTGGAATTCTAGCAAAACTCAAGAAAATTTCGATCCACTCAAAAAGTTGGCCACCAAATGGTTTTTCTCGATTTCTGCCCGAAATTCCCCGGAAGTATTGCAATTTCCAAGCAAGAACTCTAGAACTATTCGAAATCTTGCCAGAACTCAAAAAAAAAAATAAAAAATATCAAAAATTCGGGGGCCGATTTCACTCGACTCATTTCAGTTTATTAAAATTGAAACAAGAAACATAATATACAATCAATATGGAATTGCAGGTTTTATGTTGTAATAAAACTCGATTAAACTTGTTATTTGCATTTACTTGCATGTTATCAAGTGATTGATTACTATTATAGGTAAGGTGGATTGGGGTAAGTGCATGATCGGGGTAAGTACATAAACGGGCTCTTATTAACATAATATGAGAGATATTTCCATATCTAATATATCAATCTACTCAAGGTGTCAAACTGTCTACCCATCATCCTATGCACGTAGATGTTGCCGAATTAATAAGGGAAATCCCCGATTTATACCAATCAGTTGGAAAGCACCACAGCAATGTCCACGTTACTCCAAAACGAAACAAAATATTTGAATGCGGTAAAAAGAATTTTAAGGCCTACACGTAGCCGCACGAAATACGCACGACATCTTCATTTATAATAAGCAAATATTTCAATAATTATGAACTTGCCTCGTAGCATATGTTATAAGGTTTCAAATCGGTTTTAATAGTCGGTTATGTCTCGAAAATGAGGCAAGTGCACAGTTGTTGGATTGTTTACAATTTTCTTAAAAAAATATAATATACAAGTGAAATTGACGTTCTTGTCAATGTTAATTAAAGCGTATTAACTCAAGTAGGTATTCGTTAATTTAAATAAATGTTAAAGCACGGGTTTAGTTTGTTTCGGGGGGAGGGAAAGAAAATATTTCCAAAAATATTTTATAACCCCCCAATCCCCTTTTTTTTCCCTTTTTCAAAAAGGACAAAATTGCAGTTTAAAAACACATAATTTTGCTTCTAAATTGAAAATTTTGCTTCAGATTTAAAAACTCTTAAATTGAACATTTTGCTTGTAAATTTTAAATGTCGCTTATAAACTGAGCATTTTGCTTCTAAATTTGAAAATGTTGCTTCAAAATTTTGGTTCTAAATTGAAAATTTTGCTTCTAAATTTTGTTTCAGATTAGAAAATTTTGCTTCTAAATTTTTGTTCAGATTTGAAAATTTAGCTTCTAAATTTAACATTTTGCTTCTAAATTTTAAATTTTGCTTCTAAACTTAACATTTTGCATCTAAATTGAAAATGTTGCTTCTAAATTGAAATGAAAATTTGTTTGTTTTTTTTGATTGAAATTTTAAATTTTGCTTATAAATATTTTGCTTTTAAATTGAAAATTTTGCCTTTAAATTGAACATTTTGCTTCTAGATTTTGGTTTAGATTTGAAAATTTTGCTTCAAATTTTTGGTTTCGGGGGGGTTTTGAAGAAATGCACCAATTTACTTTCTAAAAGTAAAACACAAAGGGTCCTAAACTCCACATCTACCATGCTCTTAAGCGTTAAGCACTAACTAGTAGCTAGATTAGTTAACTAAAGATCCACAAAGTTTAATTTTCCTACCAACTGCACTAACTGAGATCAAAAAATCTCAAAAACAAAGATATCAAAGTTTGAACGTCAACAGCTTAGTAACTAATTGCGCTAGAATGTTCTAGTTTCCTCTAGTTAGTAACTCAATTAGTTAGCTTAACATCCAAAACGTTTAATTTTCCTAGCTAGTGCAATAACTCTGATATCAACTAATAAGTAAAAAATCACAAAAACAAAGATATTCAAGTTTGAACGTCAACAGCTTAGTAACTAATTGCGCTAGAATGTTCTAGTTCGCGCTAGTTAGTAGCTCAATTGGTTAGCTTAACATCCACAAGGTTTAATTTTCCTAGCTGGTGCAGTATCTCAGATATAAACTAATAAGTAAAAAATCTCAAAAACAATGATATTAAAGTTTGAACATCAATAATTTAGTAACTAACTAAGCTAGAATCTTCTAGTTTTCACGAAATAGTAGCTAAATTAGTTAAATAAACGTCTTAAAAGTTTAGTTTTCCTACCTAGTGCACTAACGGAGATATCGTCCAAAATGTAAAAAATCTCAAAAACAAAGATATCAAGGTTTGAGCGTCAATAATTCAGTAACGAATTAAACTAGAATATTCTAGTTTTCACGAAATAGTAGTTAAATTAGTTAACTAAACGTCATCGATGTTTAGCGCTCCTAGCTAATGCAGTAATTATATATCGACTGGAATTTTAAAAAAATCAAAAACAAAGATATCAAAGTTTGAACTTAAATAACTTAATAACCAATGAAGCTAGAAGCCAACAATTTGCACTACGTACAGCTTAATTATCTATCTAAACGATCACAAAATGTAATATTCCAATTTGGTTTGTTTACCAAGTTATTAAGCAAAAACCAAAAGTAATTTTTTCGCTTGGCATAATAAATTCGATATGTTCTCTGTAAAAGTACATATGTTGGTTACATGGGCGTAGCCAGGGTTTAAGTTTAGTTTTAGGGAGGGGAATGGTAGTTTGAAGCAAATATAATAACAAAAATGCGCCAATTTACTTTCTAAGATTGACACATAAGATCCCTAAACTCCACATTTACCATGCTCTCTCGAAGAGAGTTGTTGTCTCTCCTTATTTCAATATAATATTTAAGAGATTTATTTAATATTTAGGATATTTCGGGGGGGTTTGATTCAATTTAATGTAAATTAAAGATATATAGGTTAAAAGTCAAATTTTCTAAAAACTGGGGTGCCCAGTTCGCCTTAATTAGTTTTGAAAATCTAACCTTGATCGAGAAGAATCCTCTTCCATACTTTTCCACACTACAGCCCACACACTACTAATATAATTTTCTCTCCGTCCACAAAAAAATTTGAATGCATTCAATTCCAGGCGATTTTTTATCATCCCGACACGACGTTCGGATTCCGAGAACCAAACAATGTTTTTTTGCCGTGTAGATTCACAAAAACTACACAAAGAACACCCGAAACACATTTATTTACATACATCGTTGCATTTCTTTTACATATTTTCTTAATATGATATTTACAAACAAACATACCTATATTTATAAATATAAATGTTTTTAATTTTAGTTCCGTCTGCAACTTCAGACCTATTAAACATTCTTGCGCATGCGCATTGTGGAAATACATAGGCGTTGTAAAAAATAATTTGAATTCCTTTTGTGTAGAATCTGTTATATAACTAGAAAGTGTAATAGTTTTTCTTATTTCGGATCGAGAGGTCACGCGATATGTGGTCTGGATTTATCTGCTCCGTTATAACCTAATTTAATCCTAATTATGAAAGGAGTAATTCGTTCCTTGCCAAACTGTCTACCCGCCACTGTATGTTTTAAGTAAGTTCAATTTGTACCACAGCGGCGCCACCAGTTACGGGTTGTCCACTGAAATATATCGTTCGTTTGGATGAACAGGGTATTAACTCATAATGTTCTTGCCCGCAGAATTTATTTTTTTTTCTCATTAATAGCAAAATTGAAAGTCAGGTAGTGAACAAAAACGTTATCAATAAACGTTAATCAATAGTTTAAAAGATATTATAAAAGAGGTTAACCAATTATTTACAGAATTGGAAATATATTGATTTGAAAAATTCAAATCGCTCTTCAGGCTTTTTTGAGTTAATACTCTGTTCATCTGGACAGACGATATATTAACTAGAACCTGCGATGGCCTCTAAGCTTGTGCGGACCGCGAGTGAGGTACCAAGGGGATCCCTTCATCCTTTTCTAGCCAACAGTGAATTCGAGTGTGGGAGGATGTGATACAGTCAGAGCAAAAAGCTAGTTGTATGGAGTTGTATCAAGAAAGAGAGTGAGATCGTTCAATCGGTGAGCATATTATAAACCGATGTTTATATATTTTAATGAGTTGTTTTCAAAAAGTCAAGGGTAAAATTATGTTGTATTTGCAAGGAAAAATGGACGTCGGACACACATTTAGTTTTCCTTTCGGACTGTACTAGACGAAGACAGAACGATACGAGAGACACCTTGTGATGCTCTCTCTCTCGGCCTGCACAAGCCAGGAGGCAGCGCTCGTTCCAGTTAGTATACATTTTAGTGGGCCCGTCTCTCCCACTGATCCGCGGTAGTTTTTGTGTCTACATAAACGTAATTGTTTGCTTTAATATTCGTGCTTGCTGAAGATATGCCACTTCGCGTTCTTATTTGCTAACTAATCCAGAGGATTTGTCCTATTAGTGACTCTTTGCTTAAACAGTCTAAGTCAAAAGTCGAATTAGTCAAGGATTCTTCAATAGTGATTTCGGTTGGTATTGACTTTCGGCCGGAGGTGTATCTGTTGATTTTGTCATACGCAAACAATATGGCGAATTGTAGTTGTTTCGCGTCGATTTATTGATTTACAATCCGAATCGATTTATAAATTCTGCAGTTTCATGTATATATGTTTCATGTATAAAAAGTAAGTAAATTTTGCACAGCTCTGTTAATTAATTTGTTTTCGTTAGAATATCAGATTTTTATTAGTAACAGTCTTTAAAACAAATTTTCTTGATTTTAATTTCCAAAAGTAAACTCACGCGTGCTACATGAAAGCTCGTAACAAATATGTGTTTAAAAAACTAATTAGCTAATCAGATATTTTGTCAAATGAATATTTATAAACCGAGATGTTTTATTTCATAAATTCCACTTGATTTTTCATTGAGTCCATAAAAACTTGATTCGGTTTGGATAGTGAGGAACAATTTCAGTGATTTAAATCAAGTGCACAACAACATCCCCAAATTTCTCAGCTATGCTCCAATCAAGGTAATTCCCAATATGTTTATTTACTTTAATGAACAGACAAAAACTAAAATTTCGGGATTATAATAAAATATTGTATTTATAGAAAATTAGAGACAATTTATAAAAAAATAGACAGTGAAGATTAGACCGACAAGAATAGACAGACAAAACTAGAAACAAGGAGCTAAACAGACAAGACTAGACGAGACTAGATAAGACTAGACAAGACCAGACAAGACCAGACAAGACCAGGCAAGACCAGACAAGACCAGACAAGACGAGACCAGACCAGACAAGACCAGACAAGACCAGACAAGACCAGACAAGACGAGACAAGACCAGACAAGACCAGACAAGACCAGACAAGAGCATACAGGAGCAGACATGAGCAGACTAGAGCAGACAAGAGCAGACAAGGCCAGACAAGACCAGACAAGACGAGACAAGACCAGACAAGACCAGACAAGACCAGACAAGACCAGACAAGACCAGACAGGACCAGACAAGACCACACAAGAGGAGACAAGACCAGCTAAGACCAGACAAGACCAGACAAGACCAGATAAGACCAGACAAGACGAAACAAGACCAGACAAGACCAAACAAGACCAGACAAGACGAGACAAGACCAGACAAGACCAGACAAGACCAGACAAGACCAGACAAGACCAAACAAGACCAGACAATACCAGACAAGACCAGACAAGACCAGACAAGACCAGACAAGACCAGACAAGACGAGACAAGACCAGACAAGACCTGACAAGACCAGACAAGACCAGACAAGAGCAAACAAGACCAGACAAGACCAGACAAAACCAGGCAAGACCAAACAAGACCAGACAAGACCAGACAAGACCAGACAAGACCAGACAAGACCAGACAAGACCAGACAAGACCAGACAAGACCAGACAAGACCAGACAAGACCAGACAAGACGAGACAACACCAGACAAGACCAGACAAGACCAGACAAGACCAGACAAGACCAGACAGGACCAGACAAGACCACACAATACCAGACAGGACCAGACACGATCAGACAAGACCAGACAAGACCAGACAAAACCAGACAAGAGCATACAGGAGCAGACAGGAGCAGACTAGAGCAGACAAGAGCAGACAAGGCCAGACAAGACCATACAAGATCAGACAAGACCAGACAAGACCAGACAATACCGGACAAGACCAGACAAGACCAGACAAGACCAGACAAGATCAGACAAGACCAGACAAGACCAGACAAGACGAGACAAGACCAGACAAGACCATACAAGACCAGACAAGAGCAGACAAGAGCAGACAAGAACAGACAAGACCAGACAATACCAGACAAGACCAGGCAATACCAGATAAGACCAGATAAGACCAGACAAGACCAGACAGGACCATACAAGACCAGATAAGGCCAGACAAGACTGGACCAGAGCAGACAAGACCAGACAAGAGCAGACAGAATCAGAGAAGGCCAGACAAGACCAGGCAAGAGCAGATAAGAGCAGAAAAGACTGGAGAAGACCAGACAGGACCAGACAAGACCAGACAAGACCAACCAAGAGTAAATAAGAACAGACAGGACCAGACAAGACCATACAAGACCAGACAAGACCAGACAAAACCAGATAATACCAGACAAGACAGGACAGGACCAGACAAGACCAGAAAAGATCAGACAAGACCAGACAAGTGCAGACAAGACCAGCCAAGTGCAGACAAGACCAGACAAGACCAGACAATACCAGACAAGACCAGATAAGACCAGACAAGAGCAGACAAGATCGGACAAGACCATACAAGACCAGACAATACCAGACCAGAAAATACCAGACCATACAAGACCATGCAAGACCAGACAAGACCATAAAAGACCAGACAAGACCAGATAAGACTAGAAAAGACCAGACAGGACCATACAAGACCAGACAAAACCAGACAAGACGAGACAAGACCAGACAAGACCAGACAAGACCCGACAAGAGCAGACAAGGCCAGACAACACCATAAAAGACCAGACAAGACGAGACAATACCAAACAAGACCAAACAAGACCAGACAAGACCAGACAAGACCAGACAAGACCAGACAAGACCAGACAAGAGCAGACAAGACCAGACAAGACCAGACAAGACCAGACAATACCAGACAAGATCAGACAATACCAGATAAGACCAAATAAGACCAGACAAAACCAGACAAGACCAGACAAGACCAGACAAGAGCAGACAAGAGCGGACAAGACCATACAGGACCAGACAATACCAGACCAGAAAAGACCAGACCATACAAGTCCAGACAAGGCCAGACAAGACCAGATAAGACCAGACAAGAGCAGACAAGACCAGATAAGACAAGATATGACCTCTAATTCCACCCATACAAAGCCTCGACCACTTTCGTAGTGTTGAACAGCGGAAGTGGTCGAGGCTTTGTATGGGTGGAATTAGAGGGAGCAATAATATACAGCTGCTACTTTTCCCCACACGAGAATCTCCAAACCCTTAAATCCTCTATAGAATTACTAAAACTCAGCATTAGAGTATACAGTATAGCTACGATTATTTCGGGTTACTTTAATGCGAAATCCCAAATCTGAGGGTGCATACATACGGATTCCAGAGGAGTGATGGTTCTGGAATGGATATTCAAACTTGACTTTTGCCTTTAAAGGCGTGGATCAACATCAATCCTGGACCTGATTCTAGCAACCAGTGCAATATCGGGAAATATAACCAGACTGGCAAGTACTAGCTAAGGAAACACTCAGTGACCAGAGATACATAACATTCCGCATCAGGGACAGTTTCAGGAATAAGCCACGCTACATTAGCAAAACTGGTTGGACAACCAGGAACATGAAGGTAAAAGAGTTCTCCAATAGACTAACACAGGAAGTTAACATGCTTAGCCCACATACATCTGAGGAACTTATTGCTGCATTAACCACCACCTGAGAAGCTGTCCTAAAAAGGAAAGCCAACTCTGGCAAATCTAGGAGTGTTTATTGGTGGAGTGAGGAAATAGCTACTCTTAGAAAAGCCTGCTTCGCCGCAAGACGCAAATGCCTTAGAACAACAAAAAAAAGCAGCGACAATATTCAACAATTAAAAGAATTGTACAAAGCCTCAAAGAAATTCTACAAGGAGCAATTAACCAGGCCATAAAACATCATTGGTCTTCGCTGTGCTGCAAGGTAGACGAAAATATCTGGGGGGACGCGTTTAAAATTGCCACAAGAGGTCTCAAAATAAGGCATGCAAATGCTGAATTCAGTATGGACAGAGCACGGAAGGTGATGGATGCTCTATTCCCATTAGATATGGAACAAAACCGAAACTGGCCACAACTTACCATTCAAGGATCAACAAAAGAGTTCACTCTCCAGGAATTGGGGAGGACAAGCAGAAAGCTACGCAACGGCGAGGCTCCAGGTCCAGATGGTATCCCTTCGGAAGATTTCCATGGAAACCATCCCAGAATGCATCCTGGCAATAATGAACAAAGTGCTGCGAGATGGAATCTTCCCTGCTTGCTGAAAAATAGCAAATCTGCTGCTGCTTAAAAAGGGAGATAGACCCACCCAAGATCCATCCTCATACAGACCTATCTCCCTCCTTGATTATTCCGGGAAACTACTAGAACACTTGCTACTCGACTGTATTAAAAGTGAACTTCGGAAAGTATCCAATCTATCCGAAAAACATTACGGTTTCCGCGAGGGAAGATCCACTATCGACGCCATTATGAAAGTGACGAAAATCGCAGCAGACGCCTCGGCTGGCACCAGAAGGACCAGGAAAATGGTGGGCCTGATCACGCTCGATGTTCGAAACGCCTTTCGCCAGCGTGGCACAACATAATCGATGAGATCGTCCAAAGACAATTTCCAGCATATCTGGTTAAAATAATTTCCAGCTACTTGTTATATCGAAAAATACAACTGGATGCTAGTGGGACAATACTACACCAGAATTTCACATGTGGTGCCCCGCAGGGATAAGTCATGGGCCCTACCCTGTGGAATATTCTTTATGATGGCGTTCTAAGATAATATCTGCCAGGCGGTGTGGAGATGGTCGGATTCGCCGATGCTAAAAATCTCTGCTAAAACCGAACTGAGCCTAATAAACCGAGCTAACAAAGCCACCGAAATTATAGACGGCTGGATGGTTTCGAAGAAGCTTAGCCTCGCCCCTGAAAAAACAGAGGTACTTGTAACCGGAAAAAGGAAGATTGAGCCCACACAATTCAAAATCAGAACTGAAAAAATTATCGCAAAGGATCCCATTAAATACCTTGAGGTATTTATTCACCGAAGGCTAAGCTTCAACCAGCACACGGAAGGAGTAACCACGAAGGCGCTAAAAACTGCTGCAGTCCTGGGACGGCTCATGCCAAATGTGGGTGGCCCCCTTAGCAGCAAGAGAAAACTACTAAGTAGTGTTGTCCACTCGACGCTACTATACGCCGCTCCCATCTGGACACCATCTCTGCGGAGAGCCAATAAAAGAGACAGGCTAGCCAGGGTGCAAAGACAATTGGCCCTGAGAGTCAGCAGCGCGTATAGGACAGTTTCAAGGGACGCAGTACTGGTAATTAGCAGCATTCTTCCAATAGAGCTCCTGGCTGAAGAAAGGACCCTAGTCTACTGTGACAAAAACAAATCGGTTGGGCTAAATATAGTTCAAATTAAAAAACGTGCAAGGGAAAAGCTGCTGGAGAAGTGGCAGAGCAGCTGGGACGCAGCATCAAATGGAAGGTGGACCTACAAAATGATACCTGACATAATCCCGTGGGTTGCAAGGAAACACTGTGAGATAAATTACTATCTCACCCAGGTGCTAAGTGGACACGGGTGCTTCAAAGGGTACCTATTCCGCATAGGCAGAGCTGAAGATGACAGATGCGTCTACTGTGGGGACTCCGACAGTGTGTCACAACATTATTTGCATGCGAAAGATGAAGAGATGAAGAGAGATGAACAACAAGATGAACAACAAGACAAAAACGGCACTCAACGAATACTCACTGGTAACGGAAATGCTGCAGGACAAGGACAGCTGGACTGTCACCGACAACTTTATAAAAGCCGTTCTAAGACAAAAAGAACAGGACGAAGAACAGTGCAAGATTCGCGCCAAATCCAATGAAATATAAAGCAAACTTTCGCAAACTGAAACTCACCTGAACCCCTAAACACAAAAAGTGAACGGGGGATGTAAGGGATGTAAGGGATGTTGTAAATAAGAAAGTCAGATTTGGAAATACCTTTTCCAGTACAGCGACATCACGAAGATATGCGAAGAGCGGTTCCTGGATGTACGTGCAGTTTCAGGGGGGACACTTGTCGAGTTAAAGAAAGTGCAACAAAAAAAAGACGAGACAAGACCAGACAAGACCAGACCACACCAGACAAGACAAGAAAATATCAGACAAGCCCAGACAAGACTAGACAAGATCAGACAAAACTAGACAAGACCAAGCAACATTTTGTGCTGCTGAATAACTGTTAGACTGATCTTCATCAAGGGTTTCATTACCAGATACGGAAGTATCAAGTCATGCACACTGTTAGAGTGCAGAGACTAATGGAGTTACGAGGTTATCGTAGTCGACATTTTTCATGTTGGAGTTACGATGTTTTCTTGTAACTTCCCAGTCTATTGCAGAATTTGTTTGGTGTTACGAGCATTTAGCATTGCATAGATCAGACTGTGCAATATATGGTATAACGATCTCACTTTTAGATTTTTTCGGAGTTACGAGGTTTTATTGTGTCGCCGACGTTGTATAAAATACAACTAATATTGACAATTCATTGCACTAAAAAACGTGCACAAAGATAGTATTTACTTTTTTTTAAGAATTCCTTGACTTTTTGTGAACTAAATTGAATAATAAATTCAATTACCTTAATATATGTAAACAACAGTAAAAATTTGGAATCAGGATGGAAGTTGCAATTTTTATATGTTTATGGATATTGACATATGTGGATATTATATATCAAAAGTCGCGATATTTTATATAGCACAAATATCTGATATTCTTTTACTGTTTTGGCGAGATGTACGTCTGAAATTAGCGATTATAGAACGCGCAAATTAGCGTACTTTTGGAATTTTGCCTAAAACTTTTTCCAAAATAATCCAAATTCACAGAATCGTTTTGTAAATTATGCCAAATCAAATGCAGATTAAATCTACATATGACACTTGCAGTTGCAAGGAAAATAAACCTCTAAAATTTTCTGTAAAACTATTGGATCAATTGTTGAGAGACTCGAAACTCTGATTCCGAGCCCGTGGGTTGGATCCCATCATCAACTTGATTTCATCAACTTGATTTTGTCCGGTCTTCTTAAAGATTTTCAAATCTTATTAAACCTAGTGGAGTGTATAGACTTCAATTTCAATGTAAAGAAGATTAAGCGGTTTGAGCTTTGAAATATGCAACGACACTCGCTTATTGTTACCATCACAATCATGGACCATTATAGATGATTCATCTCTATTTAATACTATTAACTATTTATTCATGTAAAGAGTGACAAATTAAGTCAGTAATTAAGTGTAATCAAATCAGGACACTTAATTAAAAGTAATTAAGTTTCTTAATTAAGAGTAAATAAGTGTCTTAATTAAAAGTAATTAAGTTATTAAAATTAAGTGTCCTGATTTCAAACAGCAATTATCAAAAAACAAAATAAGTTGGACTCAGATTTTTGTTGAATATTGTAGAATAAAATCTAAAGTTTTTTTAACAACTTAAACGCTAAATCCTAAAAGTTATTACTTGAAAGTTACATAGATGACCTCCGGTTGCTTCGATGCATGACTGAGATCGATGCAACAATGAACGCATGCACGCTGGCACATTTCTGGCGAAATATGATCAATAGCTTGTCGAATGTTTCGTTTTAAGTCTTCAAGTGTTTCAAATAGATCGGTTCTGATAGACTTTAAATTTAATATGACCCAATAAGAAATAATACAAAGCCGACAAATCCGGAGAGCGGGGAGGCCACAACTGATCGCCACCCTGGGAAATCAGACGGAAAGAACTCTCGTAACACTTCCATAGACATGTTGGGTACATGCGGCCTTGCACGATCTTGCTTATAGCAAATATCGTTTATTGGTAATCGGAGTTGAAAGATGGCATCCATTAAGAACGTTTGTAGCATCTCCACATATCGTTCCCTATCAACAACTACTACGTTTCCCATTTCATGTTCAACAAAATACGGTACCAATACTCCAGCTTAGCATATTCCAGACCATACAGTTATCTTTTGAAAATTCAGCTCTTATATTACTTGACTGCTCGTTTTCGGCATAACAGTATCGTAAATTTTGTTTGTTCCTCTCCACATGTAATTGAATATGTGCATTGTCACTCCTAATTATTTTGATGACAAAATTTTCTGTCCTGCCCAAAATCCATCGACTAAACTCTAAACATGAGTTTCGCTCTATTACTAAAAAGTTTTTGGGCTTTTTGCCATTTGTAAGGCCTTACCATTTTTCTTATCAACTCACTTGAAATTACCACTTGCTGCGATAAATGTCACACGGATTGATTTCACAATTCCTAACCAATTCTACCCAATCAATTCTACTGTTCCATACTTTCTGTTCCTAAAGTTATTCACTTCTGTTCTAGCACTGTTTTCCATCACTGCAAGTTTAATATCTTTAAGAGAACAATTTTCCTGCAATTTGGCAGTGCTAGAAAAAAAAAACTGTTTTCGAAACCATCCCTGAGTTTGAATAATGAAGTTCGTTCTAATAAAATGCTTTACACTAGCAATCACTTGTTCAATCGGCCACCGTTTCATTTTCTGAAAAACTTGAAGGTTCACTGAATATTAGATGAAAATTGGCAAATAAGTATTACTTCTTTGTTTTTATTTTTATTAAGTAAAAGCAGGACAAACCGACACTTAATTTGTCACCCTTAACTTCCTTATCTAGATTTGTTTTCCAAATATAACGTAAGATAGCATCATGAGTAGACACGATCCATCTACTACAATAGTACGAATGTATATAGGAGTGAATAAACCATTTATATTTCTATTTGCATATCGCCTTTTGTCAGATCTGCAAATGAGCATTATTTCTGCAAACAATTCTTATTATCTTTTAACTAGATTCATGGAAAATGGTAACACACCCATTTCTTCAGTTAAAAAAAAAATGAAATACCAATTTTCGTATCTCAAGCACAGTGTTTTTTAACATAGGGGTAGCGACCCCCTGGGGGAGTAGCGTTGCCTTTTTAAGGGGGTCGTGAAACCTCTTTAAAGGGATCGCAGTTATTTTCAAGTTTAAAATAAAGAGCCCATAAAGGTAGTTCAGTCGTGACAGTAATAGACAAAAACATCGTTTAATATTGAATACCAAAGTTAGAGGTTTTCAGTGCTTGAAAATATTATTTTTGAAGGACACTGTAGACATGTAAACTTATATATGCGGAAACACTCTCATACAGTTATAATTTTATGTAAAATCAAACTTGCAACGTACCAAATATATACACAGAATGGTCTATAGTTGTATTATCAAGCAAAGACTTTTTACGAGTGAACTACCTTAAAGTGGCATTCAAATTAAAGAACTAAAACCATTATATTTCAAAATGTTATATTAATTAAGAAAAGGTTAATTATAAAAGGCAATAAAGGTTAGTTAGAACACAAATTAGGTTAACACAAATCAACAAATATATTCGAGCCACATGAATCATTAATGTTACGAGGAATCGGCACACATTCACATTAATGTGATGGTTGGGCCTGTTTCTTGTTAATCAATTTTTCCCATCGCGGATCCTTTTTTGCTACACATAGAACTAATTAGCTTTCTAAATTTAGGCGATTTCTCCGTTTGCCTTTTATTTTAGCAATCGACGAGAACGCCAACTCACACAAATACAAGGTAGCAAATGTAATGAAACACTTCAAAGCTTCTCTGCTTAATTGTGGATATTCTGTTTTTCTCTTTAGCCACAAGCTATCCAAAGTGATAGACATGAATTCCGAGTGTAAGATTCCATCAGCAGATAATTGCAACAGATTTTCTTTTAGATTGGTTCCCAAACTTGGGTCTGTAGCAGCTTTTAAAAACGGATTTATGATCCACCTTTTCCCCGTGTTTTCTGAAACTACTTTCACAGAGAAATAATGATTCTTTAAAATTCTGCAATGCAATATCCATGCTAGGTAGGTATATATGATTTGTTATAGATTACGAACAATCTTAACACCTCACCATTGATTTCCACAGTCCGCTCTTGAACACCTTCGAATCCCTCTTGATAGCCCACACCCGACTCGACCATATTTACTTGCACCCCTGTTACAATTCCTCCTCTCGCTCTACCTTTCACCTGTTCCTTCGACGCTCCCTGACACTCCCATCTGAATTCTTTTGGTAACTTAGTTTTCATTTCTGACCAGTTTTTCTCCTCCACCCACGTTTCTACCAAACCTATTATGTGGAAACCCTTAAAGTAGTCACATAAGCCCGACTTTCCCATTCCTTCTAACTTTTTTTTGAACCCAGCTATATTCTATACCAATATTTTAAATTGTTCTAATCCCTCCCCCAAAACTCCACTCTTTCCCCTTCCGCTCCTGCCCCCATCTACTGAGAAACCTTTTTCTCCAGGGCTAATGACACTTCATTCAAAATGAACCACTCATTACCTATCTTCAACTTCTGATGCGCTAATTTTACTTCTTTCCCTTCCGCCTTTGCCAATCTTGCCCTCTTTCTAAGCTCCTGTTGAATTTTCCTCTGCCTCACAGTTAAGTCATCAGCTATGAATATATTACTGCCGCCTAATTTCTTTTTATTTCGTCACGTCACGTCCATTTTCTTTTCCCATTTACCTAGCTTAACCACTATAGGAGAATCACCATTTTCGCTAGCCTTACCCACTCTATACATATCCAAGACTGTAGGATCCAACCTCAGTTTATCCGAAAATACCTTCTTCACTTCCTCTTTCCAATTTTCCGCCTCATTAACACCGTTTATAACCATGTTACATTTTCTGCTCTGTTTGTCCTTTTCTTCTTCCAATTTGAAAAGCTCATCCAATCTTCAACCCACCAGTTCGTTTTTCTTTCCCAGTTCTCTCTCTAGCTCCTTATTTTTAACTTTAATTGTTTTAAGTTCCTCTTCCAGGATTCCCACTCTTTCTCGAGTCTCTTTACTGTCCTCACTAATGGATTTAATCTTCTCCATCAACCCAGCTTTCCAAGCTTTGTCCTCTTCCTTCTCTTTCGTCTGTGTGGCATATGTGGGGAAGCTAGTGATACGTGGGCTCATTGGGCACAAAGCTGTGATGGTTGTCAGTGGAGCAGCGAGGAGAGACCGGTGGTAGACGACTGGGTTTCGTGCAGGACGGAGCCAGTTGGCCCTTGATGAAAAGGGTGGTTCAGTTAAAAAAGTTCAGTGTGGTGAATTTTTGTCGTTGTGGAAAGAGTGCGAGGAATTGCTATTTTTGGTTGATTTATATATTTTTTGTTTTTTGTTTTTGTGGGGCTTGTGTGTTTGTTTGATTGTTTTTTTTTGCTTTTCCCTTATCTGTTAATCTTTACCGCAGTTTTAGAAAGGATTAATTGTTTGTTTCATTTAATTTTTGTTAACTATAAATTTTCGTGCTGCAAGGATTTTTAGCACTTTTCTTTCTTAGTTAGGTTAAAAAAAATATATATGTAATTAAGTATGCCAATAAACGGATTACTATACTACTATAATACTATACTATATGATTTGATGTTTATCTCAGATCCCACTTCTCCAATATTAAACTGAGTAGAAGAAAATGAATCAAAGTTGTCTTGCTCTATGGATGATGACAACTGGTTGATTTTTTTCGTAAAGCCATGGATTTTGTCTTTAGCGTTAATACAATTGTCATTCCTTCCTTGAAGGTTTTTATTAAAATTGTTTAAATGCTCGAAAAGGTCAGAAAGAAAAGCCAGTTTTAAAAGGACTTACAAATAAATTTGGTATATTCGGACTTGACCTGCAGTAAATACACCAAACGTTCAGCTCGAGGTTCCAAAATTTTTGTTAGTACTTTGCCTTTCGATGACCACCTAACTTCTGTCTCGTAAAGCAAACTTTGGTGCAGTGAACCCATACAAATTTCTCGAAATAACGTGTCTGCAACGCTTTCCCTTTAATAAAATTTACTAATTTTATAATTATAATAAAAATGGGATTGTATTCTTGTGGCAAGATTTTGAACGCAAGAGCTGAAAGAAAGAAATGCACCCAACAAGCGTTTGGCATGAGTGCTTTAAGTCTGGTTTTAAAGCCGCTTTTCGAGCCAGTCATAGCTTTTGCTCAGTCACTACAAATAGCTATGCATTTCTTCGCCCAATCGATATGGAAGTCTTATGTAACTTCAAGGTATATGTTATATAGGCACTGACCTGTTGTATTCGTAGGCAGAGCTTCACAAAACACTATTTCTAGCATCAATCTCTCATTGTATTCAAAACGCACAAAAGCTACAACTGGCGTCATGCTTTCGAGTGATAAAGTTTCTCAGCAATTAACGCATTGTGGTTTATTTTCAATCACAGTAAATACGAATTTTAAATAATTGTCGTCGTATAGATGCTTTTTCTTTGCTTTTGTTTCACTAATCTCACTACAAGTTGAAGCTGACGGTTGTTTTGATCTTTTTAGAAACTTATATTGTAAACATATATTGGAAATATTCTCTCTATGACAAATTAAATTCTTAATACAGATAGGGGCGATTGCATTGCTAATGTCGTATCGCTTCTCCGCGGACGTGTTTGTCGATACGGCAATAGTTATTTATTTGACACAATGCGGGAAAGTACGGCTACAATGCCGGAAATTGACTTTACCGCATTGTCGGACTTTGCAATATAGTGAGTAAAATTCTAGTTTCGCTTGATGTATACACGATGTCAAAGCTAGCTTTACAATTCAGGAGGCTAAAAAAATATTACAATTTACTCAATATGTATCGGCGATTTTTTTATTTAGAAATGGCATAAAATGGCGTAAAATAGCAAAAATACTATAAAAAACTCTTTCGTAAGGCGTTTTTCAGCACTTGTCCATTGGAAACTGTCCATTCCAACCAAACTTGGACGCGTGCTGTAAAATCGCGCTTACTAAACTCTCCCTTTAATATACTAAATTGTTATATGTAAGGAATTACGTATTTAGCCGATATCTAATTATAAATATAAGTAACAATGATGTAATAGCGGAGGGTAGGGTAGGGAGCCGCGAAACATGTTTCCATACTAAAGGGGTCGCGGCATGAAAAAGGTTGAAAAACACTGCTCTAGCATATCCAGTTTTTGAGATACAAGTATCCCACCTTGTTTTCCTCTATTTTGTAAAAAAAATGGTTAAATAAAAATGGTGAAATACGTGTCCTTTTATTTTTACAAACTAATTTTAATCAAATCAAATCCCCCTTTTTTCGACCTAAGTTATCGGAAAAGAGGGTTGAAGCCCTGCTGATGGACCATAACACCATCGTTTAAAGCAGCAGACACGAAGACAAACTCAAAATCCAGACATGTCTGAGTGAAAATCACCGGTACTCTGGTCAGCGTCTGTAAGCTCAGTCAGATCGGCTGAAAATAATATCTTCCAAGGGCCTCAACAACCTCTGGTCCTATCCGGTCCTGGTATCAACCAGGCCAAACCAGTGAAATACAAGCAAACATGAACTGTGCAAGCAAATTAAACTTTACCCCAGGTGGTACACAATCCACCCGTCGACAGACGGCAGCTGGACTATCGGATTCTGGGGAGTCCAGACTAGTACAGCAGAAAGTATCTGGTAAACTTCCCTACAAGAAGAAAACATTCATCGGAACATTAAACATCAATTATCCAATCCAGACAGGAAAATTACATGATCTCACTCATGAAATCCACCGACAAAAAATTCTCATCCTTGCTCTTCAAGAAACACGGCTGACTGACAATGACACCATGGACTATAGAAGCTACCGCTTATTCAAAAGCAAAACAAAACAGAAGGTTGCGAAAGGGGCACCAATCTTCGGCATGGCCTTTCTCGTACCCAAAACCGTCATCAACGCTGTCAAAGAAATCACACCCATCAACAATCGACTCATGACCATACTAATTCAGACCGCAAATAAAATATATACGCTCATAAATGCACATGCCCCCACGAACGTCGATAATAAAATAAAAACCAGAGACCGTCGAAAAATTTTGGAACAAACTTGAAAAAACCATGAGCAAAATTCAGCAAGACGACGTGAAAATCATAATGGGAGACTTCAATGCCCAACTTGGGAAAGAAAAAACTTATCGTAAAATCATCGGCAAAAATTGTGTACACCAAAATACTAACACAAGCGGCATACGTCTGATTGACATATGCCAACAATTCAATCTCAAAGTCTACCCACTTCAGAAAACCCACACAAAAACAGAAAACATGGCGATCCCCGAACCAACATCGTGGTGAATATCAGATCGATCACGTTGCCATCTCCTACTACAGAATCATTGACGACATTCAAGTCCGAAGAGGTGCGAACATCGATTCAGACCACTACCTCACCCGAGTTAAAGTAAAATTCTCTCGGAAGAGAGTGCACCAAAATAAACCTTACATCCAAAAGTTTGACACATCAAAAATTCAAGAAACAAAGATCACAGAAGAATGGGAAAAAGATGCGACAAATAACTGGATCGACTTCTGCAACAAAATAATCATAAAAGCCAAGGAATTAATCCCACGTAAGAAAAAGGCATAACACCCATGGTGGGATTCCAACTGCGATCAAGGTATCATCAATCGCCGACTCGCCTTTCAAAAATACAACAGCAACAAATCGCCGGTAACATCGCTACAACGCTACAACACTTTCGCTACAACACTATCGCTACAACACTTTCTCGACATCCGCAAAGAGACAAACAGAACCATCAGGAAAACCAAACGCCAATACATAACAGAGCAGCTCACATTAATTGAGGATAACTTTAGAAACTACAACAGCAGAAATTTCTATAGAGCTTTTGCAAATAAAATTAAAGGTTACTCACCACAGAATTTTACGTTCAAGAAAAAAGATGGAAAACTTGCACTCACCAACTGCGAAGATCTGTCGAACTAATTTTCCGAGCTCCATAACTGCCCCGAACCATCCGAACGATTCCCACACACATCTTCAATAAACACGAAACCCGACGCTGATCCATCGACACTTGAAGAAATCCGACACCGTATCACAAAACTGAAGAATGGAAAGACATCAGGAGAAGATGGAATAACCGCAGAACTACTAAAAAATCTTGGACCACGATCATTACAGGAAATCACAAACATAATGAAGTGAAGAGCTCCCAGATGATTGGAAATGCGCATTCATCCACCCACTCCACAAAAAAGGAGACAAATCTGATGTGAATTACTACAGAGGAATCTCCCTCCTTTCCGTTCCTTACAAAATCCTTATTTTTTCGTTCTTATCCGTTTTCCTCTTACAGCGCACACAAGAACAACTCGAACCTCGAATTATGGAATATCAAGCAGGTTTCATACCACACAGATCATGCGCCGACCAAATTTTCAACCTGAAATCTATACTCAAAATTCGAGCTACACAAAATCTCCCAACCATCTGCACATTTATTGACTTCAGGAAATCTTATGACTCCATCGACCGACAATCCCTATTTAATAAACTTGAAGAAAACAATCTGGATCCGAGAACGCAACGGCTCATCCAACAAACACTAACCCACACAACTTCCAAAATCAAATTCAACGGAGAAATCTCAAAACCTTGTCCCATCAAGATTGGTGTCCGGCAGGGCGATAGCCTCTCTCCGTTACTCTTCAACATCGTATTAGATAATGTTAACAAAACATGGGAATAAGAACTGGAAAATCGAAAAATTTGGAGACCCATAAGACTAGGAAAACAACAGGATAACATCAACGTCACATGCCTAGCCTTCGTTGATGACCTCGCGATCCTTTCCGAAAATGAACAAACAGCAATCCATCAGATCGAAGTCCTAAATGAATGTGCGGAGAAAGCTGGACTTCAAATATCCTTTTCAAAAACCGAATTCATGGCCACAAAACAAATCAAAGCAGAAAATTTAACTACAAAATACGGCACGATAAACAAGGTTAGTCACTTCAAATACTTGGGCGAAATTATTGAACCTACAGGAACAGAAAGTTTAGCACAAAAAGCACGGGAACTCAAAATGCGGAAAGCATATGGAAAAGTTGCAAGCATCTATAATAAAAAATGCATAAATATTAGCACCAAAATTCGACACTATACGACTGTTATCAAACCCGAAATACTCTACGTCAGCGAGACATTAAACCTTAATTACATAGGAGACATAGAGAACATCAAGAAGGCTGAAAGAAAAATTATCCGAAAAATCCTTGGCCCAAAACTAACAGACGAAGGATATCCCCTGCAATCACATACTGTCATAGAAACATACTCCAACATCGAAAACGATTTCCGCAAACTACGACTGAAATTCTACGGGCACGTTATGAGACTAGATGACAACCGACTAACAGGGAGAATATTGAAGTAGATACAGAAAATGAAAACGACAACAGTCTGGGTAAAACAGGTCCAAATTGATCTAAAAAACGCCAACATCTCACCGACTGACATCGAAAATCGAAAAATCTTTAGACATAAGGTCTACAGCTGGGAAATTATATCAGTGGAAAAACCCAAAATAACAAGAGCAAACTAGACAGATGAACGTCGAGCTGAACATAGCGAGATGATGAAACAATTCTGGAAGAACAAGAAAAATAAAAGCAACAGGCCATAATTTGCTTTATGTGATCCTAACTGTGGGTCTGTGGGACCCTGTGGGTCTAAACAATATAAATAAATAAATAAATTATCAATCAAAATCTCCAAAACTTTGAAAATATGAATCGAGATAAAACAAATAAATTTTGAAAACAAGAGACTGAAATATTTTACAGATAGAAGCACCTTGAGGTCGGTAGCCCATTGCATGGCGAATATGCAATAAATATAATTTCTCTCTTCTCTCTAAAATAAAGTATCCGATAAAAATGAGTTATATTGCATTTTGTAATTTGTAACTAACTTAGAAATAATGATAAATTAAAGACACTAGGTGTAAGTTTCACGAATGAGTTTTATTAAACACTTTATCGATTTCGGCTTCTTAGGCAGAAGATACACACAATGCAAAAATGTTGCATGTTTTTATATACTACTTACCATCTGTTAGAGGTAATGGGATTACTTAGGAAGTTCCCTAATTAGGGAATGTCAAATATTGGAATGAATTAAATCTACCTGGTCATTTAGGATGTTTGAACCGTTCGTAATGGCTTTTTTTTATTTCATATGCTTATAGGAAATCCATCCTCGAGCCTTTTTCTATGATATGTTCAAATGTTGTAATAAAATATTTGACTAAATTTGAGTCTAATTTCATATTTTGTTGGATCTCATATCATCATTGAATCTTATATTAAATATCCTGCCTGTTTGACTTATATAAAAGGCATTGCAATAGTTACATTTAATTTGATAAATTCCACTGCGCTCATTTCCATCCGTAAAATTTATAGTTTATAGCAGAGGTTTCCAAACTACGGCCCGCGGGCCAAACCCTGCCCGGCAGGCGATTTTATCCGGCCCGCCAAGGATTTTGAAAAATTTCGTAAAATATAAATGTAGCGTGGCGCGTCGGTATTAGATCTCGCGCAGATGAAGAGCGCATTCGGTTAGAATGAGCACGGTATCACGCTCGAAAAAGTACAGTATGGTATTCAAGTTTTTTCGGTAGTCGGCGATGCGACTCGGCCGCTCGACTACATGAATGATTTTGTACTCTGACTGTACGTAGGCGGCGCGGAGCGGCAGACTGCACTCAACTGCAGTGCCTGCAAAGCTACGAGATAGTCCACGACAAAACAAAAATTCGTCGGCCGCGGAGCTTATTTACATTCTTTACAGTTGATATATTGTAAATTGGTATGTTTAGATTTATATTTAATATATTATAACTTAATTATTATGTTAATAGTATTTTTTTAAAGTTGAACATGGAAACAAAAAGAAGAAAAGTAGATGACGAGTGCCGCGTTTTTTAAAGAAGAATGGGGATTCAAATATTTCTTTGTGCAATCGCAGTCAAAGAATGGCAAAGCTATATGTGTAATTTGCAATGACACTGTTGCTGTAATGAAGGAATACAATTTACGTCGACATTATGAAACAAAACATGCTTCAGCTTACTCACAATTTAAGGACAAGCAGCGTACTGAAAAATTTGAAAAAATGAGTCGTAGTTTGTCTTCTCAGCAAAATTTATTTAGGAAGGCAAACTCGGAAAATGAATCATTGACTTTACTTAGCATGAAAGTTGCTTATTTGTTGGCGAAAAAAGGGAAACTCTTTATGGATGGAAACATCGTTAAAGAGTGTATGATGGAAGCTGTTGGGGTATTATGTCCGGAAAAGGTGAAACTTTTCAAAACGATAAGTCTTTCCCGCAATACTGTTGCTCGTCGGATTGACGATATTGGCAATAATATACTCCACCAGATTTCTGGGAAAAGCACAGCGTTTCACTCACTATTCTATCGCGATGGATGAATCGACCGACGTTAGTGACACCTCACAACTTTTAGTATTTGTTCGTGGAGTTGACGACGATCTTAATGTCACCCAAGAATTATCATCGGTTAACAGCATGCATGGCACTACAACTGGAGCAGATATTTTTAAGGAACTACAACAGACGTTGAGCAAATATAACTTGGACTGGAATCGACTCCAAGGTGTGACAATTGACGGAGGAAGAAACATGTCTGGTGCAAATATTGGGGTGGTTGGGCTAATAAGAAAAACTTGTGAAAGCGCAGGAGCAACAGTACCAATTTTTCTGCACTGTATCATCCACCAACAAGCCCTATGTGTAAAACATGTCGTTTCTGTCGTAAACTTTATTCGATCACGTGCACTCAATCATCGCCAATTTCGATCTTTCTTTGAAGAAATTGAATCTGAGTCTGTTGACTTGTCGTATTATACAGCAGTTCGATGGCTTAGCTGTAGAAAAGTGTTATTGCAGTTCTTCAAGCTCAGAAAGGAAATTAAAATTTTTCTTGCGGAAAAGAATCACCCTGAACCGATTTTATCGGATGCAGAGTGGCTCTGGAAGTTGGCAATTTTTGCAGATGTCGTGACACACGTAAATAACTTGAATTTAAAGCTCCAAGGTAAAAACAACTTAATTTGTGATTTATTCGAGCAAATAAAAGCATTCAGAGCCAAGCTGATATTGCTCGAAAGTCGTATGAATGAATGTAATTTTTCCTATTTCACGTGCTGTGAAAAATTTAGTACAGAAACTGACGAAAGATTTTCCACCATATTTGCAGTAAAAGTAATCGCGGATTTAAAACTAGAATTTCAAAAGCGTTTTTCTGATCTTGACATAAATTCAAGGGAAATTCGGCTGTTTCAAAATCCATATGACTGCAACGTTGGCGACGTTTCAAGTCAGTTTCAAATGGAAATAATTGATCTTCAAGCTAGCGATCAAATCAAGAACAAATACAAGGAAGGAAACTTGATCGATTTTTACAAATTTTTGGACGCAAAAGAGTTTCCAAATTTAAAGCAATTGGCTGGTAAATTTATATCTATGTATGACACTACCTATATGTGCGAACAAACTTTTTTCAGGATGAAGTATCTGAAATCTAAATATAGGGCAAATTTATCGGATGATCATTTGCAATCATTGCTAATAATTGGTGTTTCCGATTTGAATCCAACTTTGAAGAAACTCGCCAGGAAAAACCCAGTTCCACCATTCCCATTAAAAATTGCATGAAATAATTTTATAATAATATAATTTAGACATGTTTGTTTAGTATTGTTATATCTGAAATTTACTATAAAAAATACAATTCAATGCTGCTTTACTTGTAATAAGGTTTTTTAATTCACATATTTACAATGCTTGGCCCCCGCTAATGAATTTAAATACCAAACTGGCCCTCGCAGCAAAAAGTTTGGACGCCTCTGGTTTATAGGTATATATACATTTATACGGAACGGAAAAGGAAAATGTAAAGCTAATGTTTTGGAATGTAGCAGGGCTCAGGAAGAAATTGGATAAGGTGGACGGGTCTTTTATAGAATTCTTAAGGAAATTCGAAATAGTTGGGTTAGTGGAGACCTGGGTTCAAGAGAAGGAATGGGAAGCCTGTAAAGAGAGACTCCCCAAGGAGAACAATTGGAGGATACAACCGGCACGGAGAGAGAGTGACTACGGAAGGGCAAAGGGGGGAATAATAACAGGGATCAGAAGAGGCATCAAGGAATCGGAGAGAATTCTAGAAGAGGTGGAGGGTCTAGTTTTTAGGGAGGTAGAACTGGAGGGGGAGTGGTGGCAGATAGCAACCGTTTATAATAATAAGGGAAGATATGGTAACGACAAACTTGCTACTAGGAGGTGATTGGAATGTTAGGATAGGAGAAGAGCAGGTCAATACGGTGGATAAGACGGGTGAGGTGATAAGAAGGAATTCTAAAGACAAAATTAAAAATGCAGAGGGAAATGTTTGGTTGGCGTGGGTGTTAGAGAACCAATGGGATATTTTGAATGGGTGTATTGAGGGCGACTGGGAGGGAGAATTTACGTTTGTGGGTGCAATGGGTACCTCAGTTATTGACCTAATAATTACAAATGATGCGGCGAGACGGCAAATAAAACTGATGGAAATCGGAATAAGAAGTGAGTCGGATCATATGCCGGTAGTGGTGTCGTTGAAGCAGCAAAGGGAGAAAGATGTTAAGGCGGAGAAATGGGTGGCCAGATGGGATAAGGAGGCGACAGAAGAATACAGAAGGAAATTAGAAGAGGTAGAGTGGAACGCCATAGAGGATATAGACATGATGGCAAAGAAAATGGAATCTGCACTTGTGAAAAAGAAAATCACAGAAGCGATTCCAGGCCGAGCATGGTACGACGGGGAAGTGCGGAACGCAAAGCAAAGGTTTCGTGAAGCTATGAGAGAATGGAGAAATGGAGAAGGGCTCAAAGTGCACGTGCTGGAAGCGAAAACAGAATTGCAAAAAATGGAGAAGAAGAAAAAGGAGCTTTGGGAGGAGAAGGAGAAGCAGCGGGTACGAGAAATCAAGACGGAAGCTGAGCTGTGGAAATACGTGAGAGAGAATAGGAAAAGGAAGGAAAGATTACCCAAGAGCATTGCGATAGAAGAATGGCAAAACCAGTTCATGAGGATGCTAGGAGGGGTGGAGATGCGGTCAGAAAGAGATGATAGTTCAGGAGATTGACAGAGAAAGCAGGAAGAGCTCGCCGAGGATATCACCGTGACAGAGGTGGAGGATGTTATTGATTCCCTAAAGCCAAGAAAAGCGGGAGGTTTGGAAGGGCTCGGAAATGAAGCGTGGAAAGAAGCACCTGGAATCTGTAAGGAGAAGTTTACGGAGGAATTGAGAAGGATATGGAGAGGAGACAAAAGGATACCAGTCAGCTGGAAAGTGGGGATAATTCAACCGGTGTTTAAGATTGGAACGAGGGACGCGCTAGGAAATTATAGAGGTATAACTTTGATGAACTCCTCATACAAAATATTTGCTAAAATCCTGGATTGTCGCTTGAGGAAGGAAATCAATGAAAGGAAGCTTTTGCCGGAAATACAAGCGGGGTTCAGAGAAGGAAGGAGCACGGTGGAACACCTGGTGACATTGAGAGTCATCATAGACCAAGGAATAAGAAAGGGATGCCTGTTTGCTCTTTTCATTGATTTGAAAGCCGCATATGACTCGGTGAACAGAAGGAGACTTGACGAGTGTTTGGGCAAGCTAGGTATCTCAGAGAGGGTAAGAAGGAACATCAGGAATTTGTACGAGGAAACGGTCTGTAAGGTAGTAGCGAATGAATGTGAATCGGACTATTTTGAGGTGAGGAAGGGCCTGAGACAAGGCTGCCCTTTGAGTCCCACGCTTTTCAATCTGTATGTGGCGGATATGGAAAAGGTTCTACAGGCCGGGCAAGCTGGAGGAGTGGTGATTGGGAAAAAGAAGGTGTGGAGCTTGGCACATGCGGATGACATGGTGGTATTTGCAAAGTTGGCTAGTGAGATGAAGGACGTGATTGAAAGGCTCGGCAGGTATTTCGAAAAGAGGGATTTAAGGGTGAATGTTGGTAAAACAAAATGGATTCGGTTTAAAAGGGGTGGGCGATATAAGAAGGAAAGGTTTGAATGGCAGGGTACTGAAATAGATGAAGTTAGTAAATTTAAGTATTTGGGGTATGTCTTTGGGACTGGATACAGTAATAAAGAACACATAGAGTATGTTACAAAGAAGGCATGGGTGGCGGCGGGTCGTATCTGGGAGGTTTGGAAAAGGAACTTTGATGGAAAATTTAGAGCAGCAGAGACCAATATATGGAAGGCATGTGTGCAGAATATGGAAGGCATGTGTGCGAAGCGTGTTACTGTATGGATGCGAGGTCTGGGGAACGAAAGAGGAAGACAAGATCGAAAGGGTGCAGCTAAAGTTTTATAAGAAAGTTTTGAAACTTGATAGGTCGACGCCTGGTCACATTGTGCTTCAGGAAGTGAGTGCTTGTAAGGTGGCGGTAATAGCTGCGGAAAGAGTGATAAAGTTCGAGTATAGGGTGGATGGGTTAGGAGATGAAAGGATAATAAAGGAAATCTTTCGAGTAGTGAATAAAGAGGGGTTAAGTGGTAGAAGAGAGAGCGGTTGGGGGTTGAATAAAAGGAAACTGTATGAGAGAGGCGGGTTATCATCCGAGGGGTTGGAAACGGAGGGGTTGGAAGGGAGGGGTTGCTCAGTGGAAACGGATGCTAAAAGAGAGGTTATTAGAAGTGGACTTCCAAGAGCGCCAATCGAAAATAGAGGCTAGTAAATATCCCCAAGGCTACAGTCAGATTCAAGTGCACGGCCGTGTTCCTGGTTATTTGAGGACAAGTAAAGGGTCGGAGGACCAGTCAGTGTTGGCGAGATTTAGGTGTGGCAATGAAGAGCGTGGAAGGAGACATTGGATGAAGGAGGAAAGTAGAAGGTGTTTGGTGTGTGGGTTGAAGGAAGATATGTGGAGTCATTGGTTGGAAGAATGCACGATGGCGGAGTGGAAAGGATTGGAGGGAGTGTATGGACGAGAGCGGGAAGGGACTGTCGTTTTTACACAGAGTGAAAACATGGAAAGAGCGGATGCGACGGGGTAGTTTTTTGAGTGTTGCAGTTTAGTTTTTTTTTGTTTTTGTTTTGTGAGCTTATGTCCGATGTACAGGTGTTGAAGTATAGGTTTATAGGGTGGTAAAATTTCTTTTTTCTTTTTAATGGGGTTTTAGTTTCACAACTTTTTTATTATTTTTTATTGTTTTATTTTGTATGTATATTTTGTATGGAAATTATTTTAGTTATGCCAATAAAGGTTATTATTATTTTTACATTTATAGGTTTATATATATATATATATATATATATATATATATATATATATATATATATATATATATTTATTATAAAAGCTGTAGTTATATTACATTGATTTAATTCATGCCCTATTTTTCGACTGATATCACCAATATAGCATAATCTACAATATTGTTTAATTACTTCGTTTTCTAATCTTGTGTTATAAATTTCGTTTAGGATCAGTTTCTTATTCATTTTAAATATAAGTTTATAGATTACCAGAATAATAATGTTTATGATTAATACGAGTACAGTTTCCTAAACTCAAAACTGTTCAAGTTGAAATTGGAACAGAATAATTATAATCTAGAGTTTATTTAGGGGGTTTGTTCAGATTTTATAAAAGAGTCAAATTTTCAATAATGATATTTTTAAATAAAATGAGAGTAGTTAAAATGAGAAAAAACAAAAATTTTTCGAAATACACAGTTCAAAATGTTACATACACAGTACAAAATGTTATTTTATCTGTCCAACAATTTCCCACATGGGGCATTTCACGTGAAGCGGACACTGACAATAATGGCAGATTTTGGATTTTGTTTGTATTTCGACTAATTGTGCTTCTGTATGACCTGAATGAATGTATATCATTATTTTCTATAAAGCCAAGTTGATAATTTATGAGCCTTGACTAAGAATTGACGAAATTTAAGGAATAGATTTTTTAAAGAGATTGATGCTATTATCCATGAAAGTGGAAAAGAGTAGGTAATGTTATTTTGAGAAAACTAAATGTTCTTCTTGGCAGTTATTATAAAATCGAAATTTATTTTTTTTTCCAATAGAAAACCGGAAGTAAACATTTCAAATCGGATTTCACTTAACTTCAGTATTTTTTATTTTCATATCTAACTAAGGATGATTATTATAATCATGTACAACAGTATCCAAATCGTGCGTTAAATTTCAATGTAAATAAAATGGAGTTTCATTATTTAACGATTTCTGTTTGTTGTTATTATGATAACAACTCGTGTCACTAAACAAATTATATAGATGTAGTGAATAGAGTATTTTGTAACTAGGGCGGAAAGTTGTCAATGTTTCGCGAGAGCGAAATTGGGCGCACGAACGAAGTGAGTGCGCACATTCGCTCGAGAAGGAAATTGACAATTCCACCCGTTTTACAAAGAATTTTTTTTATTTTCCACATTACGTGGAACTCATGTGAGGGGATGTATCTTACAAGTTTGGGATCCAGGGGCCATTTAAATGAAAACAAAAATGAAGAATTAGCTATTTTAATTGTCTCTTTATTCTATCTCTATTCTATCTCTATTCTATCTTTAATTGTCGGTATTGTGGATTCGTCATAAGGCTTGTCGCACACTGGGTCCGCTCGTCTCCGCTCAGATCAGCCTTTCAGCACAGAAAAATATAAAACCCGTGTATTTAAAGAGATACGCACATACTGCATCCGCTCAGCTCAGCTTGGCTCCGTTCCGCTCCTCTCCGCTACATATCCACTGTTTGTAAAGAATACTAGGCCGGAGGTCGGTTGCTAGCGGATGGTTCACGCAGGCGCAACACTAACGTTTCCATATATGCGCTAAGGCAAATATGCAACCGCTATAGCAGCACATAATTAGCCCTATATATAAACTAACTAGTTGACAAGGGGTTCGGTGGGAGGGGAATAAGTGTGTGGAAAAGTGACGAAGCTGGGCGGATGCAGTATGAGGAAAAATGACGGAGCTGAGAGAAGCGGACCCGATCGGACCTGTTGTGAGCTGAGTGGAGCGGATCCAGTGTGCAAGAACTCTCCTCAGTGTCCGATATCACCATAGAATTTACACTCACTTTAAAGGCTCCTTCAGACCGGCGCGGAGCGTATGCGTCTCGAAATTTCCGCAGAGAAAAATTTGCTAGCGGCGCGGCAGCGAAATGGCAATGCCCACACCAAAACGCGATTTTTACATGCATATAGTCATGATGTCCTCAGAGCATGAAGCTATGCTATTTTAAGCATTGACTGCATAACATGAAATATATTTTTTGTATTTATTTTGAATTTCTAAAACACATAAAACTCATTTCGGAATTAAACACAGGTTCATGGCTTCATAACATCAATGTGATTACAGAGATCACCATGCCAAAACACAGCGGCAGCGAAACTAAATGCTCATTGCACAGCGTCCTTGTCGTGCAACGCTGCACTACCGGGACACTACCTGACATGACGGAAATCGCGCTTTTTGATCTGAACATGTACATAAGCCGCCGTGTCAGTCGGTCCGCCGCGATATCGCACCGGTTGCGGTAGCGAAACTTCCGTTCCGGTCTGTGAGCACCTTAAAACGTTTTCTTTAATTTTTATTATTATTTTGTTATGAAAAAAATTGACACTTGAATGACACTTCACGTAACTTTTTTAATATCGAGGTCTTGATTGTGTTCATTTTATTTTTATTTCTTTGTTTGTTTTTAATGTAACCTAGCGATATTGAATATTTGCGTGCGTTACCCAAGTTACGTGGAAATTCAACTAAAAGTGCCATTTCTCGTAATAAAAAACGTCCGCCAGATAATACTTAAACGCATGAGTAATAAAAAATAAATTTTCTGACGAATTTTACAATTTAATTAGGGTTTTTTATTTTCTCAGTCTTTCTCAATCTGCCTCTCAGTCTGGATTTATCTGGCACTAATATAACTTAACCTAACCATAATCTAATCCAGATTAACCTATATTACATCTACAACGACCAAATATTGTTCCCGGTTCACTGTGTCTTTTTACTAGGTAGCAATTTTTACCACAGAGGCGCTGAATATTCTAACCTTATTGTGCCAGTGATTCGAAACATTTTGTTTGTCAAAATTACAATTTGTAAATATTATCGCTAAGAAACAATTATTTCTTGTAGATTCAACAGTATTTGAGTTTTTTCATAGATAAAATAATGTATGATACACGTGTATGAAAGGCTTTTGTTCATAAGTTGCGAAGTTACGAAGTTTCGCCTTCGGCTCGTGCTTTAAACTTCGCAACTCATGCACAAAAGCCCTTGATCAGTCAATTGTATATAAACTACTATTTATTGTTATCTATTTACTTTTTTTCATCTTTTTCGATAATAGCAGTAATAGTTTTCAAAATTCCTATAAAAAAATAATGATATACATTCATTAATAACTACAATTATTAGAATTTGATATTATTTTCAGTGTCTTCTTAATGTAAAATGCCCCACAGTTCAAATATCTCTCATAAATTGAGAAAACTTCGTTCTAGAAACTTATGTCCTAATAGTTAAACTTTCCAGGAGATAAAAATGCCTTATTAAACATTTATTACACTTTAGTTTCCACACTATAATTTTGTATGTAGAAAATATTACCAAGATTACTTATTTTAACGTTAAGTAATCCACATTGTCATAATTTTTTCCTCTTTTTGGAGTTTTTATTGACCAATTGTAGACTTCTTCCACAATTCTAGATCAGAATTTTTGCTAGTCGAACGATAAAAAGCAACCATGGAGATTTGAAACTGATAAGGACCATTACTTTCAACCTTATGAAACCAATGAGGACATAATTTCAATTTCACAATAAATAAACTCTTTCCGATTTATGAATGAAGTCTGATTTATAAAAATATTTCGAAAGATATTTTTCTTTAATTCATTTAGCTTAAATTGCATTTATCAATTTGAAAGGGTTCTGGGTTGCTAACATTTTTTTTTTTTGACTCGAATATTTGTATAATAAAGACTTTTTTTTTCTCTTCTTGTTCTTTTTAAAGAAAACTCCAAATTCAAATATAAGTATTTTTTAACAACCAGTTTTCGTTCTTAAATAATTTCATTATAAAACTGAACGTATCGAACAAGGAGGTAGTATCCTACTATTCTGTTAAGAAAAATTCATTGTAATAAATAATACCTTTTTCAAATTACCAAAACATCGCCTGTACACTTGTAGATCGCGAAAAGACAATGAAGATCGTATAGTCTGGAATCAAATCGATTATATTCTCTTCAATTAGAGACACAGGAATGCAGAGAGGAGTGCCAAATCATACACAGGAGCAGATGAGGCTCAAATCATAATCTTCTTGTGGCGGAGGTTATGGTATAGCTCAAGAAGCTGAAAGTTTCGCCAAACCAAAGACCTATTGATACCAGCCTATTAAGATGTAATAACGCGAAAGCGCAGTTTATGTACCAGGATATGAATGACAATCTTAATAAACTAATTAATACCCGTTCGCCAACTCAGAATCAACCTGAAGACATGTGGCACAATAATATAAATAATGTGGCCATGATAGAACCATGTAAGAAGCATCAGAAACCTGAGAAAAGAACAAATCGAAAAGACTATATAGCTGACGAAATATTATAAGCCTAAATATTTAATTAAATCTTTTCGGAAGAAAGAAGAAATTCTGACATACAGAAATATGAAGAAGTACAGAAGGATAACAAATATAGGGTCTTTCATTAAGCACTTCCTATCTTTAAATTTAAATAAAACACAGTGTATGTGAGATATAATCTCACACACATTCTCATTAACATCTCATTAACATTTCTCATTAACATCTCACATAAATTTTTTATTTGTTTGAAAGGCCTTTCGATGCATTTCGATGATTTTTTTTATGAAGGTCCGCCGCGGCTTCGCTTGTTGGCGCGCCTCCGAAATGTATGATATATCATGCATGAATCAGGCTGAATTTCACCGATGGTGTGAGTGATGTTGGCTTTGAGGGCCGCTGTGGTTTGTAGCTTAAGAAAACCCCATTAGAAAAAATCTAACGTGGTCCAATCGCACGATCTCTGTGGCCAATTCACATCACCTCCACATGAGATGTCCTCAAATCGCTCTACAGAATATCCAATGTGACAAGAGCTGTGGATTCTCCTGCACACTATCAAATTTATCACACTGCGAATAGTCCTCCCGGTAGGACGATTATGGCGACCGTAAAATGGCTGCAGCGCGCCGAATGTTGCTCGAACAGAACACCCATTTTGATAAAACAATTTTTTCTTTTGCACGTGTTGTTGAACGCTATATCAGTCCATGATATCCATCTATATCCGTCCGTGATTTGGCAAAACAGACTGAATAAATCACCGAAAAATTCGACAGCTGTAGCTTCAACATTATGGCCGCTACCAACTGTCAAAGTTCGGAAGTCCCTATTGGAAGACTCTATATAATTGTCGCCAAGCTAAGGAAGAGTGGCTAAAAAAGGAATGTGCTGAGATAAAACATTTTCAAAAACACCACGATTTTCATAGTGTACATAAAAAAGGGTTCACTGGAATTGGTCTGAAACAAATATCATACATTCTTACATATGAAGAAAGAAACATTGTATTGGATATTGAAGATCAATTGACCCTATGGGAAAAATACAACAAATTCCTCTTCAATGACCAAAGAGAGGAAACAACTATTAACGATAACAATGAAACTGGAGCATTTATTTTAAAAGAAGAAATACATGCACCAATAAAATCAGCCAAAAATGGGAAAAACCTCTGACGACCTACCGGCAGATGTGCTTAAATTGATTGCAGAGCAACATTTAGATGCTGTAACTTCCCTATTTAATAAGATCTATGAAACGGAAATGATATCATAAGAATGGCTTCAGTCAACGTTTGTCAAGATTCTTAACAAGCGCATTGCCAAAAAGTGCGAAGAACACCGTACGATTAGCGTAATGAGACACACGCTATAGATTTTTCTGATGATCATCCTTCGAGGGATTAAAAAACTGTAAGAAGATATAGCAGATACCCAGTGTACCTGTAGAAAGGGAGTTGGCACAAACGAAGCCTTGTTTGCCTACAACATCTTGATGTGACGGTCTCTGGATGTCAACCAAAAGGTTGACATCCTAAACGCCCGTTTAATAGATCATAATAAGGTATTTGATAAAGTGAGTCACAAGTAACGGGAACGAAAAAACATAGACACGAGAGATATACAAATAATATTAAAACTCTATCTAAACCAAAGTGTTTCCGTTCGCGTCCAATCTGAATTGACGAAAGCAGTGGAGATCATGCGAGGAGTCAGACATCCAGTTTTCTGCAAGTGTTCTTTCTAACATCTATTCAGAAGTCTTCACCGAAACCCTTGACGGCACTTGAGATGAAGCTAGGAGTCACACAGAGGTGTGTTCTCTGGCCACTCCTCTTTAAAATCTAATCAGAAGAAGTCTTCACCGAAGCCCTTGAAAAGGATCCCGATGAAATATGAATTAACGGCACTCCACTAAACAATTTGCGATACAGTGGATTTCGCCGAAAACATGCAAGACCTTCAGAATGTGTTGAATAATGTCGTGACAGCTAGTCGCGAACTTGGGCTGACATTCCATAATTGTCACCAACACTGAAGTCCCCAATTAAAATTTGTATATGGAAGAAGGCGAAAGGCTGGAAAGAGCCGAGAAGTATAACTACATAGGTCCGTGGATTACTGTTCATAAATATCCGCATCGTATTGAGAAAGCCCGTGCATTCTTTGTGAAGATTTAAAAGCTGCTCTATAGCCGCAACTTGAGGCCAGACCGGAGAATTCGGATGCTCACATGTTGCGAATTCCTAGTCCTTTTGTATGGTGTATAAGCTTGGACCCTCAACATGTATTGGGAGAGAAAACTGGATGCCTTTAAGATGTGAGCCTACCGTAGGATGTTGACAGTATCATGAAGAGAACATGTACCAACGAGGAGGTTCTGAGAAAAATGTAGAAAGACGGATAGATACCACAGGAAGTGAAAACATTTCGGCCACATTATGATAGATCCGAAATATGGGATTTTGCGACTCATCAATTCAATCATTGGATACTGGATACATTGATACTGGATGTATCCTTTGATTTCAAAAATCAAAGGATACATCCCGCAGAACCTATGTTTCTGGAAAAAAGATGGGAAATTGGCCCTTACTAATGAAGAAAACTACAAAGAATTAGCACGATACTTCTCAGATCTGCTTAATTGACCTGAACCCACTGAAATATTTCCTGAAACAGCCCCCAGCTTCAGTCACGCAGAGTCACCTTCACCAAACCAAAAAGAAATTCTGAAAAACATTACACGATTAAAGAACAACAGAACCTCGGCAAGCGATGGGATTTTGTCAGAACTCCTCAAGAATCTAGGTCCAAATTCACTCAAGGAACTTACAGAAATTATACAGGAAATCTGGAAAAACTCCCCAAAGACTGGAAATGGGCTCTGATTCACCCACTCCACAAAATAAGGAGACAAAACAGATGTAAATAACTACAGGGGAATCTCCCTCCTTGTAGATTGTAAATTGTAGATATGGTGGTGACGACTTGTACTGCGACCTTTATAGATATATTGTACCCCACCCTCCTCCTCCAAGTGTTGGTGTACTTACCCATTTAGAGCGCCTCCTCTAATCCTGATTCCTTTAGGAATCTCAGGATCTGGATGGGATTCAAGGCCTGCAGCTCCTCTGTGTTCAAGCAGTGAGCCCCAAGGTACATCTGTCTCTTGCGGAGTAATGCTCCGCAGTCTTTGAACAGATGTATGGGGGTTTCCTCTGCTGAGCCACAGAATCTGCATCCATCGTCCTCCTCTAGGCATAGGGCCTTGATATGTTTCCTAAGTCTGCAGTGTCCCGTCATGGCTCCTGTCAGAATTCTAAACTTGTTCCTCCTTAGTTTCAGGCAAGCTTTTGTTCTCTTCTGGTTAAAAGATCCCAGCATCACTTTTAATTGCCTGAGCCCTGGAAGTTCTTTCCAGGTTTTCATCCATTTTCCTCTTATTTCTTCTTTTAAACTTTTGCGGATGGTGTTCACGCTCATACCGCAAAAGGGTTCTGGACCTATAAAGGGGCTACTGGATCCCTTGTTTGCTAGGTGATCGGCTTCTTCGTTTCCGTCTATACCAGTGTGTCCTAGTACCCAGTATAGCGTTACTTTATTATCCCTGCCAAGCTTGTTCAGCTTCCCCACACAGCCCCCTACCAGTTTGGATCTGATGGTGTATGAGCTAATTGCCTTGATGGCTGCTTGGCTATCTGACGGGATAGCAATTCGCTTTTTGCGGTAATTCCTGTCGAGGTTAAACTGTGCACATCTTTCGATTGCGTGTACTCCTGCTTGGAAGATACTTGGGGATGTTCCCATGGATTCGAAGTATCTGGTACGAGGTCCAAACACTCCTGCACCAGTGCCTTCCTTTGTCTACGAACCATCTGTATACCACTTGATGGCATTTTGCTCTATGTGGTATGCTGAGGATTCGTCGCTCCAATCGGCTTTACTACTATACATTGCTGTGTAGCTTTTCTCGAAGTGGTATTTGCATACCATTTCGTCTTTTGGTACTTCCAGCCAGGGGATCTTGGCAGCGAGGCTGTTTCGGTCTCTGCTCCCGATTATTTTACCTTTGCCCATTCTTTCCTTGCTGAATCTTACGATCGCCGATCGGCGGCGCTCTCCACCACAAGGTGCAGCGGAGTCAGATCCAGCAGCAGCTCCAATGCTGCTGTCGGACACGACCCCATCGCCCCCGTGATGCAGACACACGCCAGTCTTTGAATCTTCTCAAGCTGTTTCCTCATAGAGGCCAGCTTGATTCTACTTCCCCACGCAACTGCCCCATAAGTGATTGCAGGTCTCTGTATCATGGTGTACATCCATCGCAGGATAGTGGGGTTACAACCCCACGTTTTTCCTGCCAGATTTCTGCACACCATTAGGGCGCGTTTGGCTTTACCTACCACTGCCTCAGCGTGTCTATTCCATAGGAGTTTGCTATCTAGTGTGATACCCAGATACCTTATCTCCTGTTGGTATTCTACTGCCTTCCCATCTATGAGTATGGGATGTAGGCAGTTTAGTTTTCTTCTTCTAGTAAATGGTATAACCGTGGTTTTGCTCGGGTTGAGTTTCAGTCCCACTGTTTGACACCATCTACTAATTACTTTGAGGTCTCTCTGAACAATTTCACAGAGCGTTCCCTCAAATTTCCCTCTAGCCATTATGACTATGTCATCGGCATAACCTTGACATTTGATGTCTAGGTCGTTTAGCCTAACCAGTAGTTCATCAACTACCAGGCTCCACATTAGCGGTGATAGTATACCTCCCTGTGGGCACCCTCGAGTGCTGCTGTGGGTCTCCCTCCTTGGAGTCGGCTACAAAATTTACTCTACATGCCTGTTTAAAAGAGTACAAGAACAACTCGAGCATAAGATTGGTGAATATCAAACTGGATTCCGTCCTAACAGATCGTGCACGGAACAGATTTTCAATCTGAAAACCGTTCTAAAATTCAGGGCCCTCAGAAACCTCCCTCAATCATCTGTGCCTTCGTAGATTTCAAGAAAGCTTATGATTCAATTGATCGACAATCCCTGTTCAGCATCCCGAAATAATAAGGACTAGACACCAAAACACAAAAATTGACCATACAACCCCTTACTGACACAAAATCATCAGTAAATTCATGGAAGAAATCCCAGAAGAATGCCTTATAGAAACTGGTATCCGGCAAGGAGATGGACTATCACCCATCCGCTTCAACTTTGTCCTAGATAAGGTGATAACGGAATGGGAAAAAGAAATGAAAGCACAAAATAGCTGGAACCCAATAAACATTGGAACACAGAAAAACAAGCTCGAAATTCCATGCTTAGCCTTCGAAGATGACCTGCCTCTTCTGTCCAGCGATGAAATCACAGCAGTAAAGCAAATTGAAACTTTCCTAGAATGTGCTAAAAAAATGGGCTGCAAATCTTCTTCCAGAAAACAGAATTCTTCGCTTCAATACTAGGCGTCTCAAATTTAAATACGAAATATGGACAGATCAACGTCATTCACACAAATACCTAGCTGAAATCATCGCACCAACTGGAGTCGAAAAAATAGCTCAAAACACCAGTGTCCAAAAACTCAGAAGAGCATATGGGAGAACAAGAGATATTTACAACAAAAAATGTATGTCGTTCCATGTTAACATTAAACGTTACAATAATGAGTGACACATATACAGAGCGACACATATACAGAGGAAAAATTGACAAGTGGGAAGTTGTTCCAGAGAATGAAGTACCAAAAAGATCCGGTACCAAGTGGACGGAAGAAAGGAAGAGGATCTTTAGTGAATAGATGAAAGCATCCTGGATCCTTCGCAAGCGAATTATAAATAAAGCTTCGTTTGTTCCTAAAGGTACCAACCATGTAAAATAATAATAATAATAATATATAATAGTTTATATTATAGTTTAATAGTTTTTATTATTTATTTTTAATAGTATAATTTTTAATAGTTTTCAAAAGTTTTTAAAAAATAAATCTGTATAATTCTTGAATGGTTACAGCCTTTACTTTGTGGAAGTTCATAATTATGATAAGATGAATACGGCAACTAAGTATTAAGTTTCACTTTATTTATTTAGTAACATGTTTTATCACATCGTGACATATTCGGACTTTTAAACTATATATCAAGCTTCACATCTTCATACTAATACATACATACATATATATATATATATATATATATATATATATATATATATATATATATATATATATATATATATATATATATATATATGGGGGGGAACTGTATGGAAATGCATGTCTCTGTTGGACTTTTCTTTATTCTATGGTTTACTAGTGATTCTAGTAGATTGACTTTTAATCCTTTATCCTCTAAGTGAATAATCTCCACATTATTGTTGCCGGGGCACCGCTTCCCCGAATTTCCTGTGATATGTAAATGGTTCGCAATTGTGGAATCTGTTTTATTTTGTTTGAAACTTCTTAAGTGTTCCTTGAATCTTGTTGGAGAATTTCTTCCTGTCTGTCCCACATATACTGTCTGTCCCACTTCCACATCTGTCCCATATAAATTAATACGTGAAGAGTGCACCAGCTCTTCACATATTAATTTATATGCACCTGATTTCTTATAATCGTCTGTTTTGTCTTAGTGGCTAATATTTGATATAATGTACCTTGATTATTATGTGTTTTTTTTTTGTATATTTACTTTTTATTAGATGTTCAATATTATAGGAGATGTTGCCGAGGAAAGTAATGCATTTATAGTTTTATTTTTCTATGATTTTAGGGCATATATATGTGATAGAGCTTGTTTGTTGTTATATTTATAAATCATTTTGTCTATGATGTCTAGGTTGAAATTATTGTTACGCTATTTGTTTTATGGTGTTTCGTTAAATGTGGGTTCGTAAAAAGTTAAATGCGGTTTCGTTAAGAGGTATACTAAAAAGGCAGTGAACTATGGAGTGGAACGCTGCCATTTTATGTTGTTCTGGATGATGTGAAGTGTTATTAATTACTATGTCTGTGTATGTCGGTTTTCTAAAGATTTTAAATTCATGTTTGTCATTGTTTCTGCGTATTTGTAAGTCCTAGAAGTCAATTATTTTCTTTTATTTTCTTCTATTTCCTTAGCAAATGTTCTATTCTTATGTACTGTGTTCATATGTGTTAAAAGACTCTTTAATATTCTATTTTTCCTGTCCAACATACTAATATGTCGTCGACGTAGCTGTGCCAGTACATAAATTTATGTACTTGTTATTTTTCTAAAATTGTAATTACCAACAATTTTAACAAATATTAGTTACTAATCTCATAATTTTTATTTTTTACAGATTTCGTTAAAGTTCTACGAGCCAACAAATATTTTGTAAGTTTTCTTAAAATTAATTCATTTTCAGCAAAATAGGGTTACACCTTACATCAATTTTAATCCGTGCAAACAACCTCTAGTCGTTAGCCATGTATACATTTGCATAATATTTATATCAATTATGTTGAAGAGAAATAGGAAATTGTTTGCAAATTTTTAAAAACGGAAACATCAACATCAATTGAAACAACAACAAATGAAACTAAACTATAAAGAAAATATGATTTATATACTTTTTCTTTTACATTTCTTACATTTTTTCAGACAATTATATACAGACTATTAAGCTTAAAAAGTTCAAAAGAAACTTAGTTTTATGTAGACTAGCTAGACTTTTATATGATTTTTTATCATTTCGCTGATTGTAACAGCAAGCAAATTAGCCAAAAACAAAATATAATAATCAAAACTAGGTAAATATATCTAAATCATGTATACTTATATAGATCAGGTGTTCCTCAAGTCTATTTATCAAGACCAAATTTATGATTGTGACCTTTTTAGCAACCAAAAATATAAAATAAAGATATATAAATATTTCGGGAGGATTTGTATTGATTATATGTAACGATATATACTGATGGTCGTCTAACGCCGAATTTGGCGATTGATGGCTATCCCTCTCTTCTGCATCATTAGTTTACTTTCCTAAGTTCAGCCATTTAGCCATGACCAAAAAAATAGACTAATAAATATATAAAAATAACATATTGCATATGTTAAAATTGCGTGCATAGAAATCGGAACACTGTAGGCCCACAACTTTAGACTTTTTTTTTAGAAACTTTTTAAGAGATAAAATAAGGTAACATGACGTTTGAAAGACAATTTAATATGCTTTAATATTAGTTTCAATGTATTAATTAATCAATGTATCAATCAATATCTATTGTATCAATCAATATCAATATCAATTTTTAGCTTACCATTTCTTACCCCTATAAACGATTAGCAATTTATAGGCGTAACAAATGGTAAGGTAAAACGAATGTATTTATGCGGGTGGTTATAAAAAAATATAACAAATTTCTTAAAGATCTAAACAATCTTTCTGATTGTAATTATTGCCTCTGCAATTTGAAAATTTTTCGTTTTTATAATCTGATTAGTATTCGCAATAGTGTTAGTTTAATGCATACTGCACCGCAATGCATACTTAGCCAGCGATCTGTTATTCGACAACTGGATATGACACGCACCGCGGTTTGAGGAGTGTTCCAACGTTATGTGGAGATTGGATCTTTTCCTAGATGACCTGGTAAAGGTAGAAAGAAATTTGCAACGGCTCAGAATGACCGCTTTATTGTGACAAAATCATTTAGAGATAGTCATCCTACTGCTGTTCAACTGCAACAACAGCTCCGTGAAGTACGAAGAGTGTCTATTAGTCATTGGACAGTAAGACAAATATTGCAGGAACGCAACTTAACCCCTAAGACCCCACCACCAGACCTCCTCCGATTTGTCAAAAACTTATCGTCAAGCGCGTCTGCGTTTTGCAAGGGATCGTTTAAATTGGATGTTAGAACAATAGAGATCTATTCTGTTCTCAAATGAGACCAAAATATGTCTCTATGGTATCGATCGAAGAAGAAAAGTGTACCGGAGAATAATAGAGCGATTTGCAGAATGCTGCATTGAAGATCGGAGTGTTGGAAGTGGTATGGAAGTGGTCTCTACACGAATTGGGGTTCAATTTCTACGGGAGCATGAACCGGCACTGCTTTCATGATTAGCGTCGCCCATTGTCACGGGAGAGGAGGTTTAGCGGCTGCTAGGTACATCGAGGAGATTTTAGCAATTTATGTGGTACCTTATGTCGACTATTTCGGAGACGAATTTATCTTTATGCATGAAAATGCGAAGCCGCACACCGCAATAATCGTGCAAGATTACATTACAGAATGTAATTACAAAAACAACCGACTAAAACTTTTGGACCTATTTTTAAGATTTGCCAGCTCAACATCGATGGCATAAGTAGATCTAAGAGTGACTATCTCTCTAGTTTCTTCTGGACCATAATATCGATGTGGTTCTCATACAAGAAACTCATACCTCTGACGAATCACAGCTCCGGAAAAGGGGAAAAATCCACGGATACAGACTTATCGGTGCAACATATCACCCTCTTTACGGCACAGCTACTTATGCCCGAGCCACACTGAAGGGCGTAAAATATTATATCGTCATTATATCGTCATCTCAAGACTACGATATTTCTGCAGTGACTGTCAAAGTCGCTGCCACACTCCTGACAAACGTATACAAACCTCCTGCAGCCATCTGGCCAGACAACATCCTACCTACCGGGACCACCCATCCTTCTATGCTGGTGACTTTAATAGCCAGCACATCCAATGGAGGTACCCTCAAAACAACTAAAACGGGACAAAACTGGCGGACTGGGCCAAACACAGAGGCACCTTTCACTCAGCCAGATGGGGTACCGAGACAAATCCAGACCTATGCTTCGTGTCATCTGATCAAGAGGGAAAACCTGTCCCCGTGAACCGACATGTTCTTGAGGCTTTCACGCAGAGTCAACACCGTCCCGTGCTACTGAAGGTGGGCGCCCAGATCCCAATCATACGCGTTCTGACCTCCAGAGGTGGAACTTCTCAAAGGCGAACAGGCAGGGAATCTCGACTGCCCTCGATAAAAACATCCGATTTATTGCTCCAATGCAAATAACTACCAAGGATTTGTAAAGATGGTAACATCCACGGCCAAGAAACACATACCAAGTGGAGTAAGAAAAGAATACATACCATGCTGGACCGAGGCAAATGTGATCCTCTACGCTGAAAACTTGAAAAACGGCAGATCGGATGTTGCGAACTCCCTATTACACAACCTTGACGAAGCACGGAAGAAAAAATGGAACAAAACAACTAAGAGCCTGAATTTCCTACACTCAAGTAGAAGGGCATGGAGCCTACTTAAGAAGCTGGGAGCCGATTCACCTGAAGCCTGCCAACGTCACGGCCGATCAGGTAGCGAACCATATAGTGAACCTGTCCTGACCCAGAAAAGATAAATCCCACACGACTGAAATCAAAAAGGAATTCAAGGCCCTCAAAAACTCCTCTCTAAGGTGTGAGCAGCTGTCTGGTGAATTTACCACGGACAAAGTCACAAAAGCCCTTCAATCCTTAAAGACCGGCATGTTACCCGGGTTTGACACAATACACCCGGAATTCCTTGCTTACGGTGGAATAAACACGAAGCGCTGGCTGGCAAAATTCTTCACTAATATTCTCGAAGCCGAATAACTGCCAAGCGAACTTAAAAGATCTAAAATCATCGCCATTCTGGAAAGCCTGCCGACCTCCACGGCAGCTACCGACCAATTGCCCTCCTATGCGCTATATATAAATTACTTGAGAGACTAATCTACAGCCGAATAAGCCCACGAATCCTGGACATCTTACCTGTGGAACAAGCTGGTTTCCGACCTGGAGGCAACTGCAAAGATCAGGTTCTTGCACTTCTCACCTATATCGAGAGAGGCTTTGAGGAACGCAGTAAAACAGGAGTAACCTTCATAGACCTAACAGCTGCTTAGGATACTGTCTGGAGAGAAAGCATAATGTATAAATTCCTGACAACCATAAAATGTAAGAAGCTGACTGCACTAGTGAGCAACATGCTCTCCAATAGGTCCCTTCAGACTGTAATGAGGGGGACACGAAGCAGACCCAAGCTGCTTAATAACCTCAAGGTTCAGTCCTGGTTCCACTTCTTTTCCATTTATACGTGGCTAACCTTCCACAAACAGCAAGCCGCAAGTTTTTGTATCCCGATGATTTGGCCCTGGCAACCCAGCATTCGAACATGGGAAACATAGAAGTCGCCGTGTCAGCGGACCTAGACATTCTGTCGGACTACTTTAGGAAGTGGAGGCTGACACCCAGCCCTGCGAAAACCGAGACCTGTTGTTTCCATCTCAACAACAGAATGGCATCTACCAGCCTAAAAGTCACTCTAAATGGCACTGTTTTACGCCACAACTACAACCCCAAATACCTTGGCGTTACGTTGGATCGTACTCTCTCGTTCAACAAACACCTGACCAACTTGACAGCGAAAATAAGGACCCGCAATAATATCCTATACAAGCTGGCTGGATCGACCTGGGGAGCTGATGCTCCAACCCTGCGTACTTCTGCACTTGGTCTTGTCTACTCAACGGCCGAATACTGCGCATCGGCTTGGATAAACAGCCCCTACGTACGTAAAATCGACAAAGTTCTGAACCAAACGATGAGAATAATTACGGGATCCATTAAACCTACACCAATCGAAAGGCTGCCAGTGCTATCTCACATAGAGCCGCCGAGAGTCCGCAGAAAGCAGTTTTCCTGGTCCGAGAGTACAATAAAATAACCGCGAATCCGGACTTACCAATCCACCAGGATCTCATACATTTTAATCGACTAAAGTCTAGAAGCCCCTCTGTCAGAACGGCAAAACAGCTAATCACTAACAATTTTGACGGATACGAGGATTGGCAGTCGGACTGGCAGGGTAAAGTCTCACCGACCTGGCACGCCCTACTCAACTCTAAAGAACCACCACCTGGTTTTAACCTGCCCCGCAAGCTCTGGGTTCGACTGAATAGAATACGTACTTTATACGGCAGAAGTGGTTCGGCACTCATAGGTGGGGAATGCGCCCCAGTCCAGAGTGCGAATGCGGTGCTGCCTCTCAAACAATGGAACTCATCACCCGCGAATGGCCGCAAACAGTCTTCCCTGGAACGAGCGACGACTTGTTACACGCGACACTGGAGGCTATCTCCTGGCTCGAACAGTTACGCCTGGAGCTGTGATAATAAAGACAATAATTGCAATTATGTTTGTGATATATGTGCTAGTATTCTAGTTATATATACCATATTTTCTCTCTCTCCTATGTATGTTCGAATAGACCATAAGCTAAATAAATAAACATTACAGAAATCGGATTTTTGGTTTTGGAGTGGCCAACATGCAGTCCCGACCTAAATACGATAGAACATTTATGGGATGAACTTAAACGAAAATTTCGAGCTAGTCTTCGTGCCCCTACGTCGATCCTAGAGCTTATTGTTGCAGTAGAAGAAGATTTTCATAATATCCCACAAAAAACAATAGCGAACTTGATTGGATCTATTCTTAATCGTATGAGAGATGTTATTAGGGCATGAAGGGGTCATACCCATTATTTAAAATTTGATGTTAATTGTCAATTACCATATTTCTTTTAGTAATTCAAAAAGTTAATTTGCTTCATGTCTTAATTTTAAGTATGTTAAACACAAGAAAACACACGAATATTTCGCGAAATAAATTTTAATGAATTTAAACTCATATTAAAGTATATGAAATTGTCTTTCAAACGACATATTTCTTTATTTCAGCTAATAAATACTTTCTATAAGAAAATAGTTAAAGTTAAAAGTTTGCAGTGAGCAAGTTTAATAATTAAATTAATTAAAGGATTCATAAAGAAACTATAGTATTCTTGCGATGTCCTCTCACGTATGGCAATGAAACCAGGATAACTGACTACACTAAGAAAATGACAAAACTCTGAAGATTAACACTGCAGACAGTGTTGGTGATTCGTTGTCTCGCTGCACCAGGAGTGACACAAAGTGCGTCATTACTAAACTCTTATAAATGTTTCAAGATATTTTACATTAAAATCTCGCGACATCAAATGGGATCGTGACCAATAGTTTATCAGGGGTTCTGATCTAGATCATGTATATTTATCCAGATGTTCTCAAATTTGTGCTCGTCTTATTTATCAAAACAGAAAAGATTTTATTTAAATTTTATTTTAAACAAAAACAGAAACCTATCTATTGGTTGCAATTTTATTTGAATTAGATTTTCGGTTGTGTGATATTCAAGTTTTAAGTCTATTATTAAAACAAGCGAGTCGATTTCACGCAAAGTTTTCTTCATTAATAGAACCACTAAACAATGTGCAAACTTCGACAAGCACGTCCTATGGTAAATCATTTATTCAGTTTGTTCTTTAACATTCAAGTTTCTCTAATAATAAAGCTAACTAGTAATTTTAACAAAATCAACGAAGACGTTTTTTTGGAAACCGATATTAAACGGAGAGGAATCAATATTATGAAATCGTGTTTTAAAAACTTATTTATTTAACGAATTTCCTTCGATTTATAAAATCAAACGAAACTTTGCGAATTCGTTTAAGCTAGAACAAGAATCTTGGAAATTAAGGTATTTTTCTAAAATCAAAGTAAACTGACCAGAAAATGATTTCGCAATAAATTTTAATATAACTTTATTCAACGTCCAACAAAAATTCCTATTGAAATTTCGTATTGAAAAATTAAATTTTCTTGAAAAATATATGCATCGATTTGTTTGTTTCATTGGTAGTATTTGTTGTTGCTTTTAGTTTTGGGTAAAACTTGATAAGAAGTAAAATACTATCGCGATTTATTCATATTTTCGCATGGAAATCAGTGCTTGTAACTGAAAAGCTTAATATGTTCCAAGAAAAGAATTAAGAAATTGTTAAGTATTATTAAGTATTATTAAGTTCTAATTCACTCTTACAATTAGACTTAGAAAATGAATAAATATAATTATAAATACAATTTGGTTTCCTGCACTATCGTGCCACGAGAGACCACGTGTGTTAAAAACACTCTATCCAGATAAAAATTAATAATACTGAACATTAATAGACCGGTTTCTGCCTTTTGTCTTCATCAGTATGGTATTTAGCATCTAATCTCAAATTAAATTAAAATTAAATGTAAACTAAAACTGAGTGTATTGTCTGAAGGGAAATGTATTATTGATAACATTTGACATCATATTTATATAGAGCCAGGTGCAGACAAATCTTTTAGACCACCGTTCTTGTAATATTGAAAATGCACATAGTAATTTCTCCCAATGTTATATTATCCGCTAGTATAGCAAACACACGTGATGGTCTAAAATATGCCTGTTCCTGGCTCTATATAAATATGATAATGTTAAATGTTAGCATTTCCCTTCGAGTACTACTGCGTAAATTATATTTTATATATAATTTTATTTAAATTTAAGATTATATGATAAATCCATACTGATGAAGCAAAAAGGCAGAAACGCGTCTATGAATGTTCATTATTATTAATATTTATCAGGTTATAGTGTTTTTAGTAACCCACATGGTCTCTCGTGCCACGAAAGTGCAGGAAACCAAATTCTACTTATAATTATATTTATGTATTTTAAAAGTTATGAGTGAATAAGAACGTCGTAGTTTCTTAATTATTTTCTTGTAGTATTGAAGATTGACATAGTAATTTATCCTAATTTTAATATGTTCTGACTAATCTTAAGACATTGCACTCACTGCTTCATTGAACTATGGAAAATAGAAAATGCTATGAAAACCATCAAATTAACCAAAAATTATTACATTGCAAACCAACCAAAAATTATTAAATCGAGAAAACTGTGTAAAATTCTATGAATTTAATATTGTTGTTAAAATCCTATAAAATTAAGCTAACTTTTTATAACTTTCATTAGTTATGAGATTAAAGATTTTAAACATCACTTTGACCATCTAGCCTTGATTCTGTTACCAAGCATTCTTCTCGAACTGTGTTTTACTTACAATTAGTTTGGATATTTGTAAACTGTATATCGATGGCTTACATGCAAAACCTTGTAAGTTTGTTTTAATAATTTCACAGGATAGCAAGAAAACCTTGCCTTTTTCAATTACTTGTGTCATTTCATGTGTTACATTTTTGAAATTAAAACTTCTATAGCCGCGCTGAATGACATTTGGGTAGAGGGTAAACTTATAGATTTGCGTCATCGTCATCAATAGCTGCGTTCTATAGACAAAATTTCTATTACTCAAAGATGTGTTCAAAAGAACACATCTATACGCATATGTTTAAAGTTGGCTCTGAACGTCAAACTTAATAGTCAAAGTTTTTGGCAATGTTGACAGAACGTAGCGTTTCTAAGGAAATATCAACCCGTAGAATTAGTGTGCAGTACAAGAGTAAAATGCAGTACCATGGGAAATGGTACAGAACAGCATAGTTAAAACGAGTGAAAAAATTCTAAAGCCCGATATAACGAAAAAACGTAGAAAGTGCTGGATGACTGACGATATCCTAAGACTCATGGAAGAAGGAAGACGACACAAAAATACAGACAAATACAAGGATTTAAACAAAACCATTAGGCAGCTAATAAGAAAAGCAAAAAAGAAAAGAATCCATGAAGAATGTTTGGAAATAGAGAAGTTGGAAAAGAAACACGATGTCTTAAACCTACATAGAAAGGTGAAACTGGTAACTGGAACGCATAGAAAACGGGTATATGGTCAATTAGTAGACAAAAACGGAACCATAGCATCAAATGTCACGGAGAAGCTTGCAATATGGAAAGAATACAAAAATACTTTATTTGAAGATGATCGACCATTAAACCCACCAACAATTACGGGAATTACTGGTCCTAATATTATAACAAGTGAAGTGAAGAACGCCATCAAACAAAGCAAGGATGGTAAAGCAGTGGGTCCAGATAACACGCATGCAGAAGTTTTGAAGCTGCTGGACGATGAAAGTATATCGGTAATAACTTCTCTATTTAATAGAATTTACAACAGCGGAGTGATACCAAGGGATTGGCTAAAATCTGCGAAAAAATGCGAAGATTATCGAACTATCAGCCTAATGAGCCATATCTTAAAACTATTCCTGAAGATTATTCATGGTAGAATCTATAAGAAATGCGAGGAAAACATCAGCAGCACGCAGTTTGGATTCCGAAACGCACTAGGAACAAGAGAAGCATTGTTTTGCATCCAAGTACTGTTTCAGAGATGCAGGGATGTAAATTATGATATATACGCTTGTTTGATAGATTATCAAAAAGCATTCAATAAAATACACCACGATAAACTTATCAACAAACTTCAGAAGATTGGACTGGATCCAAAAGATTTTCGCGTAATAGCCAACTTATATTGGAACCAGACTGCTGTGGTAAATGTAGAGGACCAGACCACCGACAATATTGAGATTAGGAGAGGAGTAAGGCAAGGATGTGTTTTATCACCTCTGCTATTTAACATCTACTCTGAAGAAATATGTAAAGAAACACTCTTAAATATCAACGAGGGGGTCGTGGTTAATGGTGAAATAATGAATAACATCAGATATGCCGATGATACGGTAGTCTTCGCTAATAGTCTCGAGGGTCTGCAGCGGTTGAAGTCGGAAGTAGTAGCCTCTAGTAAAGAATATGGTCTCTTACTGAATATCAGCAAAACAAAATATATGGTAATAAGTAAGATCCAAGCACCACCCGGCCGACTCTTTATCGGCGGTACAGTGGTCGAACGTGTAGCAACAAATACATACCTTGGTTGCATGGTAAATGACCAATGGGACCACTCGCTGGAGATAAGGAGAAGAATCGAAAAAGCCAGAGCCACATTTATAAAAATGAAGAAACTATTTAGCAGTCATGATCTCTCACTGTACATCAAGATGAGACATATTAGATGCTATATTTTCTCCATACTTTTATTTGGTCTTGAGTCGTGGACCTTAACTGAAGCATCCTGCAAGAAATTAGAGGCATTTGAAGTATGGCTTTATAGACGCTTGCTAAATATTAATTGGACGGATAAAGTTGCGAACATCGAGGTACTAAGAAAAATGAAAAAGGAACCAGAGTTACTGTTTACCATCAAAAAACGTAAACTTGAATACTTCGGTCATATAATGAGAAATGGAGAACGATATCGACTGCTGTAGCTCATACTGCAGTGCAAAGTAATAGGATGCGGAGGACCAGGCAGAAGAAGGATATCTTGTATGAAGACCCTGAGGCAATGGTTCAATTCAACAACAACGGAATTATTTAGAACAGCCGCAAATAAAATCCAGATTGCAATGATGTTCGCCAACATTCGAACCGGATAGGCGCCCGCAGAAGAAGTACAAGAGTAAGTACTTTAACGGATGTACTAGTAGATATACTAGTGCCGGACTATTGGAATGTTCTGATTACTGGATTGTATCGAAGAATTCATGATAAATCAAGAATCAGACCCATCAAAGTTTTAGGCAACCAAATGTACTTGTGTGCTCTCCAAAGGAAGGAAACTCCAAAATATAATTAATAGTCATCAATATAGAGATAAGAATAAGAGACTCTTGCAATAGTTAATTTAGAAATTCCTAAACATCGAACAAACACAGCTGATAAGGAGTAAAAAATTAAACGTCGAAAGAATATTCCAAACAAAAATTAATTTACATACAGATAAATCTTCATAAGGCATGTTTCTAAAAGTCAAAATTTCCATAACCCACACATTGCAGACCCATCAACACGAAATGTGTCATAGGTATATTCTACCAATTCATTTTGCTGACCTCTCAACACAGAATCAACCAAACATTCCGGATTCAAATTCATATTATGATGATGACATTAACAGTCATTCTCCTTCAGAAGTGAGTTATGTTCCAGAATTACATAAAACAATACTAACAAACTATGTACCAAATTTGATTAATTAACATACTGATAAATCCTCAAAACCAGTTTTAAAGCTGTTTTTTCAAAAGTTTTCACTTCAGTCGGCAGGGACTGACTGCCTATATTTTTTTAATAGAGTGTTCTGGGGGTGCCATATTAGTCATTTTACGTTGTAAATAGGCGAACTCAGCCTCGCCTATTTACAACGTAAATAGTAAATAGGTGAAGAAATGCTGAATCCCACGATACTAAAAACTCGATTTTTAATATTTTTGACTTACGTGGTTTTACTCGTAAGCCAGCAATATACGGTCCCTGATATTTATAATGACATTTAATATGCACTACATTTAATGTGGAATACTTAGCTAAAATAAAACTAAGTGTCTAAGGTATAAATATATTGCATTCAGTCATCCAGAAATCCTGTTTTCAGCTATGTTTAAAGTTTGAACTTTCTAGCTCATCGGGAAATTAGTTTAAAATTTATTGTCAAAATTCCACCGAACAGACAAGAAACCGGCGAGAGAACGGGAACCGTATTGGACAAGAGAACTGACAAGAAAACGACTTAATAAATCCTTAAAATAAAAATATAAAATAATTTCTTCTGTAAAATATTTTCGTGTTGACTATAAATAAAACCGTGGAGCGTGCACGAAAATAATGTCAATTTAGTTTAGCGGTTCACGCTTTTATTTATAGTCAATACGAAGACAAAATCTTTGATAACAATCTTTAGGCATATTGATGATATGATACATAATGATTTCACGTCACCCAAATTAATTTAATACAATTTTGGCCACAACAGTTTGGTTAACTGGACCGATATCGTTCACAATCTATTGGAACTGTATCTTTAGAATATATTTCCTTTCCATAGTGACTATAAACTATTAAAGATAACGTCATTGTAGGCTGGCGCTCCAAACTTGTATTTATAGTCAACAGGGTAAGGAAATATTTTGTAAAAAAGTAGTTCCAGTTAATGGTGAACAATATCGGTTCATCTTAACAGAATTGTTATGATCGAAATATAATATATGAAATTGATTTGGCTGGCGTGTAATCACCATGTATCATATCATCAATATGACTATAGGCCCGCGTCAACATTTTATGCGGCCCGCAAAGCATTTTATGAATTACTTAAAAAATAATATATATGTATAATAAAAAAAAGTTGCTTTTGTGATCGTGTCCTGCCAAACTATTACTTCACTGCGAAAGTAATTAGAAATGTATCTATTCTCTCCGTGCATAACCGCGCTTAGGGCCACCCTTTGTCTCCTATTCAATACATTTTTTTACCGGTTAACTGAAGATTCTGGTCTCTGCAATGCCTTTGCTGAATTGTCAAATAAAGTCGGATTATAACTTGGGCTTTCTGGATTTTCGGACTTTTTATTGCCATGCTATTTGTATATTTACAACCAGCAGGGCAAACACTTTCAGACACACTTTTAAATTTTCCATTCACTTGATAAATAATGATTTTCAGGAAATAAATTTTCTCGCATTTTCCGAAGATTTCACCATGTCATAACTTTTTAACGGCTTGTCACAGGGACTCTAATTGGCACCAATCGATTCAGCATCTCAAAATTAGTCGGAAAACGTATATCATATCACTAGGAGGCTTTTATTTAAAAAATACTATCGAACCGGGAACTCAAGATTGCGGAAACGATAAAATAATAACATCATTTTTTTGGTTACGGTGAAATATAAAAACGTATCTGAAATCATTTTTGCTGCTGATGGCAAATATGCAAATTATATTTCGCTAGCTGTCTCCGTTCACTATGTCATGCTAAAGTTGAGTAAAATTTTAAGACATTTCGGCATTCGAGTAGAGATCTTGGAAACTAATGAATTTCCCGCGGATAATAAAAGTAACGATGCCGCAATCCGTTTTTCAATTATCTGCAACCGTTTCTGAGATATCGACTTATCAAATCGACAATCCTAAAATTTCAGTTTTAAATTTCTCAATGAATAATTTAATCTTTCGAAACAATTTACACATCGACTTGTTCGTCTTGTCGAGTTGTTTCTGTGTGCCGAAAATGATTTCATTACTGTTTACCGTTCTTGAGAAAATGGAAAAAACCGAAAAAGCATATTTTTTGACCGAAATGATGAAAAAAAAATTTCACGATTTTTTTTAAAAGTTCAATTTTTTCAAAAGTTTCGTTTAGTTCATTTCGCTCTAAAGTTGCAAATAAGCGAGATATAGCTTATATCTTGGGTATTTTGAGCATTTAAACCGAATAAATTGGAATATCGTGTTCAGCACTTCCATTTCCCTCGGATAAACTGAAAAATTGAAAAATTCATCGTTTTAATCAGCAAAACAGATGCATTTTCGGTTCTGTACAACCCTTTCGGAAACAACAAATCCCAGCGAAATCATTTTCGGCAGTCTGAAACTATACAAGAAAAGAAAATCGTTTTGTAAATTGTTTGCAAAGATTCAATTTTTTAATGCGAAATTCTGAATTCAAATTTTCCAATATATTGACTTCCATATCTCAAGAACGGTTGCATATAATTTCTCTATTTCTTTAAACAAATACAACATAATGACAGAATAGAAGAGAGCAGCAAGCAACATAAATTAAAGAAATTTTATAAATTCCCATACATTCCAAATTTAAGTGAAAAAATCAATAAAATTACAAACAAATTAGGATGTAGTTTAGCTACATATAATATTTCAACAACCAGAAGGTTCTTCACAAAATTAAAGGATAAAACTCCTAAAATGAATTGTTCTGAATTAATTTATAGTATTCCTTGTAAGGATTGTACAAAATTATATATTGGACAGACAGGACAATATTTAAAAAAACGAATTCAACAACATAAAAATGATTGTAAATCTAACACTATCTTAAATATTGGTAAAACAGCTTTAACAAAACATAAATTCACTCTTAAACATAGTCTAGATTTTGAGAACTACAAAATTATTGAATTCGAAACAAATAAATTTAAACGTAATATTAGTGAAATGTTAGCCATCAAAAAATACAAAACAATGAACTTTAGAGAAGATACTAATAACCTTAGTAAAATATATGTTCAAATTATAAATAATATGATAACCGATAACAGTTAAATAATATAAAATTTGGTAATGTGTATAAATCAAAGAAAATTTTTAAGGAAAATGTAAAAAATTGTCAAATATATGTATTTTGTAATTGATTTGTCAATTTAAACAAAATATATATATTTTTGTTAATAAAAATTATTAACTTTTGTTAATTTGTTTATTTAAGCATCAAATTTTGATTTAAAAATTTATTTATTCATTTATAACATCATAATAATTTTATAACATCATAAAAAATAATAATTTTTAATTTAATAGAAAAAATTTAGAGGTATGTCTTATTAATGTTTTAATTATAATTTGTAATTAATTTTATTTTTGTAATTTTAGCCTATGATTAAGATGTTAGTTTTCACATCGAAACTAGTAAGGCAAATAAATTATTAAAATTATATAAGAACTTTATTTCCCATTACCAATAAAATATAAAAAAATGAAAAAAAAAAAAAAATTAATAAATAATGATTTTAAGGAAATATATTTTCTTGTACTTCGGTCATAAGGTTCTTAAAAGTGTCACCTTTGGCGCTAGTGCTGTTGCGCTCAAAGTGAATACATAGTACTTACAATAGGCTGTCCTAAAATCTTATTTTTTTACGTATACCTTTTAAAAACTTTCATAATATAAGCCCGTATAAAAAATATAAGACCGATCTATGAACGGCAGCCCGTGCCGGCTAGCGATTTCAGCTTGTTCATACAAGTTGTGCAGGTACTATGCTATACTATACTATACTGCGACCTGTGCCTATGTGTTTTATTTGTCATTTCACACGTAATCTTTCAGATTATTAGTACGCTGCTGTATATTGCATAAATATGTCGATTGAGTAACGAAGTTATAAACAAAATATGTTCCTTATCGAATTGCCATCAAATAAATGATGCAAAATTACCATCTATTCGACAAATTTTCGCTGTCTTATTTTACAATATTCACGCATTCAAGCTGACTATCAGTGAAAGTTCTAATGCTGTGATTAAGGAGTGCATTCTATTTTCGGATCCCATAAAGACATTTGCTAACTGCGTGAAGAAACTTGTTGATTTATATCATGTTTAGAGAGAACTGCAGAACCGTTAAGAACCGTCAAAATTGTTTTGAAAGAGGCCTTGATAACTTATTTGATATTGCATATGATGATGCCTCTGAAAGATTGAAAATAGAAGAAGATGAAGTATTTTTGAAAAAACAGAGAGAGCCAGGTCATGTTTAGCTGCTGTTTACACAACCTTGAAGTATATAAAGACGGGTGTTCCATCGACTTCTACTACATAGAACATAGAACATCTACAAAATTCAGACAAAAAACAGATTCTGAATACTGAAGTCAGCTTACCAGAGATTTCCTGCCCGAAAAGAGGTAGGAAGAATATGTGAACTCAGCATAAGAGGCTCCGTTTACATTCTTTATGAGATCGTAGAAGATAGTATAGTTCATGAGATCGCCCTTGGTCTGAGCAGCGAGGATTTCCCATTTAACAAATCCTGGATCCAGCGGATTCGTACTCGAAGAAGAAAATTCAGATCAGATATATTAAAAACAAACTTTAAGAACAATATACCTGACTGTATGTACCCTTTAAAAGAAGAACGTTTGCCAATAATCGCCCCATTTTACGGCAGAAAACAGCTTCTTGCCTTCTACATCCGCCTTAATTGCCCTTTACGACTGACACCTTAATATCAAGGTACACGTAAGATGTTTCGACACAAATGCTTCGAATACTGGCCGTATCAATGTAGCTTGTGCTATTTTGAAACAGACTTTGGAGAGAATTTTTACTTTTTGCATGTCGTCATCATGTTTATGAATTGGTCCTAAAAACTACGTTTTTAGGCTAAGATAAAGCAAATTACTAGCAGCCCAGATATGTAGATCTTCAAAGAGTTCAAGTGACAATTGCAAAACATCGATTCAAATGACATTGAACTATGCTTTGATTTCTTAAAAGAACGTTGCTGAGACAAACATTACGTCTTTGCTAATGTTTTATAAACCTGAATTAAACAAAGCTTTTATAAGAGACGATTATCGCGAATTTGTCGAACTAAGCACAGTGTGTTTCAGAGATTCAGAGAAGAAAATAAAAATCAAGCAATAGGTTTGATCTATGTATTGGATAAATGGCGAGAGCGATATACTCTTTAAAAATATGTTTGCTTCAATCTCAATTCAGAATGATTGCGAAGGGCAAAAAGGCCTGCAAGATGTTATTTATTGTCATATTATATGTAAAACCTTGACTGGAATGCACAGTATACACAATGCACGATTAATGTACCTAACCAGTCGATGGCCAATTGTTGTAGTTGTAGATGTTTGTGTTTATAAGTATAACAATAAATATGTTTTATTATTATTATTATTGTACCTAACCAAGATTTGTCCTTCTTGCATGCGCTAAAAGACGAAAAAGCTGACATAACAGTTTCTAAAAGCGATATAAGCAAGTTTAGCCACCAGCCACCACCTATGGTATTTTTGTGAAGAGAGTCATTTTATAACTTTTTGACAATGAAGTTGATATTCAAAGCAAGATTAAAATCTCAGATTATGGCAGACGCTATTCGCTCCGTGCATAACCACGCTTAGCGCCATCAATGACCAAAAGACAACTTCGTCCCTGATAATGGTGTATAAAAACATAAGCAATAAGCAAAGGCAATAGACAAAAAATTATTAATTTTATAAAATATACCATACCAACATTTAACAGCAATAAAAATCTTAGGTTTTGTAGCAAATAAATTCAAAAAATGTAATATTTTCATTAACAAAAATTATTTGAATGGCGGCTTTGAAAGTATCATATTGGATAATAGTATATTACGTAACGAGAGTTGTAAGAAGCATATTACGTACGAGCGGAGCAGTTATGCACGACCCGCGTAGCGGGGAGTGCGTAATTCCGCGATTACGTAATTGCCTTAAAACTCGAGTTATGTACTATACTTTATCTACGACCACACTAATTTGTTTCTGTTTAATAAATTCTGTTTGATAACAAATTTATTTCTTATTAGGTTATGTTTATTTAATTATCATTATTTAACATTATAATAAACAAACAGTTGTATTTTCATATATTACTGTTACTCGACATAATTTAACTTGAAAATAAATACATTCTTAATGGTTATATACCTTATTATTTTGTACTTATTTGGATTGAATCGAAATAAGAGTGATCATATAGAGACAACCTAATGTACGCAATGTCAATTTCCATTAGTTTGAATTGTGGCACGGGAGGCGCTGAACTTATGAGCACGTAGTAGCAGCTATCAACCAATGGTAAACCAAACGCACGTGTCCGTTATCAATCATTCCGTTATCAAGTTTTCATTAATCGCGGACTGTTACATACATGTGTGTTATGATGTATTTACCTAGTCCACGAACTGTACAATAATGAGCATTTACAATAGTGGTCGTAGATAAATATATTTACGCAGTCTTACAGTCTTCTGATGAGCAAAATTGGGAAAACCATCGATTATCCAACTTGAGAAAGAAATTTTTGCAAAACCGTTTATGACTTTAAATTTCAGAAAAGTTATGGGCCATTTTTTTGACGTACAATACTCAGAACTGTAAAAAATAAATTGTTCTTTTAGATTAGTATTAAAACATGAAAAGGAAGGTTGTAGCGGGGATTGTTATATCTCAGGGGGAGATAGTCGGGTTCTGGCCCAGTAAAGCACAACAAATGGGTTTAACAACTATATTCAAACAATAAGTACAATAAAATAACTTCTGTAAACTTCGGATGATTCTAGACTAAGGTCCGCAAGGGAGCGCATAGGTAGAGATTGTTCAAACGTCCAGGTAGTCGTCCACAAGGGAGCTAGTTCTTCTTCAGTAGGGGGGTGCGCTGAGGGTGGACTGGGTGGGGGTGCGGTCGATCGGAGGTCCTCGTGCGGGTGTTTTCCGTGGAGGGGACGTGTAGGCAAGGTAGCGACGGTGGCGCTGCCCAAGCGGGCGCGCTGCCCAAGCGGGCGCGCTGTTATGTTACAATCTCCCCCTCAAAACCACAAGTCGACCCGACGCCTGGGTTTTCTTTTTATTGGGTCGTTTTCCGGGGTCTTCCTCGTTTCCTTAGAGAGGTAACCGGAGTGACTTTCTCTTTGTCGGGATCTTCCTGGAATTGGCTCAGGGCTGATAAATTGGTTGCCGTTATCGCTTATAAATCTTCGGGGTAGTCCGAAATGTAGGAAAACTTCGTTGACTATGGTCCAGGCACAGGCGTCAGCAGTGGCCTGAACTAACGGGAACATTTCCGTCCATTTGGAGGCGTAGTCTTCCACAATGAAGATCCATTTTCCATCTTTTGGCCCTGGGGGTAAGGCCCCGAACAAATCTATGGACAGCACTTCGATTCGTCGTTGTGCCGCTGGTATTTGGAGTAGTCCTGCAGGTTTTTGATTGGACGCTTTGTATCGTTGGCAATCGGGGCAGTTGCGTATGTACTTTGTGATTGTGGTTCGCATTCCAGGCCAATAGTATTTGTGTCGTAATTTCCGTAGGGTGTGCTACATTCCATAATGTAATGCTTTGGGAGCGTCGTGGTATTTGTTCAGAATTTCCTGTTGTTGTTTGGGAACGACCAGTTGGGCATCCTCGAAATCGTCGTCCTGGGTGTAATGGTATAGTACTCCTTAATTGAGTAAGTAACCTCTGGATGTCCAAGGGGTTTATTCTTCTGGCGTTCCTTTTTCTAGGAGATCAATTATTTTTTTCAACTCCGGGTCTCCTAGTTGGCCTCCTCTGATCTCTAACGGATAGTCTTCCATGTCCTCCGCTTGTTGGGGCGGTCGTGATAGTGTGTACGCGACCACGTTTGATTTCCCTGGTGCGTATTTAATAGTTATGTTGAATGGTTGAAGCTGCAGTGCCCATCGGGCGAGGCGTCCACTAGGGGATTTCAACGTCATTAACCATTTTAACGGTTGGTGGTCAGTAATGATAACCGTGGGAGCATCTTCTAAATATGCTCGAAATCGCTGCACCACCCAGACAATAGCGAGAGTTTAACGCTCCATAGTTGAGTAGTTTCTTTCAGCGACGGTGAGTAGGCGGCTGGCGTACTCGATGGGGTGCTCATCAGGTTCCTCCCCCTGGAGTAGAGCTGCGCCGAGGGCGTAATTACTGGCGTCGGTACGCAGTGTATAACCTCCTGATGTATTGGCCTGTTTTAGAATGGATGCCTTGGTTAGAGCGTCTTTTAGTTTCTCATAAGCGGCGTTTTGTTCTGGTTGCCAGGTGAAGACAGCTTTTTTTTTGTTAACGAGCTTAATGGTTTCGCTATTTGGGTGAACCCAGGTATGAACTTGCGGTATGCAATCAGCTGCATGTTTGTAAGAAGAACTGTAATTGTCGTACATTCTTGGGAACTGCGTGTCCTGTATGGCGCATACTATCTCGGGATTAGTACGGATTCCGTTTGTAGAAACTATGTGTCCGAGGTATTTTACCTCGCGACAGGCAAAGCGACATTTCTCTCGGTTCATCCGTAATCGGTACATTCTGAGACGGGTGAAGACTTGTTCTAGATCGAAAAGATGTCTTTTTGAGGACGATAAGACGATTATGTCATCCAGGTACGCGAGTAGGGAGATGTGGCCGAGTCCGGCCTTAAAATGGTTTATCAACCTCTAGAAGGTAGCCGGGGCGTTTCGGAGTCCAAAAGGAAGTCTTTTGAATCGGAAGATTCCAAATGGCGTCACAAATGCGGTTCTGTCCTGGTCCTTCGGGTTTACTGGCACTTAATAATAGCCGGCTAGTAGGTCCATAGTAGATATGAAAGCTGAACCTCCCGTTGATTGCAACAAATCGTCTAGTCGCGGTAGCGGATTTACTTCGGGTTTAGTAATAGCGTTAATTTTCCTGAAGTCCACGCACATCCTTATACCTCCTCCTGGTTTGGGGACAAGGACCACTGGAGAGGCCCATGCGCTGTCGCATTCTTCTACGACGCCTAGGTTCAGGAGCATTTGGACTTCTTCCTCTAATCTCTTCGTCTTCTGTGGGGTCAAACGATACGGGGGACTAGCAATTGGGGGATTTGTCCCTGTGTCGATGTGATGTTTGGCGAACGGGGCCCATAAAGGGGCCATTTAGGTGGCCCATGCTCGTTGAAACAGTCTCTGAATTGGTGCAGGAGCTTATTTATTTGCTGCACATGGTCTGGCGAGAGCGCATTTCCTTCGTTGATTGGTCTCAGATCCAGGGTTGATCCTTGGTTCGTCTTGGTATGCCAAGTCGATGGATGGCATGTGTGGTGTCGGCCCACCGTAAATCGGTTCTGGAGAAGACTTCTCCTGTGGATGACCCATGAGGGGGTCGTTCGGGAACGTGGATCTGTGGAGGATGGGTTCGTGGTGGAGTGGAGGGCAGAAAGGAGAGTAATGGCCCGTAATCGCGGGTCAAATCGGACCATGCGTCGCTTTCCATCAAGTCCTGGAGATGCATCATCTCGTTGGTTTTGACGCGGGGGTTGTCTTCACGGGGAGAATTCGTTTCAATGTTAGATGGTGGTAAAGACAGTTCTCGGTCCTTCGAGAGGAAGTGATAGACTTCGTGCCGGTTTTTATGAAATTCATAGGTGTTGCATGCGAAGTTGACCACTATAGCTATAGCTTTCGCGAAGTCCACGCCTAACAATGTGACTGTGTCGGGACCTCCTTGTGTATATACGAAGGGTGTTTGCATGGTTCTTGTTTTCAGCGTGACATCCTTGGTTCGTCTTGGTATGCCAAGTCGATGGATGGCATGTGTGGTGTCGGCCCACCGTAAATCGGTTCTGGAGAAGACTTCTCCTGTGGATGACCCATGAGGGGGTCGTTCGGGAAAGTGGATCGGTGGAGGACGGGTTCGTGGTGGAGTGGAGGGCAGAAAGGAGAGTAATGGCCCGTAATCGCGGGTCAAATCGGACCATGCGTCGCTTTCCATCAAGTCCTGGAGATGCATCATCTCGTTGGTTTTGACGCGGGGGTTGTCCTCACGGGGAGAATTCGTTTCAATGTTAGATGGTGGTAAAGACAGTTCTCGGTCCTTCGAGAGGAAGTGATAGACTTCGTGCCGGTTTTTATGAAATTCATAGGTGTTGCATGCGAAGTTGACCACTATAGCTATAGCTTTCGCGAAGTCCACGCCTAACAATGTGACTGTGTCGGGACCTCCTTGTGTATATACGAAGGGTGTTTGCATGGTTCTTGTTTTCAGCGTGACAGGCACAGTGGCTGTTTGGATTGCTCGATTTCCTGTTTGTCCGTCGGCTAGAGTTACTCTGGCGATGGTTTGAGTGAATTTGACTCCGTGCTTCTTCGGGAGTTAATAAAGTTCGGGACTGGCAAGGCTGGTTTTCGCACCAGAGTCCAGAAGAGCGGTTCCTGGATTTCCAAAAATCGTGATATCGACGGCAGGCCTCTCGTTAACTGTGATGTTGATGGAGATCTACTCTGATGAATGCTACTGTGATATCAGGCTGAGGTTTGGTGCATGTTGTGCAATTTCGTCGTAATACACCGGGTGTGCCGCATCCGTAGCATTTCACGGTTTCTTGTAAGTTTGGAGGTGTGTTTTCTTTTGATTTGCGATCTGTCTTGTCCTTTTTGCGACATTCCTTAATGTCATGTCCTATGTTCTTACAAATAGGCGCATTTTGTCCTAGGTTTGCCTCTGGACGGGACATCTATGTCGGAGTGTTTGGTTCGGCTACTAGTTCTTTCCTGTAACGTGGCTTCGACATCACGAGCGGCATCTAGTAGTGTCTGGAAGTTCGTGATCGCCTTTCGCCGGACTCGGTCTCGGACATCGAGTCTCAAGAGACCATAGATGCGATCAATTTGGCGCTCTTCCGAGTCTGGTGGGATCACTTGTGATAGCAGAGACCTTTTCTGCGTAACGAACTGACTGGTAGGTCCGCAAGGGAGCCCATAGAGCGGTAGAGATCGGTCAAACGTCCAGGTAGTCGTCCACAAGGGAGCTGACTGGTCAGAGCGGATTGACTGAAGTGACGATTAATGGTATGTTGTCGGGTTTTATAGTAGTTCTTCTTGAGTAGAGGGGTGCGCTGAGGGTGGACTGGGTAGGGGTGCGGTCGATCAGAGGTCCTCGTGCGGGTGATTTCCGTGGAGGGGATGTGTAGACAGAGTAGCGACGGTGGCGCTGCCTAAGCGGGCGTGCTGTTATGTTACAAGGTGCAACAAAAACAACTTCTAGGATATTTGCTAGATACTGTTAAGATATTTTTTACAAAACTTTCAACCAGTGTTCACGTCTCTACATTCTCTATATGTGGAAAGTTAGTGTTATCTGAAGGAAAACAATAATATTCATAGTTTGAATTTCGTGTAGTATCTATGTACCTTTTCTATTTTGGGTGTATAATGAAGTCATTAAAGCACTCATATGGTTTCGTTATTGGCTCGCCGAGTGCGATACAATTTTCTCAATATGTATCGGCGATTTTTTTATTTAGAAATGACATAAAAAGGCGCAAGATAGAAAAAATAGTATAAAAAACTCGTTTATAAGGCGCTTTTCGCACTTATCCATCAGAAAACTCCTCGCTACGCTCGTAGTTTAAACATGAACACGTGCTGAAAAATCTCGTTTATTGAACTTGTTCTTTAATATAATATTATTAGCTTCTGTAAAATAATAAAATACATTTTTATCTAGCAAAATACATGTAAATATATACAAAGAAATGCCAAATAATGAGGTAGACTGGTCATGCAGTTCTTAAAAGTGTCACCGTTGGCGCTAATGCTGTAGCGCTCGGAGCGAATATCCCATCGAATAAACAAAACACAATTTTTGATAAATTGTATGGCTCAATCGACACGGGTTGAAATAATAATAGAAAGATAAAATTTGATATATAAGTACGGTTTGTATTTATACAAGATATAGAGCAGGGATCCCCAACCTTTTAGCACTCAAGAGCACATTCTAAAAAGCCGGTCGGGCGGCGGGCATCTTATTCTTCAAGCCATCCTCATCTGATACATTGGATTTTAGGAAAATGCCGTTTTGAAGGTTCTGTCCTTACTTGAATAAATTTTGCAATATATGCTGCTATTTATGTTACGTTTACTTGCGGCGGGCACACGTAAAACGGTCGGCGGGCGCCACGATGCCCGTGGGCATAGGGCATTTCAAAATTTAAAAAATATTTTATGGGGGAGGCTCTATCGAACCCAAAATAAATAACCCAAACATATATAGCTTTTTTTAACTTGTAACTTGTAATGTTTACGGGGCCTAATGTTTACATTATTATCTACCTGCTACTATTTCATAAATATAATTCTAGACCCTAACTCTAAACTATTAAAATATAAAAAAACTTTATTTTGGCCCCCGGTCTAATTTTCATTCCCAATGTAGCCCGACAGCCAAATGATTTCCCCGCCTCTGCTATAGACTGATAACAGCAAATGATGAATAGATATTTTGTAGGTGCAACCTTTAATTGAAAAATTTAGCCACAAACAGATTTATTTCAATTAGAAACGTGCATGGAGTAAAATGCATATATGTACTAATAAATTCTAAACCAAATTGCCTTTTCACAATTTTATTCAGTCTATTTTTTGGGCTTGGGGGAATGCCCGCAAACTCAGTGTATCTAGAGAATTGCCCTCGCTTCTCCACTCGCACCAAAATCGACCAGATTGTTGCTACATCTATATCATTGTATTTCAGCAAAAAAAAACTTACACGCGCCATTTAACACACAAACACATTATATTGGACCCAAATATAAATTATTACTACAATTATTAGTATTTACAAGTAAATTATTACTTGAAATTCATTACGATTTGATATTAATTATTTTGCCTAACGTAATTCGAAATAAAATATCTAAATCCATCAATGCATTGTAAATATAGTTTCATTATTTACGGCGTAATATTTTATTGCGATGAATAATTTATCCTCAAATTTATATTTATTGATAACGGCAATCGACGTTCGTAAATTTTTAATGGCATTCAAATAATTACAACGAAATGGAATAGTAATTTATTCATCTGCATATTTAATATTGGCGGAAGGAATTTCTTTATGGAGACAAATCCACAATTTTACAGGGTAAAACGGGTTCCGCTCAAAACGAAACATATATGAATTATTCATGCGTAACTTGAAGGGTTGTAGAACTCAATATTTTATTCCCTACGTAATATAATATCTTCCCTCCGCATTCTTGAAAGAAAAGAAAACACCGTTTAATGATTCCGCCGATAAGATATTTTTTATTGAAAACGTCGGGCCAAATCGCTTTTATTATATTGGAGGCAGATGGCGGATGCGCCCGGGTTTTCCAGTGGATGCAGATGTAATACTTCATGGGGATGGGGGCTGGGCGATTTATAATGTGCGATTTTCGAGAATTGATTTCATTTAATACCGCACCCCCATTTATCTCAGGCCGGCAGCCACAGCCGCCAGCCAGCTCTGGACCCTAAATTAATGTTTACTTCAAAGGGGAACCGAAACGACTCAAACAGGTGTAGGTTTTCAATAATAATACGATCTGATTGACTGATTCTGTATCAAATAGCTAACTTCTATGGTGATGGCAGTTCCGTCTTTTTGAAATTCAATACCATTTATGAATCGGTTAATTGATTAACAAATATGGAGGGGAAAGTTAAGTTTATACAAATATACAAAATAACTATGCAGCTATTCATTAAATATTGATAGTTTAAATTAGTATTTAAAATTTATTTATGACAGTTTGAAAAAGTTTATTAAACCACCAAATAAAAAACACACTTACTTATTGTAGTCTTATCTGTTTATAATTTCTTTCTTATCTGTATCCTTGTCTGTATACTCTCGTCTGAATTCTTTTGTGTATCCAGTCTTGCCTGTATAGTCTTGTCTTTTCTGTGTAGTCTTGTCTTTCTAATCTTGTCTGTCTAATCTTATCCATCTAGTCTTTTGTGTCTAGTCAAAATCAAAAAATCAAATCAAAATCATTTTATTTCTCCATTCAAGCTACATAGCTAAAAGAAATGTCCAAAACAATACAAAACGAAATATAATATAATTCATAATAAGAATTATTATACTCCTATTAGAAAATAACATACATAATAACAAACTATTGAAACTAAAACAATGTTCTGTGTACAAACTATATTTTGTGAATTGAACTGTAATACTCTTCAATGGTATATGGTTCAATATTCTGTATATATTCAAATATCTTCTGCTTGAAGGATTTTGGTGATTTAAGAACCTTTAAACTATCGGGCAAACTGTTAAAAAGTTTGATACAATTATAATATGGCCCTTTTTCTGTCATCGTCAGGATATGCATAGGTGGTATATATTGAGTTTTTTTCCTTCGTGTTTCTATTGCATGCTGATTTGCACTATCTTTGAACTCTCTTTTGTTTTTGTACAGAAAAATTAGTGATTCATATAAATATGTGCCCACAACTGTTAATAGATTTACCTTTTTGAAGACTCCTCGGCATGATTCTCTATATTTTAGATTATAAATAATCCTCAGTGTCTGTTTTTGTATTCTGAATACATTTTGAAGGCTTGATCCACTACCCCAAAAGACAATTCCAAAACGAAGAAGTGAATGAAAATTGGCGAAGTACACCATTCTTAATATTTCTTCACTTACATGTCTCTTCAAGATTCGCAGAGCATAGGTGGTTCTGTTTAATTTAGCTTATAATATGTGGATATGTGTGTCCCAGCTCAACTCTCTGTCAATGTGAATGCCTAGAAGCCGGACATCTTTTTTCATTTCTAATATATTATTGCCAATCTGTAATTGCTGTGGATAAGGTAATACTGATCTTTTTGTTTTAAACATTATGATATTTGTTTTGTCTTCATTGATAACTAATTTATTTGTATGAAACCATTTTTTCATCATTTCATTTCCCATATTGGTGCTTAGAGCGACTTCTTCTAGCGTCTTACGGCCTAGGAGCAAGGTAGTATCATCGGCAAAATTGATCATTTTATATTCCTTTTCAGCTATTATTTAGGGAAGATCATTCAAATATATAGTAAAGAGCAGAGGGCCTAATATGCTCCCTTGAGGTATCCCCACTGCAGTAGCAACAGTTTGTGATTTTTCGGAGCCATATTCTGTACTAACTATACCCTGTTGAGTTCTTTCGTCTATGTACGATCTGTACCATTTTAAAGCTACTCCTCTAATTCCATATTTATCCAGTTTATCTAAGAGGATGGTATGGTTTACTGTGTCATAGGCTTTAGATAAATCCACTAAAACTCCGCATGGTACCTGGTGGGCCTCTAAATGTTTTAAAACGTGATTTATGAAATCAAAACAAGCGGTCTCAATACTTCTCCCTTTTAGATAGCCATGTTGAGTTTTAGTAAATATATTATGCCTATCTAAGAAGTCTATAGTTCTCTTTGCCATTACCTTCTCAAATATTTTTGAAAAAGATGGCAAGATGTTAATTGGTCTATAATTTATGAACGGCTTCTTGTCTCCTTTTTATTAAACATTAATACAAATTTCTCCATAAACCTATTCCACTGTTTGTCCACTTCATTAACATTAATGTTGAATACTTCCGTCCGTGTTCCTTGTTGTAGCAACTGTTTAAAATTTTCGGTATTTTGTACAGAGAATTGTCTAGTTATTTTATTTTTATTTACTGTTTTGTGATTGCATTCAAACAATATTAATTGTGCACTGTGGTCGGATACATTATAATTTTCTGTATTCGCCGTGAATATCATATCGTTTCTTACAGCTATATTGTCAATACACGACTTTGAGGAGGGATGACTAGGTTGATTCATTGCCATTATTTTGTCGAATGATTGAAACAGTGATTTTATTTGTCTCGTTCTTTTCTTTGTTTTTAGAATATCTATATTAAAATCCCCAGCGATAATGTGGTTATTGTTCTTTGCGGATATTTGTATCAACAGATTATGTAAATTACTTATAAATTGTTCAAAGCTCGTGAGAGGCGATTTGTAAATCGCCACAATTATAGTTGGCTTATTATTTATTGTTGTCTCGATAGCTGCAATTTCAAATACATAATCTTCTACTAGAATATTAATATCAGGTCTAGAGAAACATTTTGTTTCATTCTTACAAAAACTTGCGACCCCACCATGTTCTCCTGGCTTCCGACAAAACGATGACATTTGGGAGAAATTTTGAATATGAAATAATTGTAATTGATCTGTCGTTTTCCAATGCTCAGTTATAGTTAAATAGTCACATTCTTTGTTTTGGTCTAGAATATATTCGATCTTTTCGATAGAATTACCTATAGATTGTGCGTTTTGATTTATGAGCAAACTCCTGTTTTGTGGTGCCCTATCTTCCCGGTCGAAGTGGGGTTTCCTGCGAAAAATTTGCCCGGCGATATCTATCTAATAAACGAAAGTTAAGCCTCTCGTATAGGATGCCTTCGGGCCAAAAATTGTTCTTATAAACTTTTTCTTTCAACGCAGTGTCGACTCCAATTTTGAAACACCTATTGTCTGTTTTTCTATCTACTGGTATTATGTCTTCCACTACAAAACTGGTTTTATTATGACCAATTTTATCAGCAAGGTAGTTTCGAACAATATCTGTTGTAACATGGTCTTTAGCCCTTGAGATGTAAATCCATATTTTCTTCGGTTCCACTTTCCTTCCTACAAAACCGGAGTCATTTTCTTCCTCATTGACTTTGGCAATTCCAAATGATCCGCGGATTCTTCTTCTTCTTGTAGGTTCAATAAATTCTTGGCTTTCAGCTTGTGATGTTCCTGGGGTGACAGTGTTAAGCTTGTAGACAGGTAGAGAGATGAAACATTCTTTGCAGTATGTGTGGTTGCCTCCATCACCATCGCTATTTCTTTAAGCGCGAAATCTTCGCTCGCGCTCTTATCTGTATTTTTAGAGATAACTTTAGTCTCGTTTTTATTGAGATTCCTATCAGTTTGTGTTTTACTTAAATGTAAGGTAGGTTTTTTCTACTGACTTTTCATTTTTCGTTAGGAGATCAATGTAAGCCTCTAGTGTAGATACATATTTCTTGAGGATCTGATTTTTATCCTCTGCCTCAATTAGCAGTTTCTTTAGAAATTCATTTTCAATCCTAAGAACGGTGTTGTCTTCTGACGAGGCCGATCGACTTTTTTCACTGTAATCTTTTATTTCGCGAAACTCGTGTTCACAGACTAAACTTCGTTTCTTTTTTTCATGCGTTATGTTAGTAGTTCTGAACGTGGCCGAACATGCATGTTTAGATGGCGCTACAGCGTGAGGGTGTAGATTATGGGATTTAGACCGGACAGTACCAAACAAGACCGGACAATACCGGACAAGACTAGTACTGACACGACTAGACAGACAAGACTAGACAGACAAAACTAGACAGACAAGACTAGACAGACAAGACTAGATAATGCACCCTGCATGATAATAGTTCTTGCATTTAATGCAGAATAACGGGGTTAATGTTTTTTTGTACAATAATTGCACAGCATATCACTAGACGCACCACCTTCGGCCATTTTTCTCTCGACTTTAGTCTTGTCCGTCTTGTCTTGTCCGTCTTGTTTTCTCTGTCTACTATCTGACCAGTTTTGTCTGTCTAGTCTTGCCTATCTATCTTTTTCTGTCTAGTCTTCTCTGTGCAGTCTTGTCTGTCTATGCTTGTCTCTCATGTCTTGTCTGTCTAGTCTTGTCTGTCTAGTCTTGTCTGTCTAGTCTTGTCTGTCTAGTCTTGTCTGCCTAGTCTTGTCTGTCTAGTCTTGTCTGTCTAGTCTTGTCTGTCTAGTCTTGTCTGTCTAGTCTTGTCTGTCTAGTCTTGTCTGTCTAGTCTTGTCTGTCTAGTCTTGTCTGTCTAGTCTTGTCTGTCTAGTCTTGTCTGTCTAGTCTTGTCTGTCTAGTCTTGTCTGTCTAGTCTTGTCTGTCTAGTCTTGTCTGTCTAGCCTTGTCTGTCTAGTCTTGTCTGTCTAGTCTTGTCTGTCTAGTCTTGTCTGTCTAGTCTTGTCGGTCTAGTCTTGTCTGTCTAGTCTTGTCTGTCTAGTCTTGTCTGTCTAGTCTTGTCTGTCTAGTCTTGTCTGTCTAGTCTTGTCTGTCTAGTCTTGTCTGTCTAGTCTTGTCTGCCTAGTCTTGTCTGTCTAGTCTTGTCTGTCTAGTCTTATCTGTCTAGTCTTGTCTGTCTAGTTTTGTTTGTCTACTCTTGTCTGTCTAGTCGTGTCAGTACTAGTCTTGTCCGGTATTGTCCGGTATTGTTTGGTACTGTCCGGTCTAAATCCCATAATCTTCACCCTCACGCTGTAGCGCCATCTAAACATGCATGTTTAGCCACGTTCAGAACTACTGATAAGGGATGTGTCGTGGCCAGTTTTGCTCCTACTTATGGGAAAATTGCATTGCAAGAGCAGGTCATTACATGGCAGGAGCCCACAAGGAGGTGAGAATATAAGATACTATCTTTCTCTGCTCAAATACATCATATTTATTGAGTAAACGGGGTGAATTTCAGGATGAAACAGGATGTTTTCAATTGGATGGTTGCTACCGTTACTACATGGCTAATCATAATTACAACGAATTGACAAATTCAATATGTTTCAACCGCACTTAATATGTAAAAATATTATATAACCTTTTATTGACAGTTATATACATTTAAACATTTAACACGAGTCGAGTTTTGACGGTTGAAGGTCATTTTCAAGTTCATATGAAGTGTGGTTAAAGCATTGTGAATTTTTCAATTTAGTGTTTATTGAGTTCAAGACTTGCTGCGAGCACATTAAAATCTTCCAGTGGAATTCTATGTGGGAGGGGTTCGCTCTCGTACTGTCGAGATCGGAGCTGCCGATACTTTTCTATGTAAATCGAAATCGCGGTTGCGCCACACTACAATACTAGCTCGGGTTAAGGGCGGACAAGAGTTTCTGGTTTCTGTATAGATACTGCATTTATATCCGATACATTCCGATCTACCCCCGACTCGATGCATTTTATCGCACACAATCGATTTTGCATGGAAATTTCACCAAACTAATTTTCTAAACATTATAGCTTTGCTAATAAAAACCTAAAGTATCCATGGATTCTGGATAGATAAAGCAGTCTCAAGCAGTTTTTTTTTATTTTTATGGAATTTTATTGTTTTAAATAAGCTAACGAATTCGCTTATTTATTTCTGCTTTTGAGGAGGACGTAAGAGAAAGGGGGCAAAAAAATGTTCTTTTGTGAATCGTAAAACTAACTCGATCGCTCGAAGGATGAAATGTGCAGTAGGAATGTTCGTGCTTTGTTTGGCGCAATATTTTTAAGGGAAATCCGGCGAAAGGAATTTGCTGCGGGCAAAGGCGGAGGAATCTCTTCACTGGCCTCATTATAGTTCGCCCAGTTAACTCCTTACCGTGTCTTTTATTTTGAATTATTTGTTGAATCAATAATTGTAAATTCTGGTAAATAAACGAGTTTTTATGTTTTATGTAAAAACTTAAAAGTTATTTCAATTCATAAAAGATATAATTAAAAATTATGAAAGGTTTTTTCGAATTGTATTATTATCTGTTGCTAAATTGAGTTTTTACAATTCCTTCTTTATAGGAGAAAATATATAGAAAGTCTTAAATCTAAAATGCTCAAAATATGAATGTTCTCAAACAAACCTTGTTACTTTTGTTAGAACCGAAATACTCTACATTTCTAAAATTAGATTTTCTAGATTTATTAATAAATCCTGATTTTGCCACATATGAAATAGAACTGTTCTAATACCAGAAACTTTCCAACAATACCTTGTTATCTTGCTACTTACTCCTGCTATTTAATATTCCCAACTTCAAGGATTGCAAAATACATTATTGATTTTGCTATATTTTAAATTGCAATGCTCCAAAATCTGAAGCATTTTGAACCAAAATGAAATAAATTCATCTATATTTCAGATATGTAACTAAACCAGAAACTAACATTTATTTACATTAATTTCGTTATTTACAATATTAACAATTTATATTATTTACCATATTTTCGAAGAAGCTGTAGACTATATTAAGAACTTAGAAGAAAAAAACGATAAAATGCCTGGGAATGATAACACTCCTGCAGAGCTAATCAACCCATGTGGAAGAAACTACATGACTTCATAACAAAAATATGGGAGAAAGAACAACTACCGACAAGTTGATAAATGGGAGTAATAGTGCTTATACATAAAAAAGGAGCTAAGACAAACTGCACAAACTACCTAGGGATATGCCTCCTAAACTCACCATCCAAAATATAACCGACCTACTCTTTACAATACACCAGCTAATGGAAAAGGCCTGAGAGTATAACGTCAACATGTACTAATTATTTGTTGACTTCAAGCAGGCGTACGATTCCATAGATAAAGAGGCGTTGTTCTGAACAATGGAAGAGAATCGTATCAACAAGAAACTAATCCAAGTAGCTAGAGCGACCTTAACCAACAGAAGGTGCAAGATCTTCACAACATAATTTCCGGTCCGCTTAATCAGAATTCTCACTGTCAGTGGTATATGAACTTTATGTAATTTCTATATTGGATCGCTCAGTATTTCTCTTGCCATAACTAATTGGTATGCTATCTATAAAACTTTCGCTTCGTGTAAAATATGCATGCAATAAAATGAGAAAACTTTTAAATAATTTAGAAAAAAACAGAACAGAACAACTTTTCCAAGTGTATGAAACAGAAACTATGGTTTAGTTGGTAAACCTTGTTAGTTTTACTGATCAGATATAAATTATCTGAAACTATATATAGCTATCTATATGAGTTAGATCAGGGATGAGCAACGTTAAACACGCTTTTGCGGCCCGGCAAGCATTTCTAAAATTGAATATATTTTTTCGACTTTCTCCCATCAATATATTGTTATAAAAATAATTATAATAAAATGGTAGTACATACTAAACCGAAACAATTTTTTGTGACTAGTTACTCATTTGTCGGCGACTTGCTCAAACATGCAATACGGACGCGCCGCGTCTGCGCTTCTTTGCGTTTGCTCTGTCACATAATCAGTCAGACTGGTAAGCTGTTAACTAGCAATTTTAGCACTTCTTGTGTTTCTTGAAAGGCGTGAGTGCAATATTATTGCCAAAAAGGTAATATTAGAGTTTTTTTATTCAATTAAGTTTTCCTACAAATTTTTTTAACTTTCAAATTTTTAATCCATAATAGCATGTCGGAAAATCAAACAAAAAAACGGAAGGTTGCGGATGAGCACAGGCAATTCCAAGAAAAGTGGAAATTTGATTATTTTTTCACTTTCGTCAAAGATAAAGCTGTATGCTTAATATGTTCAGAGACTGTGTCGACATTAAAAGAATATAACCTAAAAAGGCATTACGATACAAAACATGAACAACATATAAAAACTTAACAGGACAACTCCGGATAGATAAGTTTAATCAAATGGAGAAAAAATTGGTAAAACAACAGGCTATTTTTAAAAATCAAGCTATTTTATCAAATTCGGCAGTAAAGGCTAGTTTTGTTGTCAGTCAAATACTGGCAAAAAAATGAAACCCTTTGCGGATGGAGAGATGATAAAAGAATGTCTGACTGCGGTTGCAGAAATAGCATTTCCTGATAAAATAAATATTATTTCAAACATTAGTTTATCAAGATTCACCATTGCAAGAAGAATTGAAGACTTGTCCGAGAACATAGCAACAACGCTTCGTGAACGTATTGCAAAATTCGAATACTGTTCTTTGGCACTTGATGAGAGTTGCGACATTAGCGATACAGCACAACTGGCTATATTTTTACGTGGTATTGACACCAAATTTAATATTACCGAAGAATTGTGTTCATTGATTCCAATGAAAGGGAGTACAACCGGCAAAGACCTGTACGATGAACTTAAGTCTGTGTTGGAAAAGTTTTCAATTTTATTAGAAAAGATTATTGGTATATCGACAGATGGAGCACGATCATGTCAAGCATGGAGGTAGGAGTATCGGGAAGGCTATTTCAAGACATTAAGAAGGCCACAGGAAGGGAAATATTCGTTAACCATTGCATAATTCACCAGGAAAATTTGTGTGCGAAAAGATTGAGTTTGCCACATGTCACAGTACCAATAATTAAGGCAATCAATTTTATAAAGTCGCGCGCGTTAAATCATCGTGAATTTAAAGAATTCCTGAAAGAATTAGAAACTGAATATGGCGACGTGGTTTTTAATACCGAAGTACGTTGGCTTAGTAGAGGTGCAATGTTAAAAAGAGTATACAACTTAAAAAGCGAAATACAATTGTTCTTGGATATGAAGGAATATATGCCTTTCCTCATTTTGGTAATAAAGAATGGATGTGCGATTTTGGGTTTCTTATCGACATGACTCAGCATCTCAATAATCTTAATGTGGAACTTCAAGGCAAAGGACAGTTTATTCACAATTTGTATGATAAAATTCAGGACTTTGAGCGCAAATTAAAATTGTGGAAACAGCATCTTTTGCAGAATAAGGTGTCTCACTTTCCACATTTAGAAAAAGAAAACGTTACTACTTCTCAAAAATACGCAGAATATATAGACATTTTAATCAACAAATTTCAATTACGATTCAAAATGTTTAAAGCTGAGAAGACAGCGGTTTCTATGAAAATGTTTTCCTCGCCATTTAATATCGATGTGGATACAGTACCCGAAGACTTTCAAATGGAAGTAATTGACCTGCAGAATAATACCGATTTAAAAAATATATTTTTCTCAGTAAGCATCGAATTTTTTTATAAATCTTATGTTAGCCCTGAAAAATTTCCGCTTTTGACTAAAAATGCAAAGCAAATGATGTCTCTGTTCGGAAGTACGTATGTTTGCGAACAATTATTTTCAACCATGAAATTAATAAAAAATGACTACCCATCATGACTAAACGATGCCTGATTAGAAAGCTGCGTACGTGCAGCTACCTCTTCAATTCCGGCTGATATTGATCAGCTTGTATCAAAAAAAAAAGCCAAATTTCGCATTAAAAATTTCAAGTAAATTCGTTTTTCTGTTCTATTCTTGTTTGTTTTAATTTTATATTAAAATTTGTATATGAAATTTTTACTTTTTTAAAATATATGTTTTTTTATTTTAATGCTCATTATAAATAAAGTTTTGTAAAATATTAATAAGTGTTACTTTATGTGCGGCCCGCCAAAAATTTTTAAAATTTAAATTGGCCCGTTGTTTAAAAAGGCTGCTCACCCCTGTGTTAGATAAATATGCTATATTATCCATAAATATCACAGGCCTACCAATTTTTGTTTGTTTTTGTAACAGCTCTATTTATATCTGTAGTCTGTATGGTAGGTAGTATAAACTATATTACCGTTAGTTAATGTCAGCTGACAGCTCTGGTTTACTTCTATCCTCATTTTAATTCTTTTCCGGTATTATTTGAAAACAGTCAACTTTGCTGTAACTCCTAGGAAATTTATCTTATTATTTTATTATGGCAAGTAAGTTAGGATGTTGTGCGAACGATCCTGATATGTTTTGTTACATTTGTGGTGAATATGTTACGGTAGAAGTACAAAATCGGCAAATGTACAGATTTGCCGGTATATGTGCATCTTAACCAATTTTATAGGTAAATGTGAGTTTAAATTTGAGAGCAACTTCATATATCTACTTTTACCGGTAAAAGTCCACATTTTCTAACGTTTTTCTGTAAAAATGGAAAGAATAATAAACAGAAATAAAATACACTTGTATATTAAAGTTATATTTTTTCATTCAAATACTATTTTATAATAATATTATTTCAAAGGATTATATAAATCACTCATAAAAACAATTCATAACCTCAAAAAACACAATCATAACCTCAAAAATGCAGATTTGTCGAACAGCACATTCGCTCTGTATGTTAAAGTAAACCTCTATACATTTACCAACAGCATTAGGTAAGGTAAAACCGGGGGGATATGACGCGGTCGGGGATATGACGCGTTTTCGAGATCTCGAAAATTCGACTTTCTGGCGTGTGAAAGACATTGGGGAACGATAGTACCCGCCATCGCCACCAGTTGAAGCGTGTCTATCCCAGTTATAAGCAGCAAACCCTGTTTGACGCACTCAACGCACCAATCGCGAAGAAGAGGCGTAGTCTGATAATGGCGCCAAATTCAAAAATATATTTGAATTAATAAATCGCTTGGAACTTGAGCGCTATATATCAAGTCTGCCTTATATCAATTTGTTGACATTTAAGAAATATTTTTTAGTGTTGTAATTGTTGATTTGGGTTGAATAGTTGTTTTCAGAAGAATCAACTATTCTGAAAAGAAAAATAAATTTATATGATTTTTATATTATTATATGAAATTTATTATAATTTTCCTTGAATTGATAAATATAAATATTTTTTCTTAAACAAAATTACACGAAATTATAATTCTACAAAATATTTTACGTTCAGCGTTAGCATTACCCGGGGTAAACCATATGGAGGTGCCGATACGATTTTTTACCCCTGGATAAATCGATTTGCACAATATTATACATATGAATTTAACGTAAATGAGAATGATACTTCAACCTTAAAAATGAAAGTAATGTAATATTGTAATAACGATTGATCCATTCTTAAACAGGAAATACAATAGATACATACATAATACTTAAATAAATTACATTACGTTGCTAAATACATAATACTTCAATAAATTACAATACAATAAGATATCTATTATTCTTCTCCCGCTCCAAATGTTGAAATGTGTACAGTTCAGAATGTTTTAATCTTCCTCCAACCTCAGTCACAACCCCAACTGACCGACCTTTTTACGCATAAACACATCTGATGGTTAAATGAATAATACAAAATTAAATAAGAGAGCCACTTACCAGCATTTCATTTTTTATTAGGAAAGTATGTCTGCTTCTATTTTTCTCTTTTTGCATACTTCATTGTTATTCTCTCTCTCAAAATTATTCTTTAAAGCCATAACTTGGTCTGCAAACTTTTGAAATGATTCCCCGTTTAAGCTTTTCATGAAAGAAGTCATATTTTCTATTTGAATCTGTAAAAAATATTAAAATTTAATATTAAAAAAAATGACACATTTTGTGTACAATTTCTTTAACACACCTGTTTACTTCTTTCGCTATCAATAGATGTGTTTGGTTCATTATCCTTCTCTTCTAAAAACTGGCATAGTTCTTCTCGGTACCTAATTTTGCTCGTTGTGGGTTCATTGATGTACAAAATTCCTTCAGAATCTTCTTCTCCCAAACTATTAACACCTGGAGTAGACTCACTCCTTCTCCTTTCATATAGAACTACAGCATGTATATGTTTGCACAAGGTTGTCTTCACAGAAAACTTTTAAATAAAAATGCGCGATTTTGCCCTTCTTTATTCCATTCTTCAATTTTTAAAGCTGTAGCCACTGTGTCATCTGCATGTCTTTTCTTATCAATGTTAAATTTCTTCATTAAATAGTCTAGATCCGCTCTTCTAATTAAATTTATTCGCTTCACTTCAATACTCTTCGTTTTCCTTGCATCATTTAGTATTCTGTCCATTGAAACTCCTGCCTGTAATTGATCCACTATCATTGTCTGTTCCTGTTTTGTCAACCTCTTTGTTCTAAATTCATGTGCATGTCCAACATGTGTTTCTATAAATTTCGCACTTAGTGAACCTAAAAATTTTCATAGTAGAATAGTTTTGGAAATAATTTATTAGAAATTATCATTTCTAAAGATCTTTACGATTATCCTTGATGGACAAATTCCTGAAATTTTAATACTGCCCCCCAACTTCTCAGCCCTTACGGTACAATGGCTTTTATATCCTAAATTAAGATATTTCAATTATTTCTGAACTTAATTATAAAATTATAACCAACAAACCAAATGAGTTACTTCGTTTACAATTGTAATAAACAATTTCGTTACCATGTGCATGTTGTTTCTTCTAACACATGCATAATCAACTTGTCTATTTTCCTTTGACATCCAGCTTTCAAATTCTGCAATGTTCTTAAAACTTACATCAGATTGTTTAATAATTACACCATGCATCTCTGTTATATGATTAAGCAGAATCTCATGGTTTTGAAAAACTTCCTTTTTTTTCTTCTGGGCATAAGGGACAAGGAATGTGTTGTGACATTTTTTTTTCCACTATTTTATCATGCATATCTTTCAAATGTCGATTCTTTGAATAAACATTCACAAATGTCTTCTGACATACATCGCAGGTCAGTTTATTGATACTATAACATAAAAGTTGAATATCCAAACATGTATACCTTAAAACATTATATACTACCTTTCCATTCTGGATGTAACACTAACCTAACTAACGTAAAACTGAAAAAGAAATAGTAATTATTAAAACAATAGAAAAGATATTTCAGCGAAATGATAGAAACTATATTTTAGCAATAAGAACTGCTGATTTATCGGGTTAACCACACTCAAGATTCTGTAAAAATTTGGGCGGCAAGAGAATAAGAATCATATAATAGAGATACATGGTGTAATTATTAAACAATCTGATTTAAGTTTTAAGAACATTGCAGAATTTGAAAGCTGGATGTCAAAGGAGAATGGAATAATACGTTTTTGAATTTCGCGCCATTACCAGACTCCGCCTCTTCTTCGCGATTGGTGCGTGCTTGTGCATCAAATAGTGTATACTGTTATAAGCGGACCGTCGTGGAAGGAAGATTTGTTTTTTTCGCCATTTTGAAGATCAACACATGTAAAATTTCATTATATATATTTCAAAGGTTCGTAAATTGTTTTCTTTTGCAATGTATGTTGGTTTAGTGTATTCTACGTTATTGCACATTCTTTAAAATCATTATTAAGACTTATTTATTCACATAGCTCTCATTGTTTAATATTTGCAATTTTTTACCTAAAATTGCGTCGAATGGGTGATATGACGCATTGTGGGTCCGGAGGATATGACCCGCGTCATATCTCCCGCATAAAGCCGGGGTTATATTAGAACCGCGCCGCGTGTCGCAGCGCTGGCTGACGCAACGGGCTAGTGATTATACTATAGCGTTGCGTCGCCGCGTGTGCTGATTAATTTTTGAGTCATTTCATTGGCGACCGCGTAAATGTCCGCACCTATTTGCAATATTTTATAGCAAAATTTATAAATCAGTTAAAATAATTGTTTAAAATATCTTAGTCTGTTGCCAATTGGGTGTAAAGCTCTTATTTCCTCAATTTTCTTCATGAAATATTTGCATACAGAAAACATTAATGTCATTGCTATAAAGTCCAGAGATTAGGGCTTCAGGGCATATCATTTCCCGGCTTTAGGGCAAACTTATTGCGGCTTTTCACTATTGCGGATTTCAACAAAGTTTATTCAACAAAAACGATGCAAGTATTTTGCAAATAGATGGTTTAATGATGATATTCCGGAGCGTAGTTACCATCTACAACAAGACAAGATATCCAGACAAGAGTAGATAAGACCAGACAAGAGCAATTTATATTCTCTTACTAGCTCAATAAGATCGTCGGCGGACATCTTGCGCGGGTACTGAAATGTTAATAATAATAACCTTTATTGGCATAATTAAAATAATTTCCATACAAAATATACATACAAAATAAAAAAATAAAAAATTTATTTTGTATGTATATTTTGTATGGAAATTATTTTAATTATGCCAATAAAGGTTATTATTATTACTGAAATGTTGTAGACGTCTTCTTACTTGCTCGTCAATACACTTCGCCGGAATGCGCGTAGCCACGTGGTGATTATGCTAGCGCGGAGCGAGTCAAAGCGTTGCTTCCCCCACTAGCGATGCCACGCCGATCAAAATCGAGTGGTCTGCGTGGCGTCAGCTCGCTCGGCGACACGCGGGACTGAGCTAATGTAATCACGTTCATACTAAACGTATGTAACCCATTGCAATCCCACGCGTTGCGATACGCGGCGTGGCTCGAATATAACCCCGACTTAATTCATATTGTAATAGTAACTTGTTACTTTCTTTTTTTAGACATGCCTAGCTACTGCCTAAAGTCTAAAAAGCCAAGGTGCTGCTGGACTGAAAATAACCTTGCCGCCTTTAAATATGAAGTAGACGGCTCTTGAGTGAGGGGGGCAGCTAAAAAGAACGGAATACCGTAAAAAACCCTACGATTCCGACTCAAAACAAAGAACAGCAATATATACAAGCTCGGACAACCTCCTTCCTTTGGCCTGGATGCAGAACAAAAATTAGTGGTTCATGTCAAGAGACTGCAGACTGCCGGATACGCGCCAACAAGAGATTCACTTTGCCGAATGGCTTTCTCAACCTTGCTGTGCAAATGGGCCAGGTTTCCAGCTCACGTTTCAACGTAGAGAATTGCAAGGCAGGAAGGGCATGGCTTGATGCATTTCTCAAACAAAGACCATCATTGGCAATTCGAAAAGCCCAAGGAGTGTCTATGGCCGCGCGGATGGTATGATAAACGAAGAAGTGATTGATTATTTCACTTTGTTAAAAAAGACGATAACTCATTGAACCTCTTAAACAAACCCGTCAATATTTACAATGTAGATGAGTCAGGTCTGCAGCTGAACAACCCTACGCAAGAAGTCGAAGCGACTAAAGGCAGCAAGGCAATTCAAGTTCGTCGGCAATTTCAAAGGCGTTTACAAGCAGCAAGTGTGGTTTGATAATATGCCTAGTGGATCTGAAGTGGTAATGGGTGGAAAAAGAAGCTGAAAGCCAAGAATTGGCTGAAAAACCATTTCATCCCAAGGACGACAGCTGGTCCATGCTTATTACTGCTTGATGTTTACGGACCACACACTAACTCGCCTAACATATTAGAGATAGCGCTGAAAAATGATGTCCACTTTCTTTGCCTTCCCAGTCACACAACGCATTACTTACAGGCTCTAGACCTTTCGTTTTTCAAACCGTTGAAGGCCTATTACCGAATTGCAGCTATATAATGGGGAAATGCAAAACCTGGAAAGAAGGTAGAGCGCAGGCACTTTGGCCAACTTCTACAAAAGTCATGGTCTGAAGCTGCAACAATGTCTATGGGTTCGGAAGGCTTCCGGGACTGCGGTGTGTTCCCGTTCGCCCCCTCCTCCATTCCCGATTATGCCTACCTACAAGGAGCCCCGGAGTCCACCTCTAAGGACAAGGACGACGAAAATGGTACTTCAGGCTTGGATCCTCAACCCAGCACATCCGGTTTCAGCACACCCAAGAAAAACCCATTGAGCCCCACACCAATGAAATCACAAAGCGAGTCCCACAAAACTCCTAAAAATCGTGTCACCAGTGCCAAAAACTGATGCTCCTGCCGTGGCGAAAAACAAACAGCATGCTCAACTTTTGACAACGCCTGCAAATATAGCAGCTAAAAGGCCCAAACAAACAATGAAAATTGCAAAGCAGGAGAAGACATTCAAGCCTCGAAACAGGCAAAAAAGAAGGTCCTAATGGATGATTTGCCATCATCTGGGGGTAAGTGGGATGAAAAATCCTCCGAGATTGAAAAAGTAGAAGAACAGGTGCCTATTAAAAAAATCCTAGGAGAATATGTCGCAGTAAAGTATGACGGCAATGGTTTCCCCGGCTTAACAGCGAAAGTGGTTTTGGGGGAACTTGAACCCCCCAAACAATTTAGTAAGACGAGGGAAATTTTCATAGTCCCAGACCTGTGTAAATATGTTGTTTAAGTTAGGTACTCTTTTAATACTTAAAACTCACCCATTAAATATTCAAACATTGGGTCATTGGTCATATTCTTTTTAGGTACGCCCACCTTTCATTATTTACCTACAAGTTTCATGAGTTTCAACTTTCTGAGTTTTTATTTTTGGTTTAAATGTAATTTCCCATAAGCCATATCCCCCACACCGGCTGTGATATAAACCAAACCCAAACCAAAGTTGCCTTTTTATATTTTTATAAATTTTAGTAGTTCTTATTTTAAGATTAAAGCTGCCATTAACTCCAATCATCATGTCATAATAGGTATTAGCGTTTGAGATTCGGCAAAAACCGAATTGTGCGTCATATCCCACGCGTTTACCTTATATGTACACATTTGCCGGAAATAGTTGGTAAATGTAAGTCGAATTCACATTTACCAACCAAGAAGGCAAATGTGCACATATACCGGTATATGTGTACATTTGCCAATCCATGTACTTTTACCGTAAAAAATACATATTGGAAGGTCAGCGAAAATCGATTCTTCTTCTTCTGTTGCCTTACACCTATCATTCATTCTTTAATTATCATTCATTGAATAATTGTTAATGTTTTGTTTATTGCTGCTTGGCACATGTCAACAAAACTTTTGATTCCAGTCCAGTTCCTAAGCCATGATAGCTGTTTACGTCAGATGTCCTTTCCGCCTACTATCTTTCCTTCGAGTATGAGCTGGGGAATTCGATATTATGGCCCCCTTAGTATGTGAACCAGATACCCGATTTTTCTTTTTTTATGGAATTGTATTCCTGCCCTTCTCAGCACCTTCTCGTTGGTAATGTGGTCCACCCATGGGATACGGGCATTCTTCTGAGTGTCCACATTTCGAACGCCTCGATTTTGTTAATGGATGCTACTTTTATCGTCCAGGGTTCTGATCCATACCGTAGGGCTGGCCAAACGGTGCATTTGACCATTAGGTGGCGGATTTCTAAATTTAGGATATTATCGCATGGCAAGGAATGTAGTTTGTTGAATGCCTATCTGGCTTGCTCTACCCTACTCTTTATCTCTTCTAGTGGGTCCCATCTATCGTTTACAAGTGTGCCTAGGTATTTAGTACTCATAGTTCTTTCAATTGTTTCCCCCTCTACCGTGATATACGCTCCTGCCTGATAATTACGGCTTATAACTATGAATTTTGTTTAGGATCTGTTCATTCTTAGTCCAGCCTCTGACCCCTTTCTGTTTATATTATTCATTAGTAGCTGTAGGTCTTGCTAGCTGCTTGCTATGATCACTGTGTCAGTTGCGTATTTTATATTGTTTATTGTGGTACCGTCCACTTTTATTCTGATTTCTAGCTCATCTTAGGCTTCTGAGAATATTTGTTCGACGTAGAGATTATTTAGCATTGGTGACATTATGCACCCTTAACGTACCCCTCTTGTTATCTCAATTCATTCTGTCGCTAATTGGTTGTTGATTCTGACGTTGACCGACTGTTGCCAGTACAGGTATTGGATTACTCTTACGTCTTTCTCTTCTGGTATAGGCTCTTTTTACCTCTTTTTACCCTTTCTGGTATAAGCAAAGGATGATGTCCTTCCTTTGCTCAGAGCAGTTTGATACCAATGTGTTTAGGCAGAATGTTGCTGTTCGTGTACCGGAGCCGCTCTTAAATCCGAACGGAGTGTCTCCGCTTAGCCTTAGTTCTAGTCAAGTTTATTAAATAGCCTGTAGTGTATGATGCGTTGGAATATTTATAATGCGTGACTCATTAGCGAGATTGGCCTGTGATCTTTGCATTTGTTGCTGTTTGCTTCTTGGGAAGCATTATTAACGTGGACTTTAGCCACTTTATTCCTTTGGAAGTTGTCCAGTGTCATAGATCTTGTTGTATTGTTTTAAAATAATGTTTATGTTTTCATCCTTTATCTGCTTGAAATATTCCGCGTAGATATCGTCTGAACATGGTGTTTTGTTGTTCTTTGCAACCTTAATGGCGTGTACTAATTCGGTTTTTAGAATGCTTGACTCTGCGAGGTCATGTTGCGTTGGGCTGGTTGTTGCCTCCGGCCTGTCATCATCGAAGAGCTTTTTGGCGTATACCCGACATATATCGCATATTTTCATGACAATGTTCATTGCATCGTTTTGGTCATTTGTGATGTGGGTTGGCTTTCCCCCTTTGTGTGGTACTGCTATTTCTTTCATTTTTCTGTAAAGGTTGAATACACCGCCTTTCTCTTGTTATTCCTTTACTTGTTTACATCTTTGCTGCATCCAGGTCTCCTTGGCTATTCTGATTGCCCTGCGTATTGCCTTATGCATCACTTTATACTCGGCGGGTTTTTTGCCCTCTGCGTTGTTCCATCAGCAGAAGCATTCCTTGTGTCATCCAGTTCTGTTTTTTGTTACTCCGGGCATACCCAATGATGTTGTGATTCTTTAAGTTATCACTTTGAGGTTTTGCCATGTGTCTTCGACTGTATTCTGTTGTTGTCACCCTTTTATTTTTGTGTTTACGTGGTTGGAATATGCGATTTTCACCATTAGTTCTTCTGTTAGTTTGCGAAGGTCGATTATATTTTAACCTTTAGATGTTTTCTGTTTTACTAAACGAAGGTGTGTGTTTGCTATAAGTTATATTGTTGGCTACTCGTTTGATGTAGTTGCGAAAACCTTTGTTGATTAGGATGAAATCAATCTGGTTCCTAACGATATGACCTGGTAGGTATTGGGGGGATGTCCAGGTATGTATACGGCGTTTTGACATTTAGTAGCATGTATTTTTTGGTATGTACTTATTGTTGTGGTGTGGTGGTGTCACAGATAGCTACGCACTTGGCTTTTAAGTCAAACAGCGTGGGTTCGAATCCCACACAGAACCAAAAAGCAGCAAAAATTAACTAATAGCTGCAACCCATCACACTAAATTCCCCAACCCGGATTAGGCAACCGGGGTCTCAACTGCCTTAACACCTTCTCTGGAAATTTGTCGTTCGGATTCGATGTTAAACCACTAGGTTCTCCATATTCAAATCTTAGTGCTTAGGTTGGATATGTGGCATAGAAGAAGCCGGTGCCCCAGAAGTGGGAACATGAAAAGGCTGATGACAATGACTTATTGCTTTGGCCGAACTCTACCAGTCCATTCCCTCTGTCATTTCTAATATCTAGGCCCAATTTCAAATATGTCTTCGCGTTCTCCAATTTTTGCTTTAAAATCACCCATTATTAAGTTTACGTCTTCCTTCTTTGTATGCTTGAGTGTTGCTTCTAAGCATCTGTAGAATAATTCGCACTCTGCGTCCAGTTTCTCTGCCGTGGGAGCGTACACTTGAATTATGTTTAGTTTTACTGGCTTGGTGTAAAGTTGTAAGAGATGATTGTAAGAGAGGGATTGTAGAGAAGATTGTAAGTTGTAAGAAATGATGTAAGACATAATTCTTGCCGAGATTGGTAGGAAATTTCATACAGATTTCTTAGTGTTTTTGTCCACCACAACAGGCACTCCGTGTCTATGATGTTTGTCTGTTTCGTCGCTATCTGAGTAGTACATAGTATGGTTAGACATTGTATGTATCCCATTCTTGGGTCATCTCACTTCACTGGGGCCCTGATATATTGACTTGTAGTCTTTGTATTTCTTGTGTTAGGTTGTTAATTTTTCCTAGTTCATAGAGGCTGTTAACATTTCAAGTTGCGATTTTGTTGATATTTTCTTTTATCTGGAACCGGGAGATTCTTAGCACCCTCCGGCCATTTAAGACACCTCCGCTACTGAGGGCCGTACTTTGTGTTTGTTCCAGCATAAATGATAATTGGTCCAGGGGAAGTTATACGCGTGGTGGTTTTCAGTTACTCCCACGCCGCAGCACCACAACCAATAAGCCGGTTCAGGATCATTGCCTTTTCGCCTCACCTTGGTACTGGGGATCGCTGCTGCCCTCGCCCAATGCTAGTTTTGGTCCGCCTCTGGTATTGGACTTCCCAGGTACCCACTATATCTGGTAGGCATTCCCCTATCTGCTAAGTGGGGAGACACCTGATGGCGGACTAACAAAAACCCCACACTCCGGAAAATCGCCGTTTATTTTGCTTACTTCGGTATTGAAATTCGCAACCGCGATAAAGTGTGGGTACCTCATAGTATAATATATGTAATAAATAATGATAAAATGTGCATTGAACATTTTGGGTAATGGGAAAAATCATGACCACTGTTACTTTTGTATGACGAAAGCAGTGGGTATCATCAAAACAATCGCCGCAAGTGGAAGTATCCCAATATTTCTTCAGCTATTAAACCTATTCCTCCTTCAGACACTGCTCCAATAACTATTTTTCATCAGGCAGTACAGCAATCTGAAGAGGAACAAATGGAAGTGTCAGAAGAAAATGCTGATTTTGAAAACTGTGGAGAAACATCAAATCCTAAAACATTTTCTCAAGGTGAGCTCAAATACTTAGATCTTTCAGAAGAGCGTGCTGAGTTGCTAGCATCAAGATTAAGAGAAAAAAAATGCCTTTCCTCTGGAATACGAATAACTTCATATCGCAGGAGAGAACAAAACCTATTGCAATTTTCTCTAGTGATGAAAATTAGGGATATTGTAATGATGTGAACGGTTTGCTGACTCTCATGGGTTTAAAGACTTATCATGGAAGTATTGGCATTTCTTTATAGAGAGTAGTAAAGGAAGTCTCAAAGCAGTCCTTTTGCATAATGGCAATAAGCATGCTTCTATTCCGCTTACCTATTCTACATCTCGGAAAGGAAGATATGAGGTAACTTCAGTTCTTGTACAGAAAATAAAATATTTTGAACATTGTTGGGTGATTTGTGTCGACTTGAAGATGGTTAATTATATGTTATGAGTCCACAGAGTGGTTATACAAAATACCCTTGTTTTATTTGTTTCTGAGACAGTCGAGTTTAGTCATTAGACCCAAAAATTGGCCTGTCAGAGATCTTGTTGTTCGTGAAAGGAATTTAAAAAATCAGCCTTTGGTTTCCCGAGAAAAATCATTCTTCCACCTTTGCACATAAAGTTCATGGGCTCATGAAGCAATTTCATAAAGCTCTGGACCAAAATAGTCGATGTTTTAACTTCATTCCTCAGAAATTTCATGGACTGAGTACTGCGAACATAAAAGCAATAATTTTTGATTGGCCTCATATACGTTAAATAATTAAATGCTCTACAAATGTTGAAGCTTCTATGACTAGAAAAGAACGACTTGTGTGTAAATCTTTTGTAGCGGTTGCACAAAACGTGCACTGCCCCAATACTCACATAGATCTCCTTCAACATAATTTAAGAGATCTTAGCGAAGACCATAAAGATAAATAAACAATATATAAAAGGTACCAAGTCAGATGGGACATTCATATGATGGCCGATTATTGCTGAGGACTTACACTCAAGAAAATCACTCAAAAGACTCAAAAACTTCTTCATGTATAATTCCAAAATATATTTTTATTTTTTAAAAATGTGATTTTTTTTCTCTTTATCTTATAAACCAGAGCTTATATAAAAAAGCGACTGTTTTTTGTATCAGCTCACCAGTCTAAAATCTTCCAAAATCTTCCAAATTTTGTGTAGGCCAGTGATTCAACCAAAGTTTGTCACTTCAGATTTGTGTAATGAACGCTCCAAGTACGAAAATTTTCGACAGAACCTTCTAATACCTTTGCCAAATATAAGTAAAATATAATACTTTTCAACCAAATCTTGTTACTTTTACCATGTGTAAATTAAAAATAATATGAAACCTTTGAGCAAGCCTTGTTACATTGGCTGTGTGTAATATGAAATTATGCTGAAATATGATATTTTTTAAACAAACCTCGTTTGTTATGAAATTTTTCGACTAAACCTTGTTACTTTTGCCGGTAATGAAGAGAAATCAGAAACATTCTAACCAAATCTTGTTATGTGCAGCAGCGAAAGCAGTGGGAAGCTTTAGAAAAAATAAATATTTGTGATGAAAAACGAATATATTCACAAATTCTGGACTATAATATCTTTAACAAAAGATTTAAAATTCTTAATGAATCCATAAATCTTTTATCGTTGAAACTGAATCTAATATTTTCGGCAGAAATTTGTAAATATTAATTACATAATTCAATTTGGATTACGGTCGTTCCGCGAGTGGCGGATCGGGCGACGAAGATTTCCACCGGGAGGGCGGAATTGTTTAATTTGCGGGATGGAAATCTCATTATCACCCTCCGGTTGCCCCGATACATTGAAAATTGGGATTTTCTATGTAATTATCGAATTTTCCTTAATTGCGCCGCCTGAACGGCTTTAATTTCATTTTCCACTCTTTCACAATATCCCGCCACACGATTTATTACCAACCACAACCTCATATTTATTATTCCAATAATTTGTTTGCTCAATAGATAAAGTAAATATGAAAACTATATAAATATGCCTAAATAAATGGTAGATTCGGACGGAGTAATCCACACATTAACCGGACCAGAAGAAGAAAGCTGTTATAAGTCAGTTCTCAAAGCTGGTGCGCACGACGAAAAAACCTAACTTCTGAATACTATTTTCGTTTTTCGTCTATAACTTCCGTTACAGTTGACGTTTATTAATATAAATTATATCATTGTGTTTGTTAAATAGTAGTCGATCGATTAATACACCTGAATTTTGTGTAATACCATATTAAGCCGTAAGTGTTTTTTGTACCAATATTTCTTTCTATAAACGATACACCTGCTTATCGCCTTTTTGCCGCGGGGCTAGATAATGTTTTATCAGCCGATGTTACTGATTAAAATAAACCTATCCACCCATTACCCCCTGATTAATATTAACTTATCACCCTGTTCTGTAACCCTATCCTTCCATTGCCTATTTACTCTTGTTTGTGTTGATTTGTCGCTGTGACAGGCATGTGTCCTTCTAATTATTCCTAGGTATTAGCATTCTAACCTACCCTGTACTTGTTGTGGTAAACCATTGAAATCACATAACTCTCTTCTTGCATCCGTAAAACCCTTATAAAATACAATAGAACGTGTCGATTTAACATATGCGGATGCCCGTTAAATTTCATCTGAAGTCTAGCTTGGTCATGTAAAGATTGTGCTAAAATGGGTTACGTTATTAGTGATATTAAGGCGCTTATCCTATCCGTTCAGAACGATATAAAAACTTTAAAATCCACCATGGTCATACTATCGCCAACCTAGCTGCTTCATTACTTGAGCAAGAAAAACTATTTACGAGATATCTCAAGAAAGTGAGAAACGTAAATGTATTGTGATCTTTTATGGACAAAAGGAACTTAGTAATAACTAGACATCGGATTATATGCACTATCAACATAAGATATGCATGCAAATATACACTGAAAATGGGCGAAATATGCGCAAAAAATGGAAGATATATGCACAAAATATGCACAAATACTATTGATTGTTATTGGAATTTACTTATTTTTTACAATATACATTCGTAGTTCTTGCGACAAAATACAATAAAATATTTTTTTCATAATAGCACACATATGTGCGGTTATGGCTCGTCGTGTGCTGTTATGAATTAATTTTTTCAAGGTTGGCACTGAAATTCAGAGCTGTCAGTGTCAAATTTTGAGATAGTTTTGAGGTTATGTGATGTGTGGAAATCGCCATAACCGCACGCATAGGATTGCTGTTATGAGAGCATACAGACGTAAAATAGAACATAGTGTATTAAAGGACTCCTCGCTACGCTCGTCGTTTTCTAAACTTGGAAGCGTGCTGAAAAATCGCGCTTACTGAACTCGTCCTTCTCGCTACGCTCGTCGTTTTCTAAAATAGACGCGTGCTAAAAAATCGTGCTTACTGAACTTGTTCTCCTCGCTATGCTCGTCGTTTCTTAAACTTGGACGCGTGCTGAAAAATCGCGCTTACTGAACTCGTCCTTTTCCTTTAATATACTTTCTATTCTAGATTTTCTAGAGCAAACTTGTGACGTTTGTCATTTAATATTAATTTGTAGGCGGAAAATGACCTCTCTACGCCAACTGACTTTACTGGACGGAACCTGAAATTTGGCGTCATTTTTGCAGAAACCTCTTCAGGTAGAATTTGGCTGGTGCCTTTTATAAATACATTTACTTTATTCCTTCAATACCTGGGTTTTTATATAGAACAGCATTTAATTTGCCATGGACCTTTTCCGATAGTGAACTCAGAAGGTCGTTGTTTTGTTCAACCATTTTCTCGCCCATGGAGTCTCGCCAATAGAAGAATCGAAAAATAGTCATTTGATGGAATCATTTATGAATCGGGCGATAGTTGAATAATTTGTTTCTTTTTTTCTAGGACCTTGCAGGCAACCAAATGGTAATAGGCTAACATAACTTACCAACAATCAAATTCGTTATATCACGTCCACATGAATCTGTGGTTTCATAGGCTGAGATCCATATTAAATTGTTCGAAGATCAGTGCGTATTTAACTTCTTCACTTCTGCACTTCTTCGTAGGTTTTAGGTCAAATAGTGGATTCTTCAGGAAATATCTGATTAGTATAATTATTTGGCATATATCGTTATTCAATTGATGAAAAGCAATACTGCACCCCAAAACTCGCATAAATCTTTGTTGAATGCGAATGTGAATGAAGGCAAAATTGGAATCAGCAGATGTTGACGACTTTGTGATGATTTCTATCTTGCAGATCTATGGGAAGCAGTACTCACATGTTGGTCGATCTGGTATTTTTTAATGAAGGTGTTCGCTTGTCACAAACCTTGCAGAAAATCACCGTGCCATCAGTCGTAAATTGGCTTAGATAATTTTTAATGCAAATCTAGGTTTTTTTACTGGCGACATTATTTTAAACAAAAACAAGATTTTCGTAGGTTTTTAATTTCGTAGATTGTTAATTTTAAAAATTACCGTACAAACACAGCGAGCGATTTAATGACAAGCAATCCGAAAATTCCGTAAACCCTTTTTTTTTCTTTCGCCTAGTGCAAGCCAGTAGTCGGGTTGCCGAGTGTGAGGTGCCCGCGTGGCACGTCACTGGTTGCGACTCGCCACCGTTCCCGCCTAATACAAAACACATTTAACTATTGAAATAATCATTTTATAAATGAAAAAGTACTAAAATATGCAATAATGCTATAAAAATTTTATGCATTTGCACATGCAAACATGCAAATACATATAATCCGATGTCTAGTAATAACCCATCTATACATGGGTTATTAGTTATTACCATAGTATTATAAAGTATAGAATAGTAATAACACGTACAAACTCTAGATCAGCCAAATGAAGCTTAACCTTTGTCAAGGATATGTTAACTAACCTTGCAGTATACGACAGCAAGAACTTGCAAATCGTTAGATTAGGAAAATTTAATTCATCCAAAATTCGATCCATTACGGTAACCCGACCATCTAATTCTGTACGTTTAGATAAATATTTCAATTTCTCGGGACCGTACACCCATGCAGTTGCAATTATATCGTAATGTTAAATATGATATCGTATTGTTGTTAAATTAAGTTTCTATATGTAAATCAAGCTTAATATATCGGGATTTTCAATAATTATTATAGTATATTATTAACTATATTTTAATTAATAATATCTTTAATTACAATACTAATTAATTAATTATATTTGCGACGCATAAATAGCATTTAGTGCTCCATTTTTTCCTGTAATGCATGTCTTACATACTTAAAATTCCATTTCCATTCTTTGTAAACTTCACCGATGTTTTTCTTTTTTTCATTTCTCAAGTATATTTTAATCTTCATCAAATCAGTTAAATTGTCACCATTTAATCTGTTCCTAAGATTGGATTACCTTACCTAAGCTAAGATTAGAGTCATTGTGCTGAATCCTTTCTCGTAGTCACCACTATGTTCTCCTATGTTATCCTTCCTATGAAAAGTTCCTATGATAATATATCAAGTATTTCTATATTTATCCGAATTTTGTACTACATATTCTACACTGTCACTAAATGATTTTTTATTACTCATGCTCGGACAAGTACTATTTTGGCGCCCGGTTTTTAGTGCGATAAATGGCTGTTTGTCAATTCAATTATCTACGTGCGACAAGTATACTTATCGCATATAATTATGAATTCATTAAAAATTTCAATAAAAAGCGGATGAGTAACTGAAAAAAAACTGGGTAACAGATTTTTTTTTTCATTATGAAATTTAAATTAAATAAAAGGTTTTAGTATAAGTATACATTCTATTGTGATACCGGAGACCGATGAGAGTTTCTAACGAATCCACGCCGCCGGAAATGTAGTTCAAAAAGCAAATTCTTCATTTAGGATTCTTTTTTTTATGGCCCCTGGACCCCAAGCTTGTAAGATACGTTCCCTCGCATGAGTAATAAAAAATACTATCGGCAAGCGAATGAGCACACTCACATCGTTCGTGCACCCAACTTTGCTCTCGTGGGCAATTGATAACTTGCAGCACTAGTTGTACAATATACTATATATTGCTCCTTGTTTTTGTCTAGTTTTTTTGTGAAATGAAAAATGAAGTTCACAATATTCTTCATAAAAGAGAACAAAGAGTATCACAGTATGCTGGGGATTATTTAGAATTTGCAACAATATTTACAAATTGGATCATAACATTCAACGACTTGGTCATTACAATATTCTATTAGGTTTTCGTAATTTTTAATCAAAGCATCCAAAATAACGATGCTTAACGAGATAACCAACGCACCTCGTTTAATGGTTGAAATGTTACCGAATTTCGATCCATAACAGCAGCCAATTTTTCAAAATTTCCTTGTTAATTAATTCCTGATCTGCTGAACATAGTGTAAACTGTCCTAAGGAAGGTCTCAACATCTAGCATAATAGATACATGTTTCCATACGTCATCCAAACCCAAATCTTCTCTGTGCACAACGCAATGTTGTTCAGTAAGATAAGGTATTCCCTTTTTGTGAAGTGTCGCCATTCCATTTTTCCGTCCTAGCACTTGCTCCGTCCGATGTAAACGTAACCATTTTTTGAATGTCTAGATTAAACTTCTTGTAAAAATATTGATTTTATGTATGTGTTCTTCAAAATACCTCCAAATTATGTTTTGAAGGTCAAACAGAGTAGGTGTTGGTGTTTTGTGTTGTGTGCTGTGTTTGCATGCGGGTAATTTTGCCCCAATCCACGTCGAAACGCAGGCGATGTTTTGTCGACACCCGTTCTCTAATGACGTATACGAGGACTTAAATCGTTGCTCGCACACAATGTGTTAACATAAAGCAAACTAAGCAAACGCTCGATGACGTAGTTGATGTAAACAAAAGAGATTTCGTTAGACGTATAAATGTCCGATTTTAAAAATTAGTTTGACACTCTAAATTTTTTTGACAAGATGAACAAGCCCATTGTGCGCGGAATACAAAAACGGCTGCGCAACTTTCGAAAAATTTGTGTGCGGCCGCGCACCCGCGCAGCTTAGAGGAAACTTTGCTTATTAGGACTATGAACAAATCTCATATTGAAACAACTTTAAATTTGCCTGAGTCCTAGACTCAGTCCATTTTCATGGCACTAACGGAGATAGAGAAACACCATTGTTTTTTTCTTTATATTTAATTTAAGTGAACAGCCATCTACAGACGCGTTTCGAGATCTATCTGTCATCAGTTCAGCTTTCCTCTCTTGAATTATAAAATTGATTGCACTTACATTAGACTGAACACAAAATGCCCGACTGTCGAGGTTAGGATTTAATTTTGATATGTGTGTAAAAAGACCTGAACTTAGTTTCAGTTATTGATTTAAATGATAATTGAATATTGTGGTGGAACCATACTAATCATACAGACAATCATACATACTTGATAATGCGAAATATAGCTTGCATATATAAATATATTCAACCTGTTCATAGTTTTATAATATTAAGTCTTATTAGGACTATGAACAAATCTCATTTTAAAACAACTAGAGATTTGCATGTTATTCCTAGAACCAGTCCTTTCTTAAGGTTAAAAGATTATTTCGATAACTCAGCACTTTTATCAACGCATTATCATGGTTTAGATGTGACAATTTTCTTTAGTCAATTGAAAAACTGGTGGTGGTATTATAATCACACTATCTAACAAAATTATTTATAATGTTGTTTATTCTTCTGTAATTACGGAACTTGTTTCTATAATTTACCTAGTTATTTGTCGATGCAGTTTAATTTCATTAAATTTTTATGTAGTAGCAGTTTATACACCTCCACACACATCTGTCAACGATTTTGTACTCTTCCTTGACGCTCTGGAAGTTTTGGTTTTGAATAACCTTGTTATACTCATTGGAGACTTTAATCTTCCCAACTATCATAGCAGTGTAACCTCTTTTTGCTCATTTCTCCATGTTCTAAAATGCATAGACTTTTCCAACATAGCTTTTTCCAAGGCACTTCATCTTATTCAACATAATTCTATTCTAAATTATGATAATCGTCTATTGGGTATAGTGTTGTCAAGAATCATCGTATAGAAGGTTTCATTCTATCTACACCAAATTTGGTATGGAATGGTTTTTTTGGGTGGCTGGTTACGAATTTGAGTTCCATTTTTCCAAAAACAAAATGGCGGATCCAATATGGCGAACATTTTCCTTAGAAAATGTTTCCATATCACGAAAATTTGACAGGAATGAGATTTTTGGGGCACTGATTACGAATCTAAGTTTTATTTTTCCAAAAACAAAATGGCCGATCCAATGTGGCGAACATTTTCCTGAGAAAATGTTTTCATATCTTGACAATTTGATAGGAACAGGTTTTAGGATATAAAATATATTTTAGGATATAATAATTTCGGGATATAATTTAAAATTTTTTGAGATTTTCTATATTTGGAAGGTTTTTATGGAGTGCCACACGTGATGTCATGTAAAACCTGTGCCGCAGCCGATTTTCCCTCTGCTCTCAAGCTCATTCGCGTTGCATATGCCAGTTCTGCGCTGCTCCTATCTTTACGAATGTGCTCTGTCCTTCTGCGTTTTGTTCTCTCACTCGCTTCGGAGAAGGCTATGGAAAGCCGACCCCAGCTAGCCGCAGAGATCGATTGTTGAGAAGGTTCCGATAGCGATTCGTCAGTGAAGATGATAAACTTGTCCAGCCAGTCCTTAAATTTATTTAGGAATTTGTATTCTATGCGAGAAACTTTCTGCCACTTCACGTGCATTTCTCACATTTATGCGTAAAATAGTTTTGTTTTTTTCAGTCAACTCAAAATTGTATTTCAATTTATTACTCAATTCTCTTTCCACGGTAATATAAGTTTCACTTATTTTGTCACCAACACGACCTTTCAATAAGTAAAAAAGATCCCTCCTTGAAAAGATCAAGCATGAAAAGATCAAGCGAAAAAGGTATTATCTCGATACCTTTTTCGCTTGATCTGAAATAAAAATAAAGTTAATATATTAAAATAAAAAAACCGACTTCAAAGAAATTGTTTCAAAAACAAAAATTGCACTAAAAAAATATTCGTCCCCTATTTTCACCCTTAGGGGTGGAACTTTTTTCTTCACATTTAAATGGGACCAATCGTGAAGTACACCCTCCCAAACAAAAAAAGAATTTTTGAAATCTGTTCATAAATAACGAACTAACGAGGTAAGAAACATTAAAAAAAAAAAAACGAAACAACCGAATTGAGTACCACCTCCTTTTTTGAAGTCTGTTAAAAATAAAATTTATCGGTTATTTAGTCGGTGCATTATAAAATATAAATGTGAGAATTTTTCAATTTCATAAATGATTTGATAAAAAATTATACTAAAGACAAAGTAGCAGCTAGTAGCAGCCAATTCTTGATTTTCTCAAACAATAAATGTCTAATAAAGCAAACCTGAGCACATTTAGAGCACTAATTTGCCCTCATTTTTTTGCATAAAGAATTATTATTTCCATAATTACAATATTTTCATAAACTTGAATCTTCGAGTTCAAAACGTTGTAGTTTTTGCTATGAATTATTCTTAAATACTTGCTACACAATAACAATCTATTAACAGCCAATGATGTATTTAAGTTCTACATACCTTTCTGTGCCTTAGCCATTTTGTAAAATTAAATTAGAATTTTTTTTCAGCGTTTAATACACAATCAAAGTATCACGTATTTTCACTAACTGTTGCACGCACGATTCTACACACTCAACTGCTTCGTGATATGAAAGTTTGGGTTGGTTTTCAATACCTGGTTCTTTTAGATCCCCGAATCCGATGGTCCCAAGGGTTCTCTAATGCGATGCTTTCTTGGAATCGGACAAAAAAATAATTATTTTTCTGTTTTTTGCCAGTTTTTTGGGATTGTATCCCACTGTGCACCGTAGCATCCTGCATTATTTGTTTCAGTCGAAGCATTGTCAACTTCAAAATCTTCCAGTTTTATAATTTCAGTAATATCATATACAACTTCTGCAATACCAACTATTTGAAACTATATGATGATCTTGTAACTACACACTGGTCAATCCTAGATTCTTGATGGATGTGAATACAGCAGTTGATAAATTTTTACGATAAGCTATATGCTCTTTTAAATCCTGCAGTACTCCAGTATTCCTCAGACAAATAGTAAAATACATAACATGCTTGGTTTACTACTCATACCATTGAAACGTTAAAGTTGAAAAACATATACAGAAAGAAATTGAAAGCTCATCCAAGTCCGCTTGAACCATCAACACAAAAACCCATGGGCGAATTATAAAAAGCTCATTAATTTACGTATAATACGTACCCAAAAAATCTTTGGAAATATATTCAAACTAAGCAAGGCTAGACACGTATTCCGGGTAAACTGACATATGACCACAAAGAGTATGACAGTGGTCAAGATATCGTCAATGCTTTGCCTCCCTGTTTTCTAATGCTTTTCATTCCATACCAAACCTAACTTTAATTTTCCCGATGTGGACTCTAATCACTCACCATTCAGTACGCAGTCTGTTACAGCAGAACAGCAGCTAACAATAATGTCGTCCTTTGACCACCAACTTACAGCAGGGGATGATTTAATTCCGAGTTTTCTAATACGAGATGCCTCTGGTTACTATCTTCAATCTAATCTCGTTGAAAATTCCTTCATAAATTCTTCAGTAACTTCTTCGCCTGGTTTCTCATGTACAAGGTGAGCAAAACTCGATGTCTCAGCTCTATTATAGGAAAACGCAAAACGATAGAAAAAATCTGAAAGGAGGTTCTTAAATGGGATTGTGTAAGGACCATTTTAAGCCAAATTTATATATTTTTTCGTATTTGTAAACTGGAGTAATGGCGTCATCGAATTTTGTTTTCCCAGAACCATACTTATAATTTTGCATATTTGAAAAAGCTAATTTTAAAGCTAATTTTTATCAGTCCATTTATACCTATTCAATTTTCTTTGTATGTTTCATTTAAATATTGTTGGACAATTCTTGCTTTATGCGGTGGAGCTCCGTCATGCTGGAAACATGTCACATGTTTGCACGCAGCTGTAATGACACATTTTCGAGAAGCACAGGAAGTTGTTCTTGAAGAAATTGCAAATATCGCTCACTATGTAAAACTCCTTCGTAAAAATATGGACCAATCAAATACCTATTAATAATACCACACCAAACCTTAATTCCGAAGTGCCCCTGGTTTTCAATCGCATTGACAAAATGCGGATGTTCAATAGAACAAAAATGTTCATTTTTTTATTGGGCTTTCCGTTACTAACAAAACGGCTTTCGTTCGTCCACAACACATGCTGAAAAAACCGATTGTAATTCATCTTTAAGTTTACCGTCACTTGGGTACCATAATTTATTCTTCGTTGTTGATGTTGATCTGACAAGTGTTCTAGGTTGTTAAGTTTATAATCGTGATAACCATTTTCTTTCAAAATGTTTCGTACCGAACTACATTTTAAATTCTGCAAAATACTGCAAAATGTGGTAACAGTATGGTCAGAATTGACCCTTTTAACAATTTGCCTGCTCTTCCGAGAAGAAAATGCCACTTTATTTGCACGTAAATTGCGTTCCAATCTTGCCAATATTTTTAAACTTCAAATACACGTTCGGGATATCTCTGGGCGTATAACTGAACTGCTCTTCTAGGTTTCTTTTGAAATTCCCCATAAACTAATAACATGTCGACTTTTTCGTTGTGCGTGAACATTTTAATAACCTTTCAACTAGTGCCGCTCGGAACCGGCGATAAACTGCTAGGTTCCGTATATTAGTGGATGATGCGTTCCACAAGTATGCGCGAGAGGTTACCTAAGCTTTCGGAGAGTACGGCACTTAAGAAGATAAAGATAACTAATTTTGCAAATGAAAACTTAAGAATATACAATATACTTATAGAATATACAATATACAATAAATTATAGAATATAGAAATAAAATATAGATACAAATTATAGAATATACAATATACAATATACTAACATACAATATATACTAACATATATTGATAAACTGTGGTTAAATGCGTTTAATTTTTTTTTTTTTAGTTGGGAATACCGGTAGTTGAGATGATCTAATGCAGCGATCCTCACTATGCGAATTGATTTTATGCGGTTAGGGAAATAAATAAGAAAGTAAATTTAAAAACGTAAATTAGGAATGGACGTTGTGAATCAAACACTGACTCGATTGCAAGGAGACTACAACAAATAGACTACATTTTGTAATGAAAATGATGAGTATTGTTTTTCACAGGAACTAAAGTTCAATATGAAATTTAAGAATTTATTTTTTATTTAAGAATTGAAGAACTATCAAAGGGTAATTATTCCAACTTTCCTTCAGGTAAAATTCTGACGAAAATCCAGATGAAAAGCAAGATGTTGCTGATTTAATAAATCTGTTAACAAACCTAAAAGACGAAATGAATGTGAGGTTTAGTGACTTCAGAAAGTATCAACAACCATTTCGCTTAGTGGAAAATTTATGGGCAGTAACAACAGCAAATGTAGCTCAACTTTCTGCTTTTGGATATGCGGCTATAGATTTGAAAAATGAGTTAATTGATCTTCAGCATGATACAGAACTCAAAATTATTTTTGAAGAAAAAAGAAGGATAAGGCTCACTATGAGTTTTAGAAAGTAGTTGAAAAGGACCAATTCTCTAACCTAATTAACTGTGCTCAGAAAGTCGCTCAAAAGCGTGTTTTAGCATCTACATATGTGAATCTACATTCAGTAAGCTAAAGTTTATAAAAGACAAGTACAGATCCAGGTTAACGTGTTGAAAACGTTGACAACATTTTGAGAATTTCAGTTTAGTCCCAACCTGCTAATGCTATATTAGAGAGCTGTTAAAAATATCGCCCATCAACTTCAAAGAATTAACGAATTCAAGAATGCCTGGAGCTAAGTAAAAGACATTTCATTACATCAGTTCATTACATCATTTCGTTACATGTGTTTTTACTTGCGGCCCTCAGGAAAATCTGATAAAAACAATTAGTCTCTCTAAAAAATCCTAGTGAGGACCCCTGATCTAATGTATTTCTAATGGAATTAGGGATAATAGGGGGTTAATGCCGGAATTTATACTAATACTTTATTTTTACAAAGCTTATAATTTTTTAACGGGAAAATATAGCAATTTTTTTTCATTACAAAATTTGTTCAGAAAAATTAGCTTTTTTCAAATATGCAAAAATATAGGTATGGTTCTGGGAAAACAAAATTCCATGACGTCATTACTCCAGTTTCCAAATATGGAAAAATATGTAAATTTGGCTTAAAATAGTACATACTCAATCCCATTTAAGAACCTCTTTTCAGATTTTTTCTATCGTTTATCGTTTTCTTATAATAGAGCTGAGACATCGAGTTTTGCTCACCCTGTACATCTAATTCGTTGATATTTTTTTCAGGTTTGGGAAATACCTACTTTTCCTTTTTAGCGTCAAATGCACGAATGATATATGTGATGATGATAATTGTTTTAGTTGTGCCTTGAAGCTTTGCCATCAATTCATTGAAATGTTGACATATGTCTGTAAAAAAAACATCAATTTTGAAAGCCACATAACATCCAACAACTATCAGTATTTATGAATAGGATGGTTGCGACTGTTACTACGTGGTAATTCATACATACATTGAATTGAAAAATTCACTGTCGGTATTGTTCAATTTTTCCCTCATTTTGTAAATCAATCCGTAGTGTAGGATCACTCGCGTTCGTTCGTAATATAACACTTCATAGTGAACTTTGCTATTGTTAACTAAAATGTAAACTGTTTTGATTGGTGGCGTGCCAAAAGTATTCTGTCGCGTGCCATCAATTGCACCCGTGCTATTGGTTGAAACTAAATATTTCCAAACGCTTTACTGTATGATATAGTAGAAAGATCCAGCCCATAAATTGTTCTTATATAGTATCTGGCCAATTACTGGAAAAGAAAGAATGCGTTAAGGATCTAGGGATCTTATTTGTTTGTCAGCTGTCGTTTTCCCAGCACATAAGCAGCGTGCCGTTATCCGCATCTAAAATGCTAGGCTTTATCTTACGCATTTCTGCATCCTTCAGATATTCTGTTTTGCTTAAAATCTCTACTTTTCATTTATTGTTAGTAAGCTGGAGTTGGGAGTGCTGATATGATATCCATATTATGCTTCACAAGATCTACCTACTGAAAGGATACAGCGTCGTTCTCTGAAATATTTTTCTCTCAGAATCGATGGCCCTTTAAGAGAGACTTATCCAAATATCTAAAAACATATCCAAATATCCAAACCTTTCTGGGACGCAGACAACAGCTGAGTGCCCGATTTGCTTTTCTCCAATTTCCACGGCCTGAGAGCTGCCTCTCGATATCTAGCCACCTTTGTACTGCCAACATCATGAACCAACATACTACAAAGGGTACCTCTTACCCACATGTGACAGAAGGGTGATAAGTTCTACGAAGATATATTTTGTCTAACTTATAGTATCGTGTTATCGCATTTTCATACACATTATATTATTGTTTATTTCTATTTTTTTCGCGAATAGGCCATGTCGGACCACGCAAATATTATCTCATACGGTGTCTTGTCTTTGTCTTCCTCGCTCCAGACTGATCCCTTCTCCTGATTGAAGTCCATTCCCCTCGCATGGGCTTAGCTTTACAGCTATTCTGCACTTTTCTCGTCTTCTTCTGTCAACAGTCTTCTTCTGTCAATTTGAAAGTTTGTAGGTCCTCTTTAATCTGCTTCATGTAGATAGTTTGGGTACGATATTAATTTATTTTATCAAATATTATCTATCAGGAGTCATTCGTACCATGTCGATACAGAACTGAAGACTACGTTTCTTGTTCGTGATATCTAGATCTTCTATCCTTTCATATATTTGCCTATTTGCTCTTAACCTATACTCTCCGTCAACTATTCGTGGTCCATATATTGTTCGAAGTAATTTTCTATCTATTTTGAGCAAGCCTCCACACCACTGAGACTAATAGTCTCTGTACCATATAGAAGTACCGGTGTTACAACAGCGTAATAGTGTCTTATTTTGGCATTGATTAACAGATTTCGCTTATTATATATTTTTCTGTTCAGGAAACGAAGTTGTTCAAATTTATGCATCTTGTGCTTATTAGTTCTTCTGTTTGCTTATATGTTCCTCTCGGAATGATTATTTCTCCAAGATATTTAATCTTACTTGTCACTTTCACCCTACCGAACTTCGTTTTGATACACTTTTTTCTATAGTTCTTGTGGCAAATTTCTGTTTTGGCAAAGGAAAGATCTGAAGGCCTGCTCTCTCCGCAGTCTCTTTTAACTAGTTGATCTGATAATTAGCCTCCGAATTCGAATGCTAGGCAATTAATGAATGCTAGGCTTCTTGTACACCACTTATTATGCTCCCATAATATTTACATCACCTTATCTAAGACCACGTTAAATAGAATTGGTGACAGGCCATCTCCTTGTCTTAGACACCTTTATATCTGGAAAGGTTAGGTAACTTACTATTGGAATTTGACTTGTATATGGAGTTGCTTATCGTTAGCTTAATTAAGTTAATGACCTTTTAGTCTACTTAGTATTCTTGTAGTGTATAAAAAACAGTTTTTCTAGTCTAATGAGTGGTATACTTTCTGAAAGTCGTTAAATGAAACAAACAAATCCTTTTTTCTGGAGTCGCAGTATTTCAATACCTTTTTCAAGCTTAGAATTTGCTCTATACCTGATCTGTTTCTCCTAAAGTCCCCTTTGTACTCGCCGAGTTTGGGATCGATTTGTGGCTCCAATCTGCTTAGCAGTAACTTGGTAAATATTTTATAAGTGATAGATGTAGTGATAGAAGGAAATTCCTCTGTACTGACCTCTGCTCTTTCATCTTTCTTATGTTACGGGTGAATTAGAGCCACCTACCGTCCGGGATAACTTCGTCCATCCAAACCTTTTGAAATAGTTTGGTTGTTTGTGAAATACATTCCTCGCCCGCAAGCTTCCATAGTTCTGCTATAACGCCATGATGCTTTATTGTTTTTGAGCTCGCGGATAGCTTTCCTGATTTCTTCTTCATCCGGCGGTAGAAAATCTGGGTTTTGTGTTGTATTAGTGTGGAGTAGTTTCCCTGTTAGTTTACCACAATTAAAACCTGTTGAAAGTATTATGGTAGTATTTCACAGTTTTCCCTATTACCAACAGCCAGTGTACCATTGGAGCGTTTAAAGTTGATACTGAGTGGCGTGTACCGCTTTATTTTTGTATCTTAATTAATTTATCAGAAATGTATCTATTTTTATTCTCATTGTATTTTGAGTTAACTTTCAGATTTTTTTGTTTAAATATTGTTTATCCTGCTAAAAGGGTTTCCTGTTGGACAATAAAGTTTATTATTATTAAGTCTAGTCTAATCGATCAGATCGATATTCATATCAAATCTATTTGGAGAAGAATATAATATATAAATGAAGTTCGGATTGATGGTGGCGTGTGGGCTGTATCGAGAGTAGAATCCTCTACGACTATTTATGCCGGACGTGTATTATTCATGAAAGGTCTGGGAATCAAATCAGGAATGCGATGAGTGGTTGGTTCCGATTCACATAATTTTCTGGTGAGGTGTTGTGGATTATTAAATCATATTTTAAATATTGACGTGGATTGGGTCTGGTTAGGGGAAGTGACTTATTTATTCGGATTTTGCCTGTGAGAGAAATTCCGTACGTGTTTGTGGTCGTGATTTATGCTACAGAGATTTTGTCCGTCTTGTCTGGTTTCGTTTCAGAATTGATATTTATTCTCAGATCTCTTCTGTCTTTTTCACTTTAGTTTTTACGTGGGATTTTTGTTTATATACATTTGTCATTCTGTCCTGACTATTATTTTGCAGCTTTGTTTGTCTTGTTTCATTTCATCTGATTATATATACCAAGCGATTCAAAAACATATCCTAGCGAAGAATTTAATAATCTAATGAAGATTTTTCGAGGAATTCTTAATAATAATACACAATGTCAGTGCTGTCTAGACTTTATAGAATCTCTATACTAGATGGCTCAGTATTTCTCTTATAAATAAATTGTTAATATGAATAAGCAAAATAGATTTTTAATGCTAATTTAACACTTTTATCTAGTATTATAGTTTAACGGCGCATAACGTCTTCCATATTCTCGACTGGGAAACTGTATAATATCATTTTGCCTCGAAGAGAAAAAAGGGTTTTCCGCGCGTCGGACATCTTTAAATTCGTTGCCGGCGTTTGGCCCATTTTCAACTTCAATATATTCCAAGCCAATTTACATATTTCCTCTTCGACCTCGTTCCACACACAGCTCCCCGACACGGTCCTCCCAACTCCATCCAATTTGCATATCAGTTACAACCATTACAACAACGAATTATACAAAAATTACAACACAAGAAAATTAAATTACAAAAAGGCCGTTGTTTCATGAATTACAAAAAAAAACTACGTTTTTATTATTGACTGTATTTAACATCCCCGATGGGAAGCGGGAGATTCTGTGGTTGGGGTTGTTTCTATTTATTCAGTACAGCACCTGATCCTCCCTATGGACCTTATACAACCAATATTTCAATAGTTTTTTTAAGTATAGTCTTTTTAGTCTAATACCTCTTTATGCAATCTTCTAAGATCATGGTATTGATTATCGAAACTTGCCTGTATAATCCTATCTCTAAACTTTGTCTATAAAGTCTATTATTGTATGTGAGTGTTTACCTATCAAGGCTTGTCTGTCTAGTCTTGTTTATATAATCTTGTCTGTCTAGCCTTATCTGTCCAGCCATGTCTTCTTTGTCATGTCTGATTTTGACTGGCTAGACTTCTCTGTTTAGTCTTGTCTGCCATGTATTATCTGTCTAATATTGTCTGTCTAATCTTGGACTTCTAGTTTTGTCTATTTAGTCTTGCCGCTCTTGTGTTGTCTGTGAAGACAACACAAGAGCGTGTATGGTCTAATATTGACCATATTTATTTGTCTGTGTAATTTTTTTGTCTAGTATCGTCTATCTAGGGTTGCAGGCCTAATTTTGTCTTGTCTTGTCAGTCTATATAATCTCGTTGAATTAATATTAAGCAAACCAATTTCTAAACGTAAATGAGTCCGCGAAATGTTGGCTTCTATGATTAAATTCAAATGAAAATTGTACCGCGACCGGTCATAAACTAATAAAACCGTTTGTAAAAACAAACCCAGCCGGCTTAACAATCCAGTAAATAGCAGGGCGATAGTTTATCGCTTGCCGTGCCATTTTTTTGCACAACATCGGTGCTGCTGCTGCTACTGCTACTTTTGCTCTTTACCTGCAACGTCGCTGTATATGTTTTTCACTGCAGTGTTTACAATTTTATTTATTTTTATTTCCGTGTTTTTTTCTGTTTTACTTCGCGCTTCAATTCCTGTTTCAATCGACACAACACACATACATCGAACAATTTCAATCGAAAATTAAATTACAAAAGACGTGCTGTTGAACTAGGGACTACAAAGACAAAACTTGAGCAAAATTAGATTCTGTGAGGTAACAAAAATTTTCTTCACCTGTCTAATCTGGTCTGTCTAATCTTGTCTGTTTAGTCGTGTCTGTCTAGTCTTCTCTATCCAGTTTTATCTGTCTAGCCTTCTCTGTCTAGCCATGTCAGTCATCTCTTGTCTGTAGAGTCTTGTTTGTCTAGTCTCGTCTGTCTAGTCTTCTCTGTCTAGTCTTGTCTCTCTAGTCTTGTCTGTCTAGCCTCGTCTCTCTAGTCTAGCCTGCCTAGTCTTGTCGGTCTTTTCTGTCTAGTCAAATTCAAATTCAAAATTTATTAATCTTCAGATGTACATACATACATATCAGACATGTCAATAAAAGAAGAAAAGTAGTAACACTAATTTCACATTAACGTTCATTTTTAAAAAACTCCTTAATACAATAATGGCATTTTGCTATTAAATATGTTTTAACACGTCTTCTGAATATACAATAATTAGTTTGCTCTTTAACAAGTGTTGGAATACGATTATAAATTTGTATACCTATGCGATCAGGTGCTCTTTTGCAGATGGTAAGATTGCTTTTTACAAGTCTTAGATTAAGGCAATTTCGTGTATTGTTTACATACCAATCTACCCTTGCACCAATTAAATGCCTGTTTTTATGGATATAACAGACTAGCTCCCATATATATATATATATATATATATATATATATATATATATATATATATATATATATATATATATATTTATATATATATGTATATATGTTGTATTTGAGGTTTTCGCGGATAGATACCTGTGTTGTATTGTTTTCTCGGGGATTCCGCGTTGATGTTGAGGGTTGTTTCTGAAAAGAACCGGATTCTCGACGTTTCGGCGAACTTACATTCGCCATTCTCAAGAGATATATGCGTCCGTGCGGGTCAACCGTTAGACGCATACTCACGCATACGATTACTCACATACTCACATACGCATGTATATATATATATATATATATATACATATATATATATATATATATATATATATATATATATAAGTACTTATATATATATATATATATATATATATATATATATATATATATATAAACATGGTACAGTTAGAATATTTAACTTTCTGAAATATGATCTGCAAGCTGTAGTAGCTGCAATACCCGAGATTGCTCTTATGACCCTCTTTTGCGCTAGAAATACCCGTTGAGAATGTGAGGAAATTCCCCATACTTCAATACCATAAGCCATGATCGACTGAACTTCGGCATGGTATACGCTTTGGAGACCATCCACCCCCACAGTTTGACGAACTTTTCGTAATAGATAGCACTCGGAGTTTAGTTTTCGCACTATTTCCGAAGTAGCTGAGGACCATTTCAGATGTTCTTCCAAATAGATACCTAAAAATTTCACTTGTTTTTGACGAATTAACTTGCAGTTGCCGATTCCAAGTGGAATGTCTTGAGTGGGGTTTCTTCGGTTGCACTGGAACACTACCTAACTAGTTTTACCAATATTTAAGTGTAGGTTATTACCACAGAACCACTGGTAGAGCTTTTCTAGGGTAGTATTTAGTTTAGCAGTCGTTTCTTCTAGGGAATGTTCCGAAACTATGATGCTGGAGTCATCCGCATAGAGGGTACAATGATTTTGGCCGAAACATTTTACCATATCAGTGTAGAGGGAGAACTGGATCGGGGATAAGATACTTCCCTGCGGGGCACCTAAGCCTAAGACTGTGGTATTTGATGTCCTATCCTCTCTGTTTAATTTATTTTGACAAATTGTTTCCTGTTGCTCAAGTAAGATTCAAACCAGCGCCCTGCCTTTCCTCTAATTCCATAGGAGTATAATTTGGATAGGAGTTTATCATGAGCGACGCAGTCGACGGCCTTGGAGAAGTCGCAGAAGATTCCCACTGGACGTTTGGCTTCATCCACTTCCTTAAAGATTTTGTTATAGAAATCATTGATAGCTGTAGCTGTGGATTTATGTTTACAGAAACCATGTTGCTGGTTTGGAATTAGCTCATGTTTCGCAATGAAGGACATTAGTCGGTATTCCATGGCGTATTCCAATATCTTTGCCATTACTGACACCAACGATATCGGCCTGTAGTTATTTTTGTCCAGCCGGTCTCCTTTTTTAAATACTGGAGTAACAGTGGATATTTTAAGTATATCAGGTACCATTTCAGATGCGAACGAACAATTATATTATGTGTGTGATGGGTTCGATCAGTTCATATAGTAATTCCTTGATGATATTTGCAGGGAGATAGTCCGGGCCGTACGTCGATTTATTTTTTAATTTCTTTAAAATTAGTGTCATCTCCGTGGGAGAAAATTCTTCCAGGTACAAAGAATTGTTGTTTCGGAACAGGTGCTCGTTTACCAAACTTATCGACGGAATATCGAGGCAACAACATTAGGATCTTTGAAAATGATATCGTTATCTTTAATGTGAATGGCTTGTTTGCTCCGAGTTTTATTAGAGAGTTCATCTACAGTTTTTCATAACGTTTTTTGTTTATTAGCGGAGTTGTCTAATTTCTTTTTATAATAGTTTTTCCTAGTAGTAAGTAATAGATTTTGGTGACATTACTTATTCACAGTTGAAAAGACTCTTAATATGGTATACAAGTCTGTTTTATATGGCTCTACAAGTCTTTTAAGTTCCTGCTTGATTGTTTAAGCTCTTTAGTTATCCAGGATGATGGTTTAATCTTAATTTTTTTAATTGGACATAATTCAAATATATAATATTGCAGCAGTTGAATGAATGCAGCCGTCTTTTGTTAGCAATCTTTTATGTTATAAATTTTAGACCAAGATTCCCTCTGAAGAGCTTTTTTCAGCTGTAGCTTGTTGGAGGCACAAAAGTTTCTAATATAGAAATAGTCTTGTTTACATTTTTTACGCTTCAGGACATATAGGGGTATAGCAATCACAATAAATTTATGATCCAATATAATGGTATTATCGACCGTGACAGTGGCAGGAAGATTTCTCCTCGCAAAAAGATTATCGATGGAACTTTTTGAAGTTCTTGTTACCCTAGTGGGCACCCTTACTTTATGATCTAGACCATAAGAATGCAACTTGTTTATCAAATTATCTTTTTCTTTGGAGTCTCCTAGAAAATTGATATTGAAGTCGCCAACAACAAAAATGTTTTCGCAATTGTGAAATATGGAATTAAGTAACTTTATAGCATAAATGTATAGATACTTCCAGCAGGTGGTCTATATATAACAACTATAATTATTTTATTTAAGCCTGAGTTCCATACCACTCCACACATTTCAATTTGTTTTTCCACCGATTTTCGCGCGGTATCCAATATAGTGCAACTACTCACAAATGATTCTTGAATCCAGATAGCTGCGCCACCACCAATAGATTTAGATCTATTAAATGAAGTGACTAGTTTTTAATTGGATATATTCGTATATTATATTATTTGATCCGTTGGCCAGGTTTCTGCTAAGCAAATGAAATAGGGCATATACTCGGCCATTAAAACATCAAATTGAAGAATTTTTTTCTGAATACTTTGGACATTTAAGAAAAATATCAAATTTTCAAGACATTTATTCTCATTTATAAGGCAATTGTTTTTCTTTGGAGAGTATGGCACCCCTTTTTTCGTTTTAAAATCGCAGATTAGTTTCGATCCCTCACTTCTTGACGGTTTAAGAAAAAACGCCTGATTCTGGTGTACAGTGGGTTTCCAGGTGTTGTACCTCTTTTAATTTATCAGAGGGTAAAGATACTTTAAATGCTGAATATTCTTGTGGGTACTTTGAAGCTAGTTTAATACATTGGACGTCGTTTAATTGTTTATCATTAAGATATTTGGTTAAATCTTCTCCGGTTAACTTAGGGTCCAGACGGTATACGTGAAGATGCGCAAATTTAACTACAGTATTGTCCACGTTAGAACCAATTATAATATTGGATGATCTAGAATGTCTTCTTTTTATTTTGAATTTGCCATTTTTCAGACTCTCCGATTTCTGAATCGAGCAGATTGTTGATATTGTTTTTGTCAGGGCGCATATCAATGGCGATAATTTCTTTCTCTGTCGTATCGCGCCGCGAATGCGATATGTTGTCGGCAATAGCTGGTGCAGGATACTCTTTTGACGGGATTTGACTCTAGTTTCTCGTTAGTTTTCTTTAATTCGTTGATTTGATCGGATAGCTCAGAAATTAACAATTTTAGCGGTTCTATCTGCATTGTAATCTGTGTTTCAGCAGCCTTCATATACTCTGCTAATTCCTCATTACTACGCTTTAATTCTTTTATCTGCTCCAATAATTCGCCATTTAAAATACGTAAGGGCTCCATCTGTTTTTTTATTAAACCCAATAAGGGATTTTCATACTCGGAACTCTGCAGAAAAGTACTCAAAATGTCGAATTGCTTTTCCGAAGGGATATTCGATCTCAATTGTCTAGACATATTTACAACTTTTATGGGAATTTAACATTTTACTAAACACAACTTTAAAAACTCTGAACAATAACTTTATAATCAAACACACTTTAAAAACTATATCTTAACTTTATTAACTGACTGGGTACTCGCACGTCCACTCTTACTGAACGCTGACTCGCGACTGTCTTGTCAGTACACAGTCTAGCGACAGTACCCAGCTTATATATATATATATATATATATATATATATATATATATATATATATATATATATATTGGAATTGTCTACAATCATCTATAAAAATAAACAGAACAGTGACAAAAATATTGACAAACACAACTACAATACAAGAGGCAAAGAAAAACTGTATGTGCCCAAATCAAATTTAACTTTGTGCCAAAAGAGTCCACATCAGCAAGGAATTATAATATATAATAAACTATCAAAGAGGCTAAATCCGTAAAAATCTTCCAAACACTTCTAAAAAATTTTCTACTTCCTCACACGTCATATAATGCTGCAGAACTCAATAATATTTCAATCAAAATAAATGCTACAAATATTTAAAATTAATACGTCCAATACTTTATATACTTATTCATATTATTTCCTTACTTTTTGAATTATTAATTTTGTATTATACTTAAATATCTGTATTTTTTTGTAGACTTAGCCTAAAGTTACTCTTAACTCACAGGTGAATAAATTATTTGATTTGATTTGATTTTTCACTAGACAGACAAGACTAGACAGACAAAACTAGACAGACAAGACTAGAGAGACAAGGCTAGACAGACAAGAATAGATAAACAAGTAAGCAATTGTTTGCAGTAAAGCGACTGTATTTTTCATTTTGCAAAAATCCAGGTATAAGAAAACGAGAGGTTTTCCTAAGGTTTGTTTGAAGTTGCTGCGGATCAAGGGAAATACTTCATTAAAATTAGCATAAAAAATGCTCATGAACAGTTCCCACTGGCTGTTAATTTCACAAGAATGAATTGTCAGTAGCTCGTCCTACGTTATTTTGTCCATTAATTCTCTATTTACAGTATTTTGTTAACTTCTCTATGGCTTCTAAATTGATTAAAGCTGTGCTTAGATTCTTCTTCAGATTCAATCGAAAGTATTTGAGCATAGTGGTCCTATATAAAATAATTCTATGTATATAACTCGCATTTAAATTTGGAACAGCATAATATTATGTTATCTATGCATTAACCTCTTTCGGTATGGTTTAGTCAGTGGCAACGCATTAAACGACTTCAGTAGTCTCAAGAACTGTTGGTATACATTTGAATTTCTTAAATAATAAATGATTTGCTTTCCTCCGTCAGCATTACTAGTAATTCATGTAATTTAACGATAAATGAACTACCGTTGGTCAAAGGGGCTCTGTAAACTGCCACAATTATTGAGCTTTCTTTATTTAATTTATTTTCTATTGCCGAACATTCAAACACAGATTGTTCAGCAATTAGGGCAATATCAATTAGGGCAATTACTTTATATACTTTATATACTATATCTTTATATAGTTTTTTCTGTCAAGTCTTGTCTCTCTAGTTTTGTTTGTCTAGTCTTGTCTGTCTAGTTTTGTCTCTCTAGAATAGCTGTCTAGTCAACCAATCAATCACTCATACATTTATTCCTTGAATTTAAATTAGTACATATAGAATACGTTTCAATAAAATACAATAAAATGCATTACTACACAATACTTAACTTTAAGACAATATTTAATGGATTTTTACTTACCAAATATTCTTCCAGGCTTTTAAAGTTAATATGATTTTTTATTGTTTTTCTAAGTAATTCGTTGGATTAATCATCTTTTAGATAATCTGGTAAAAGATAGCACACGTCGGTGCCAATTATATCCTAAGCTGCACCACATATAGTTAAATTTACTCTTGGGGTCATAATCTTTCGGCGATTTCGAGTGTCGTGATCTCGATCTTTTCTTGTGGAGATCAACTTGGGTTGATCCTGTCTCGTGTGGGTTTCACTCATCAGTTTCTTTGTTGCTTATTATAGCCTAGGTTTAGATTAGCCGCTACATGTTTTCCCAGTTTTCCTTTTTCTCAAGCATGTAACTTATTGTGGTTCTGGGACCAATAGGTTCTCTCATGTTTGCTGCTGCTGATTCCCTTTCGGCTTGCCATTTCCAGCATTCGAAGATGGCGTGGCTCACATTGTCTGTCTCTCCGCAGTACATATATAATTCATCTGAGGCCCGGCCTATGTTGTGAAAATAATCTCTGAAACAACCTTGGCCAGAATGGCTTTCTTTTAATCCAATAGAGATGTTCGGAATAAGTAATCTGGTCCACTGTCCTGTTTCCGTGAGCTCTTACCTTCTATGCCCCTGTTCGAGAAGTTCCTCTCTGGCTATTATTTTTATATTCTGTTGTAGCCGGTTTCGTATAGTTTCCTTCGTTCTTTTGCGTGTAGGTCAATTGGGAAAATGCCTGCAATAGCTAGGGAAACTTCCCCCGATAACATTTGATAGCCACTACATACGCGTATAGCCATTTTTCGTTGTATAGCTGCTAGTTTATGTAGTTTGCCATTTGTTTGCAGTTCTTTGGCCCATATTGGCGCAACGTGCAGCATCGTATCCTCAACTACAGAGCCCAAAATTCTGCGTGTGCTACTTTTGGGCCCCCCTACGTTTGACATTAGTTGTGGTAAGCTGCGGCCATAATCCTAATTCCTTTAGCCGCCGCTTAGGGGCCAAGTAGTTCAAGTATTACGTAAGCAGATTGTTTTGCAATTATTAATCCTCCCCTCCCCCTCGTCAGCAGAAGTAAGCAAAGCTTTATTGATTCATGCAGCTGTTAAGTATAGGCTTAGAATAAAGGAATTTATAGCACATAATATTTATTCAAGCATATTATTGACAAGGTATTTCAATTATTATCTCTTATTAATATATTCAATCTTAATAACACGTTCATTTGTTTTGTTCTGTTTATGTTCTGTGTTTGCTCACTTTAGTTTGGTTTTGGAACATCGACACCGTTCTCTTCGAGCCATTCAACATCCTGGTACTCTTCTAAATTTTGTGATATTTCGGTAGCGACGAGCCGCCCTCTTAAAGGCGTTACTTTTGTTTCGGTGTACGTGTTTACTTTTTTATGGATCTTCTCGACGTGACGATTTAATGACTTGACGGAAGCATGATGAAGACCACACATTTTGCATGCTCGACTTGATAGTTTATTTATCGTCGGACAAAAATAATCGTAGGGCATTTGCAGAAAATCTTTGATTGCGAGTAAAGAATCAAAATGTAAAGCTAAATGGACTGGTCATTGGACTAATCATCGAAACCCAAGTCATCAACTATCTATTTTACTTTTACTGATGGTAGGATAAACCTGTTGGTTAGTAATCTAAATTTTACAATTTAAAGCAAGTATTGGCTTTCACGCACATGTTCTGAAAACCATTTAATGTCTGGAAAATCAGGAAAATCTGGTTCGCCCGACCCAACATATTTTGCAGAAACATGATAACCATCAATTTCCATTGAACTCCATACCTCTGCTAATACATTTGCAGCAAACTCGAAATTTGATCTTTTTAATGTTCATTAATTGTAACGCCACGGTCATCCAAATAGGACCCAAAATGGTCATGAGGCAATATCAAACTAGCCAGTTCCCGACAGGAGCCATGCTGCTATAAACAATGCATCAAGATCATGTCGCTTAAAGTGTTTAGCAAACCCTATAACTTTTTGGTAACGCGGATTTTCATCTTGCCCTCCATCAACCTTCATGATCACTACTGGTTTTACAAAACCATGGTCAATTTTGGCTAATGCTTGAAACTCTTCAAGGGCTCGTAGCGTCTCGAAATCTTGGGAACTGTTGATATTGATGAACTATTCTTTCCACTTCGAATAGCGATGTATGTTGATCCAGAATATCCAATGGCTTGCAGTTGTCCTAGCATACTGGAAGTTATTTTGATACCAGCATAAACTGACGGTATTAATTTATGCCACTCAGCAATTACCCAGTCGTGATTAGGCAATTTGATTCTATATTCCAAGTTCATTAGAAGAGGTGCTTGCTTATTTGCTGCTGTTACAACAATAGAGACCCGAGCTTTATCATCTTGAGATAACAAAAATACATAATCTGGTCCAAGTATTGATGCTATGGTATATATGGTATATATGCTAATATTGGATAGATGTTGCAGCGAAACTGCTATCTAAGCTTTTGTGCTGATCAATCTGTGCCCGAAAGGAACTGTCGATACATGCGTTCGTCCCTCTGCGGTATTTGATTTTCTTGGAAGCAAACTAAGATATGTCCCACTTCGGCTAATGTCAAATCTTATTTTATATAATTCTTGTTCGTCTTCTATCATCTGCTGCACTCCCAAATAAAGCAATATCCTTGGTATAACTTGGATGTGTCTATATTAGACGACATTTTTAACCATTCAACTTTGGCGAAGGTGTATCAGATGGTAAAACAAACACTACTGCAATTTTATTCGTTTTCGAGCATAGCCAAGTAGTAGAGTAGACGAGTAGACAAGCCATATAGGAGTATATGTTTAGATAAAAAAAAACTAAATTTTGTGGAAAATCCGAAAAAGTAAAAAAAATAATACCCCCCTTCCCCCATGTCATCAAAAATAAGAAAAGTAAAGAACAAGTATGGAACCCTGTGGAAACCACAACTAACTTAGGCTCTTCTATCTCTCCATCGCCCGGCAACAAGAAGCTCCTATTGCTAAGGTAACTTCCTATCATGCGGAGCAAGTGTGGAGATATACCTCTAATTGTCAAGCATTCCATTATATCTTTTGTAGTTCGCGCTGTTGAAGGCATTCCTAACGTCAAACGTTAGAAGAGCACACATTTTTCTGGTTCTCTGCGATCCCGATTTGGCTTTTTCTGCGAAGTCTTGTATGTCTAGTCTTGCCCTCTAGTCTTGTCTGTCTAGCTTTATTCAGTAGAGGTGTTCGGAATAATTAATTTGGTCCACTGTCCTGTTTACTTGAGCTCCCACCTTCTCTCCCTCTGTTAGAGAAGTTCCTCTGTAGCTATTTTTTATATTCTGTTGTAGCCGGTTTCGTATAGTTTCTTTCACTCTTCTGCGTGTAGGTCAATACCTAGGAATAATAATAATAATTTTAATCACCCAGCCACACAAAATGGGTACAAACCACCGTGGATAGGATTGTCAAATTTACAGCATTCACATAGTATTACATTAAATATAATAATATAGTAATACAGTAATACTGCAATAAATTTACATAATATCACAACTAGTACATTATAATGAATACAGAAAGACAGTTTATGCAATAATCGCAATAACATGTTGATAGTGCTATAGAGATGCATTTAATTCAATTATAAGAACACTTAGGATAAAATATACACATACTACGCTTCTAAAAATGCGGATATTGAATATTAAGCACCCTATACTAGAATGTGCTTAACACCACGTTTCAACTGCGCGTAGTCCTTTCTTTTTATATCTCTATCTAACTTATTAAATAATTTAATACCAGGGTAGATAAAAGATTTTACATACAAGGCAGTGTTCAATGCAGTGTCAAATCTTGCGTTGTGGTTGTGTGGATCTGCTAAGGTTTGAAATTTTTTTACATTACAAGGATACAGATGTAGTTACTACACCAGAAGAGATAGAGGAAGCTATAAAATATGTGCTCGGAACTGCAAAAGGAGTAAAAATAAAGAATATCAGAAAACATGCAAAAGAACTGTTAGACAGAGTAAAACTAAAAATTGTATGGATAAACTGCAGCATCAGAAAAAGGATTGACACAGAGAGATATTTTAAATGCTGGCAAACGGGCCACCTTTCAAACGAATGTAAAAACCCAGATAGGCAGAAGATGTGCCTGCGATGTACCAAGAAGGTACACCAGATAAAAGACTGCCACGAAGAAATGTACGAAATTGAAAGAAATGTCCAATATGCAAGACGAAGGGGCACCAAGCAAACTCTGGACCCTGTCCTCAATAGAAAAAAACCCTGTCGGAAGCGATGAGTGTGGGTGAGTGGGGCAAGAAAAATTTGAAATGACCAATATTATGCAAGTCAATTTAATAGGATTCCGTGGAGCGCACGATCGTCTCATTGCTACGGCAATAAAAAACAAGTCGGACATAATTGTAATAAGCGAACCAAATAAAAAAATTGTTAGCAGTGGTGATTGGTTCACAGACGATAGAAAAGACACCGTCATTAGGGTCATGATCAAGAACAAAATGCCAATAAGATCAGGAAGCAGTACAGGAGTAGAAGAGGAAGCAGTGGAATTGGAACACTTCACCGTGTACAGCTGTTATTTTCCCCCAAACCAACACATAGACCGGCTGGCGGAGGAACTCGGGGCGCTAAGCCATGACATGAGAGCAAAACAAAAAACCTATGGTCATAGCAGGGGATTTCAACGCTAAGTCTCCTTACTGGGGTTGTCCATTAATAGAAAAGAGAGGGGATATCGTTATGGATTGGGCAGTTGAGCTGGACGTAGTTTTGCTGAACCAAGAGACACAGCACACACTAGTTAGGAGAAATGCGCGTTCCATAATGGAGCTAAATTTCTGTTCGCATAACATCGGAAACAGGATCCAAGACTGGAAGATACTAAACCATGAAACCCTGAGCGAGCACGGACACATATCATATAAAATAGAAGCAGGCTCACTAAGGAAAGGCATACAACAAGGAAAAAGGAACGGATGGAGTACAAAACACCTTAACATAGAAGCACTAAAAATTAGCTTGGCACAGAAAATTGCAGGTAAAACAATTAAAAATGCTGATACACTTGTTTAGGTCATGGCATGTAACTCAACGTTACCCAAGAAAGGTGGGCCAATAGGAGGAAACTGGTATACTGGTGATCAGACGAAATATTATACCTGAGGGCCTCGTGCGTTGCTGCTAGAAGGAAATGTCAGCGGCAAAAACTAAAAAAAGACGTTGATGAAAAGCTCAAAATGACAAAGGATATATGGGGAGATGCCTTCCAGTTATCCAAGAAGAAACTTAAACTCAAATGCCAATGAATGACATGAATCGAGTTGTAGATGTGCTGTTCCCACAACATGAACCCTTTTTCTGAGAACAACCAGAGGTTAACTAGATACCGCTATTTACCGAGGAACCCATCAAAGCAAAAGGCCGGATCCACAACGGTAGAGCTCCAGGCCCAGTTGGCATCCCACCTGAGGTTATTAAAATCGCAGCCCTCGATCAATCGTTTTAGTTGTAATGAATTGCCGGGAACTTTCCCAAGAAATGGAAGTGCGCAGGGCTTGTCCTGCTCCCCAAGGGTGACAAGCCGTTAGACGATCCATTATCGTATAGACCCCTGTGTATTCTGGACCCGCCAGGAAAAGCTGGACACGCTCAGTTCCTCACAGGGCATGGGTGCTTCCGCGACTACTTGAAACAAATACGCGCCGCCGCAGATGACTTGTGTGAATACTGTGGCGATATGGACTCTGTAAGACACACAGTATTTGACTGCTGGAGATGTAAAGCAGATAGAGACGAGCATACAGCCATTTTATGTTGGCGTTTAACGTTGACGTTTAGCGCAAGAACGGTAATGGGTTACATACTGCAAAATAAAGAAAACTGGGATAGAATGGCCAGGTTCGTTAAATTAATTATTTCCTCTAAGGAAAATGACGACAAACTGATACGCAATAGAAAAATCCACTAGTTAGCCCAAATATGATGAATCAACAACCATTTTAACTAAAACAACCACGCTGAAGACATGCTACCTGCGGTTACGGTGTGATTGGAGATGTTCGTAGGGCCTAGACTTCTCTGTTCAGGACTCAGCTGCCAGCTACGTCCATAAAAAAGTCTTGTTTGTCTAGTTTTGTCTATCTAGTCTTATCTGTGTAGCCCTATCAGCTTAGTCTTGTCTATCTAGTCTGGTCTATCTAGTCTGGTCTATCTAGTCTTGTCTATCTAGTCTTGTCTATCTAGTCTTGTCTGTATAGACTTGACTTATAGTCTGTCAAGTCTAGTCTTTCTAGTGGTCGTACCTGCATTCTCTATTTAGTCTTGTGTGTCTAATCTTTACTATCTATACCTAGCTGTGTAATGACTATCGACTTTTATCTCCTTAGTCTGGTGTTTCCATTATGATATTTAACTCAATCAATAAAAAACATCTCAATAAAAATTTAACAAAAATCACATATATTTTCCAATCTAACTGGCTAAACGAAAACCGGGGGTGGGCCGAATCCAATTTTCTCTTGAAACTAATAAAACGCGAGTTTCGAATTCCAACCCCCATTTAAATCGCTTAATTTCCCCTAAAATAGGTGCCGAGAGTATTTAATGATCTTCAATCAATTTCCTTTTCCCTTAAAATCGATCGGAAGATGTTAAAAAGGCAAAATATTAAACTGAGTGCCGAAGGAAGTGCTATCTTATTCAATTATAAGAAAAATAACTTGATCAACAAAAAAACAATCAAGGAATCTTAATTAAATTTTGTTTTTATTTTTGATTAAGTTAAGTATGTTAAATGAAAGAGTTAGTTTTAGCTTACAATTAGTGTAATGCTTATAAATATAATTCAAATTGAGTATTGTGGTTGAATAAAATAATCTGAATTGAAATTTAATTAGCTCAGATTGTTTTGGTTCCAAAGTAGTTGGTATTCATTTCCAAAAATAGTTTTGTAAATCTAATAGAATAAAGATAAGCAAACGTGAGGTTGTCATTTTTAGTATTGTACTTCCATGCCAACTTTTTCAATAAGTTCTGAAAGAATGTGTTTTGGAAAATTTATTTTTATTGCCATTGCGGCGTATTAAGGTAAATGTATTAAGTTCGGGTCGATCGGACGCATCAAACGGGCGTTATGTATTTTTGACGAGTTTTTCGTTTCTGTTTTCCGAAATAAACTTTAGTTTTATTGTCGACCGTTACTGTGGAAGCTACCAATGTCAGAAGTTGTAACTAGTTCAGGGGAACGTTTTAGTGTAGTCGGAGGGAGTTTACGATTTGCCCTATTGTAGTCCATAACAAAACTAAGCAATTTTATCGGAGATCCATCGATTTAAGTTTTTGGGGAATAAAAGTTATTTTTGTTGTTTTGTTAATTTGATCGAAAGGGTTTTAATTTGGTTTGTTTTATAGGACAATGGATTTTAATGGGCGCTCAAGCTTTTATAGTTTTCATTTTATATACGCGAAAAATAAATAAACAAATTTTACAAACAAATTCCAGTTCCATTTTGCTTGTTCGTTCAACTTTTATGGACGTTTTTATGGAAATTGTAGCTTTCATTTCAAATTAACAAAAATATAAATTCATAACAAAATAATTAAATTCCCAATTTTTAACGTAACGTTTATGGATTTTACTAAAATATATTAATTGGACTAATGTTGTCCAAACAAAAAACTAAGTAATATTTTATCAAAATACTTTCCAACAAACAATTTCCAAAAACAATTTCCAACCGAATATCAATTAATCTACGCCATAATAGGACTTACCCTTAATGCTCGACTTAATCCATAAGAAACGGTTAAATAGAAATTCGGCTTTGACTAGAGCTTACAACAAATTAATTGGGCTGATGAAACGATTCCTCTGAAAACAAAAGTCATCCAATACTAAACCAAATTAATATTGTCTCGAACGTTTCGCTTGCGCCCAAATCCGATTACGATTTTCCACCCTCTCCATGACCAGACAATGAAATGTTTGTTAACTAATTTTTAATATTTGCGAAATCATTGTCCCGATTCATAGCGGATTATTCAATTCGCTTGGATCATAATTTATGTTTTTTGTTGTTGTTGCTATTATGTATTGAATAATTTATTGGCTCGTGAAATTTAGGGGAGGAATATTGAATGGATCCGTTATAATAATTGAAATTATTAATACATTTTCAATCTTCTATTCAACTTTATCTTTTTGATCCCTCATATTCATTCAATCATTTCTATATGTTTTTTTTCATCTTTTTTATACTGTCACATAAGACGGTAAAATGGAGGATATATTTCACGTCCGTAATTTCTATTAATATTTTTCTTTGTTGGATTATTTATTCGATCCAAAGCATATTTTAGTGATATAAACTAAAAGCAAGTTTGACAGATTATTTTTTACCATTTAATGTTCATCTAGTTTTGCGAGGAAATAAATGTTGTTTGCCTCTTCCTTAAACCCTACTCAACTTTTACGTTTTTCTAGACATTTCTTACTCCACAAATCAATAACAGTATTTCACATCCATTATATGATATTGAAGAAAACATATGTCAGACAATTAATGTATATTCTTGTTTGTGCATCTGTCCAGTCGTGCCTCTCTAGTCTTTTCTGTCTAGACGTCTGCCTACATTCGTCTGTCTAGCCTCGTCTGTCTAGTCTGTCTAGTCTTTTCTGTCTAGTCTTGTTTGTCTAGTCTTGTCTGTCTAAACTTGTCTGTCTAGTCTTGTCTATCTAGTCTTGTCTGTCTAGTCTTGTTTGTCTAATCTTGTCTGCCTAGTCTTGTCTGTCTAGCGTCTTGTGTCTAGTCTTTTCTGTCTAGTCTTGCCTGTCTAGTCTTGTTTGTCTAGTCGTGTATGTCTAAAAAAGAACTGTAAAGCGGAATAAATATATCTGAAAGACAATGCGGATTTAGAGAAAGTAAGATCTACAATAGATGCTGTAAAATATGTCATAAATGCAAAAGAACGTACAAAACGGAACAGGCAAATATGTGCGCTAATAACGACATCAGGAATGCCTTTAACTCGGCTGCCTGGCAGTACATCATGGCTCCATTAACGTGAAGAAATATACCGCCATATTTACCAAGAATGATACGTAGCTACATCTGTGACCGTCGCATCACCGCATGTGGAGCGAACTCTCCGATGGTGCCCTCAGCCTCAAGATACCCGAGGGAGTTAACATAATCCGCAAATCCGACGACCTGGCATTCACTGTAGTGGGGAAGAATGAAAGAGGTACTGTGGTCAGAGCTAACTTGGCCATTGAACAAATTAAGAAATGGATGTCAACAAAATCCCTCCACCTAGCGCAGGAAAAGTCCGAAGCGGTCCAGTTAACGCGATATAGAAAGTTGGCTCCTATATCTATGTAATGGGTGTAGACATTAAACCAAAAGACTCTCCAAAACACCTTGGCATCTCAATCATCAAGAATGTCTTTTACAGAGCACATAAAAAAGGCTCCTAAGCACTGTGGCCCATACTGCTATGCTCTATGGTGCCCCCATATGGGGACATAATAAAATGGGGCCCGTAACAAAACAAAAATAAACTAATTAGCTGTATTTCCGAGGAAAATGGCCCTACGACTCTACAGTGCCTACCGTAAAGTATCGCGCCATGCAGATTTACTTATTGCTAGTATCCCTCCTATAGAACTGCAGGCAAAGCATAGAAATTCTCGATATGAGGCAGGCAAGAACAGAACATCTAGACATGAGGCCGATACCAAACTCACTCAGGAGTGGCAGGAAGAGTAGAATAACTCAAAAAAGGTCACTGGGCGAGGATCCTTATCCCGGGCATTGATATCTGGACTACTCGACGACACGGAGAAGTTCCATACTATCTCACCCAGGTCCTCACGGGTCACGGTTGTTTCCGAGATTACCTCAACAACATCGGGAGAGCAACCGACGCAGATTACGTATACTGTGGGTTGGCCGATAGTATTACCCATACTATATTTGAGTCTCCGAGATGGGACAACGAGAGCGATATGTTCGAGAACGAAAAACTCGATCCGCTAAATATAATGCGCCCCATTATAATCGCAGGAAGAATGGAACAATATACACCAAATGGTAACTAAAAGAATAACGGAAAAGGAAAATGACGGGAGAAAAATAAAACCCAGAATAGACGAACAGGAAGTAGATAGTACACATCTAAGAACAGGTCATCCAACACCCTGAAGAAATGCGACAAGCGGTTCCGGAGTGTTCGGGTTAGTTTCAGGGGGCTCACTCGCATGGTTAACCGCCATCTACACCCCATAAAAAAGTCTAGTATAGTCTTGTCTGTCTAGTCTATTTTGTAAAGTCTTATTTGTCTAGTCTTGTCCATCTAGTCTTGTCTGTTTTGTCTTATCCGTCTAGTCCTGTCTGTCTAATCTTGACTATCTAGTCTTGGATGTCTAGTATTGTCTGTTCAGGCTTATCTATCTAGTCTTGTTTGTCCAGTATTGTTTGTTTAGTCTTGTTTATCTAGACCTCTCTGTCTATTCTTGTCTCTCTAGTTTTATATGTGTAAAGGCCTCTATGTTTCCTAGACACAGCGGAAGACCTAAAAGGGAACTCGAGTCTCTAACCGTATTGTCTGAAAGGCGATACTGCTTTAGAGAAGGCAGATCCACAATAATTGCGATAAATGCTGTATTATAACTCGCCGAGGAGGCCAAACAGAGCGCCAACGCGACTAGAAAGATAAGCACATTAATCATCTTCAATTTGCGAAATTCTTTTAATAGGTCAAGCTGGAAGATAATAATGCACAAACTGACACGAAGCTACCTCAGTTACAGAATCCTACTGCTAGAAGCAGATAGAAGTACAATGGAGAGGGAACTGAGTGGTTGTGTTCCGCATGGTTCAGTTATGGGGCCAGCATTGTGTAACTTCCTATATGACGGTGTCCTAAGAATCAGACTTCCAGATATTGCCACACTTATTGGATTTGCTGACGACCTAGCGCTCAAAGTTTCAGCTAGATCGGAAACTACCATAATGCAAAGGGCAAACCGCGGAATACTGCTAGTAGTAGAATGGATAACAGTCAATTACTTAACGCTTGCACCGTAACAGTCCTAAGCTGTGTTACTTGCTGAGCTTAGAAGATTGGAGCCAATAAAATTCAGAATACAAGACACCGGCATAGTCCCAAAAGATGAAATCACACACCTTGGAGTAGTAGTAGATAAAATACTTTCCTTCATCCCACACCTCACAAAGGCAGCAGCCAAGTGTATGAAGGTTACTTCAACGCTACAAGAGCAATACATAAATACAAGACACAGGCATGGTCCCAAAAAATGAAATCACACACCTTGGAGTAGTAGTAGTAGATAAAAGACATTCCTTCATCCTACACCTCATAAAGGCAGCCACCAAGTGTATGCAGCTTACCTCAGCGCTGGACAAATTATGCCCAATGCAGGTGGCCCAAGGAGCCACAAATGCAGACTGCTTAGCATGGTTGCACAATCCATTATGCTTTACGCCACCCCTACGTGAGCTGAAAGTATAGATGTAGAACGGAATGCTCATAAGCTAGCAGTTTAAAGAAAAGCTGCATATTAGGATCTGTAGTGCCTATGAAACCATATCCAGTGCGTAACTAGGATAACAGCCCTAGTAATCGCGGACATACTTCCCAAACATGTCTTAATAAAGGAGAGCGCTTATTTGAACATGAATAGTAGTAACAGTCAGAACAAGAAGAATCTGGAGAAAATCTTTTGTTTGTGATACGCGGTAGGCTAGATATCACTCACGGTTTGCAGAGGAATTTATTTACATGGACGGTATAAATACAAATGTATAAGAGATACAAACACTGTTGAGGGAATGCGTGGAGCTGGACTCTCTGAACCAGACTCGACTAGTCTGGTTGACTGACTGCTGGTTGAGTCTTTTTGAACTGGCTGCTGGCTGAGTCTGGTTGACTGGGCCCAATGGCTGGACCGGTGTGAATGAGTCCACTGGCTGGACTGACTTAGCTGACTGAGTTTACTGGCTGGACTGGTGTCTGAGTCCACTAGCTGGACTGAACTGGACTCGTTGTTTTCGTTTCGCCTGACCGTTGAACTGAACTGGAGTCGACTTGCTGACTGTTTGCGCCTGACTGTCTGGACGAAACTCTCTGTGGATCGAACTGGAGTCGACTTGCTGACTGTTTGCGCCTTACTGTATGGACGGAATTGGCTTCCTTGTTCGGGGGTTCAGGTATTTATGTTATGTTCAGGTATACTAGTCCCTCATCTGGGGGTGATTATTTTTCTATTTTCGGCTATTTGTTATTTGATTACCGATTCTCGGGAAAAACATGTTGTCGTAATTTCCCCGGGAATTACACCATTGAACCTAATAAAATATTTTCGGAAATTCTTTTGAAAACAATTGGGTAATCGCCGTAATGTCCTCGTAAAACTAAAAGTACAAATATTTCTTAATCTGCTCGTGGATAACATTACCAACCCTAATCAAATATTTTCAGAAATTGTTCGAATATTTGAGAAATTATTATAATGCCTTCGTAAACTAAGAAATAAAAATGGAACGGCTGGTTGCCGCTACACCTTCTAGAGGAATGGCAAAGAAGATGGAGGGCGACGGACAAGAGTCAATGGACACAGCTGGTCATACCAGACATCTCGACATGGGTAAGCAGGAAGCAAGTCTTGCGACAAGACTATTATTTTCTGTCTAGTCTTGTCGGTCTAGTCAAATTCAAAATCAAAATTTATTAATCTTGAGAAGTACATACATATATATCACACATGTCAAAATAAGAGGAAAAGTAGTAACACTAATTTCACATTAATGTTCATATTCAACAAACTCCTTAATACTATAATAGCATTTTGTTATTAAATGCGTTTTAAGACGTCTTCTGAATATACTAGAATTAGTTTGCTCTTTAACAAGTATTGGAATACGATTATAAATTTGTATACCTATGCGATCAGGTGCTCCTTTGCAGATGGTAAGATTGCTTTTTACAGGTCTTAGATTAAGGCAATTTCCTGTATTGTTTGCATATCGATCATCCCTGGCACCAATTAAATGCCTATTTTTATGGATATAACAGGCCTAGCACCCTATATATAAACATGGTATAGTTAGAATATTTAAGTTTCTGAAATTTGACCCGCAAGATTTAGTAGCTGCAATACCCGAGATTGCTCTTATGACCCTCTTTTGCCCTAAAAATACCCATTGAGAATGTGAGTAAATTCCCCATACTTGAATACCATAAGCCATAATCGACTGAAATTCGGCATGGTATACGCTTAGGAGACCATCTACCCCCACAGTTTGACTGAAAAACTTTTCGTAATAGATAGCACTTTGAGTTCAGTTTTCGCACTATTTCAGAAGTAGTTGAGGACCATGTCAGATGTTCGTCCAGGTAGATACCTAAAAATTTGTCTTGTTTTGAACGAATTAACTTGCAGTTGCCGATTCCAAGTGGAATGTCTTGAGTGGGGTTTCTTCGGTTGCACTGGAACACTACATAACTAGTTTTACCAATATTTAAGTGTAGGTTATTAGCACAGAACCACTGATAGAGATTTTCTAGGGTAGTATTTACTTTAGCAGTCGTTTCTTCTAGGGAATGTTCCGAAACTATGATGCTGGAGTCATCCGCATAGAGGGTACAATGATTTTGGCCGATAAATTTCAGCATATCAGTGTAGAGGGAGAACGGAATCAGGGCTAAGATACTTCCTTGCGGGACACCTAAGCCTAAGACTGTGGTATTTGATTATCCTATCCTCTCTGTTGAATTTATTTTGACAAATTGTTTCCTGTTGCTCAGGTACGATTCAAACCAGCGCACTGCCTTTCCTCTAATTCTATAGGAGTATAATTTGGATAGTAGTTTGTCATGAGCCACGCAGTCGAAGGCCTTGGAGGGGTCGCGGAAGATTCCCACCGGACGTTTGCCTTCATCCACTTCTTGTAAGATTTTGTATTTTCTTTAAGATATAGAAATTTTCTTATAGCTGTAGCTGTAGATTTATGTTTACAGAAGTCATGTTGCTGGTTTGGAATTAGCTCGTGTTTCGCAATGAAGGGCATTAGTCGGTATTCCATGGCGTATTCCAATATCTTTGCCATTACTGACACCAACGATATCGGCCTGTAGTTATTTTTGTCCAGCCGGTCCCCTTTCTTAAATACTGGAGTAACAGTGGATATTTTAAGTATATCAGGTACCATTTCAGATGCGAATGAAATGAAGATTGCCTTCTTTTGTTCGCAATCCTTTATGTTATAAATTTCAGACCAAGATTCCCTCTGAAGAGCTTGTTTCAGCTGCAGCTTGTTGGAGGCACAAAAGTTTTTAATATAGAAATAGTCTTGTTTACATTTTTTACGCTTCAGGGCATATAGGGGAATAGCAATCAAGATAAATTTATTATCCAATATAATGGTATCATCGACCGTGACAGTGGTAGGAAGATTTATCCTCGCAAAAAGATTATCGATGGAACTTTTGGAAGTACTTGTTACCCTAGTGGGCACCCGTACTTTATGATCTAGGCCATAAGAATGCAAATAACATGTTTATCAGATTATCTTTTTCTTTGGAGTCTCCTAGAAAAATGATATTGAAGTCGCCAAAAACAATTATGTTTTCGCGCTTGTGAAATATGGAATCAAGTAACTCTTCGAAGCTAAGCATAAACGTATATATACTTCCCGCAGGTGAACTATATATAACAACTATAATTATTTTATTTAAGCCTGAGTTCCATACCACTCCAAACATTCCAATTTGTTTTTTCACCGATTTTCCCGCGATATCCAATATAGTGCAACTACTTACAAATGATTCTTTTATCCAAATAGCTGCGCTACCACCAATAGATTTAGACCTATTAAATGAAGTGACTAGTTTGTAATTAGATATATTCGTATATGGTATAATTTCATCCGTTAGCTAGGTTTCTGCTAAGCAAATGAAATAGGGCATATACTCGGCCATTAGAACATCAAATTGAAGAAGTTTTCTCTGAATACTTTGGAAATTTAAGAAGAATATCAAGTTTTCAAGACATTTATTCTCATTTATAAGTCAATTGTTTTTCTTTGGAGAGTATGAGGGGTGCCATACTTCTTCGTTTTAAAATCGCAGATTAGTTTTGATCCCTCACTTCTTGACGGTTTAAGAAAAAACGTCTGATTCTGGTGTACAGTGGCCAGGTTTCCGGGTTTTGTACCTCTTTTAATTTATCAAAGGGTAAAGATACTTTAAATGATGAATATTCTTGTGGGTACTTTGAAGCTAGTTTAATACATTGGAGGTCGTTTAATTGTTTATCATTAATATATTTGGTTTGATTTTCTTCTGTTTAGGTTAACTTAGGGTCCAGACGGTATACGTGAAGATGCGCAAAATTTCTTCGCCACTTTTACTACAGTATTGTCCAAGTTAGAACCAATTATAATATTGGATGATCTAGAATGTCTGCTCTTTTTAGTCTTGTAGGTCTAGTCTTTTCTGTCTAATCATGTATGTCTAACCTTTTCTCTCTCACCTTGTCTGTCTGATCTTGTTTGCCTAGCCTTGTCTGTCTAGTTTTGTCTGCCTGGTCTTGTCTGTCTATTCATGTCTATTTTGTATCATCTATCAAGTCATGTTTGTCTAGTTTTGTCTCTATACTTTTCCGTCTAATCGTCTCTCTCTTGTTTTGTCTGTCTAATCCTGTCTGTCCAGTTTTATCTATCTGGTTTTGTCTGTTTGTCCTTATCTGTCAAGCCTTGTCTTGACATACAAACTTAAAACAAACGGAACACAACCTGAATATATAAATACATTCAGCCTTTCTGGAAATCTATAACAATTATTGAGTCTTTTTAGGACTACCAACAGAAATCTCACATGAAATTTGTAAGTTATTTTACAGCTTTCATTTCACCTTCTTGGCACTCAACAAAAACCATAAAAATAACATTGTTTTTATTATCATGTCTTTCCGATACCTTAAGTGGATAGCTATCTGTGGACGCGTTTCGAGATTTATCTTTCATCAGAACAGCTTTGCTTCCATGAACAATAATTTGTAAACCACTCCCTTGAAAACCCGTGAGGTGTTTAGATTAGGTTAGGTTAGAGAGAGAAATCTCGAAATGCGTCCACAGATGGTTATCCACTTAAGGTATAGGAAACACATGATATTAAAAACAATGTTATTTTTATGGTTTTTGTTGAGTACCACAAAGGTGGACTGAAAGCTGCAAAATAACTTACAAATTTCATGTGAGATTTGTTTTGGTAGTCCTAAAAAGACTCAATAATTGTTATAGAGCTCCGGAAAGGCTGAATATATTTAAATATTCAGGCTGTGTTCCGTTTGTTTTAAGTTTGTATGATTATCTATAACGTAGGATGGTTTCACCAATTCTATCTTATCAGTTCAATCAATAACCTGCTAAGTTCAAGTCTCTCTCACAAAATTATAAATATCTAACCCTAAACACCACATGGGTTTCCAAGGGAGTGGTTTACAAATTATTGTTCATGCAAAGCTGTGCTGATGAGAGATAAATCTCGAAACGCGTATGGCTGATGGCTATCTACTTGTTGATGGTTATCTACGCGTATCGGAAACACATGATATTTAAAACAATGTTATTTTTATGGTTTTTGATGAGTGCCACGAAGGTGAACTGAAAGCTGTAAAAAAGTTTTAGATTTATCTCTTTAGTGTTTTAGTGTGTCCAGCCAGTTTATCAGTTCAATCTTAGCCGTACATTTTGCGAATCTCAAGTCTTAGCTGTTTTGTCTATTTCACCTCGTCTACCGTGTCTTTTCTGTTTAGCATAGTCTGCTTTATACCTAGTCTAGTCCTGAATTTACCCTTATCAAACAAATTTCAGCTTTATTCAACAGGGTTATGTTAAAAGGTTATCCGCATTTTTATCATATCATCTTGTTGCCACCAAAGCGAGCAAAAAAAGGAAGCAAAGGAAAACAACGACTCGCCGGCCTCTCGCCCTCGCCGGCGAAATTAATTTTCGTATCTCTTTGAGCCGAGAGGCCTTAAAAATGAAGACCACACAAAGCATTAATTACGAAGCTCTTATCTGAACTCCGAGCCATATGCTAATACCTTTATAACATATTCCGACTAAGAGATTACTTTGCAGAAACAAATAAAATTAATCTTGAATAACTAGACAGATATATTGCGCATAAAGAAAACTTATCTGGTTTTATGGTTTCCCCGTTAGCCTTAGATGGGAATTACGAGAACAAGAACCTTTCAGCTAACTATTACTTTAAATCTCAATGAAAATCTAAGGAGACAAGAAAGTTTACACGAATACAAAGAATTAGATTACACCTCGCATACTAAACACTCAGGATTCAACTAGAATTTTAGTCCAGTCATTTAAGCTTAAATTAGGTAAAAATCTCGGAATTCGAAATACCCAGGTGTAAATCTGTAAATACTTGTATATTGACACCCTAATAGTTGTCCCAAACCTACATATGATAGGTACACCCTACCATATGTAGGTGTTGAGACAACTTTTAGGGTGTCAATATACAAGTATTTACAGACTTACAGCTGGGTATCTCTAATTCCGAGGTGAACTTACTATAATGACTGGACTACTTATGAAGAAACATGCATTCAGTCTTGTCAGTCCAGCACTGTTTGTTAAAACTTGTCCATCTAGGCTTGTCTCTATTCTTTTTTTTCAAGTCTTGTCTGTCTAGTCTTGTCTATTTAGTATTGTCTGCCTAGTATTGTGTGTTTAGTCTTCTCTAAACACGTCTGTCTAGTCTCGTCTGTTTAGTCTAATATTGTCTGCCCAGGCTAGAATACGAGTATTGTTTTTCAGGGGTTTGAATTTTATTTTGAAATGAAATCCTAAAATTTTCTTCTGTGCTAAGATTGTGAAACGTATTTGTAGTCAAGACACGAGAGTAAAAAATGAATTGTTGATTTACTGAGGGATCTTAGAATGAAAAAACAATCCAATTGGAAATACAGCAGAAAAAAAATGAAGAAAATATAAATAAAACAGGGAGAAAATCTAATGGAGGAAATATGTGTATACGTGTAACACAGCCCCTAGTTTTCCCTTTGATTCTTGAATTTATTACCCCAATATCTCCAAACTACTTTATGAATAATTCATGCAGGCCCAAGACAGTGGCGGATGTATCGGGCTGGAGATATTTAGAGATATCTGGCTGGAATAAAATCTTCCCGCCGACGCTCCAGCGATAATCAAATCATCTTAATAGGTGTCTTAAACGTTAAAAGTGAAACAATAGGGGCGGAATTAGGTCTAATAAAGCAAACGATCTCCAGCTATTTCGAGTTTTCGGGGGTTAGGAGAAACATTTAAAATAATATAATAGGTAGAAAACGGGGTGCAGACCCATAAAGAATCCGCGTTTCGGTGAGAGCGCCGCGGCGCCCCGAGATGTAGGACGGAATGAAATAGTCCGTAATAAGGTAGATACGCGTTTTCTTTATGGCCGTCTGTGGAATTAATGCGGGACGATTGTATAAAATATCTAATAAATTTTCTCCAGGCTCTCTCTGGTTTATTTTTGTGTTTGCTGTATCAGTATTAATGGTGTCTATTTTTGTTTTGGAGCGGTTAATGGCTTGTTTTTCCTTTGTCGCAGCTAATTAATTAGTAGCTGCCGCTTTTTTTGCTGCCTCTCTTTCTTTCTAGGCACTTAAGGGCGGCTTAGTCATTTATGGAAGGAAATTGGTGTTAATTCTGGCGGGTTTCGAACAATAAGGAAGCAGGAAATTGAATAAAAATACTCAAATTGTTTGGTTTTCGTAAATTCAATAATACAGAGAAATAAAGGCAGGACTAGACTTTACAAACAAGAATAAACACAAACAAAAGTAAAGTCAAAAACAGACAAACAATATTACACAGAAATTACACACAATAGTTAATTTAAAACTAAGGCTAGACAGTCGACGCGAGACGGACAAGTCTAGGCAGACCAGACCAAAGAGACAAGACTAGAAAGATAGACAGAGAGAACTAAACAGAGAATACTAAAAAAGTAGAAAGTCAAGCCTAGACAGAACAGACAAGATAGGCAAGACTGAACAGACAAGACTATATAGACTAGACTAGACGGACAAAGAGAGACAAACTCAATTGGACAAACAGGAGAAGCCAGACACAACTAGAGGCACAGAACGATATAGAGAAGACTTTACAGACAACACAGGACAGACAAGACTAGACGGACAATACTGGACAGACCAGACTAGAGAGTAGACACACTCTACAAGACTGTTTAGACCAGATAGACAAGACTAGACAGACAAGATTATCTCTCTATCTGGCTTCAGGCAGTGGAATATATACATATCCAACGCGATCAACAATTTGTTCGATTTTGTGCTTAGCGACTTAAATACCAGCATATCTAAAGAGATTTGTCCAATCGTCCCCGAATATGACTATTACCCCGAGCTGTCGGCATTGTATACAATCCATGCCAGTGGAGACTTTCCTCATTTTATGAGCAATTATCAGACGCATCTTAATTCCCAATCTTTCAACTTCCGTCGTGTCGATCTTCCAGCACTATATAAGGCGCTTAATATTTCGGACATAACTTTTTTCTTGACCATCCCACCCAGTCATCTGGTGATCTCTTAGACTCGTCTTATGCTCTTCTGTATTCCACCTTTGATAAATTTATATCGCATCGATCCTCTTCTCTCTCTACCTATCCCTCATTGTTTCCCCTTTAGGAGATTTAAATCCATCAGATCCAAAGTGAAGTTGCAGATAAGCTATGCCTATTCGAACTTTATGAAGGCTGAATCTAATAACATACCTGCATACCCAAAGTGTTTCTGGTCTTTTGTTCAATCCGCATACCTGGTCAAATGTTTTGTGACGAAATCTCTTTTAACACTCCTTAATCCAATGTTAACGGCTCTGCGAACTACTTCAAATGAGTCTATATTCCTTCGTCTATAAGTGCTTACAATTCGGATGTTGCTGGTCTGATTATCATTTCCGAAGATGAAGTGCTATCTACTCTAAAAAATTCAAAGTGTATCTTGACCTAATTCCGGCGTTCTTACTTCGTAATTGTGCGCACATCTTTGTTCCATCTCTTACGAAACTGTACAACCTTATCCTGTAGCAAGGCAAGTTTGCTGCGATTTGGAAATCTACTAAGATCTGTCCCATCCACAAGTCTCAATGACTCTAAATCGGACATTCGAAACTATCGCCCGATAACGATTCTCTCCAACTTTTCGAAAATCATTGAGCCCATCGCTTACAACTACATCTTCCCTCGCATTAAGCATCTGTTCTCCCCGAATCAACATGGATTCATGAAGGGACGCTCCACGGTCACCAACTTAGTAGCCTTGACATAATTAGCTTCATCAGTAATAAGAAGCAGGTCAAGATTGTCTGCATTTATACTGATTTATCGAAAGCATTTGACAGCATTGATCATGGATTAATTATCAAAGGGCTCCATTCTATTGGCTTGGATGATAACTTAATAGCTTTATTTTCCTCTTAACTGGCTGATAGAATACAGTACGTTTTCCACTGCGGTTATGCATCAGCTGAATTTTTAGCCACCTCCGTGGTTCCTCGGGGAAAATAAACCTAACCTAACCGTTGGCCCTTGTTATTTAATACTATATAAATAGGCCCTTGTTATTTAATACTTTGGTAACGGGGTAGCTGCGGATAAATAAAACGACAGACACGGAGAAGTGTAACTGTTTATTACTCTACTACATATACTGTCGACTGTTCGGCGCTTGTTGTCAGATGTGTACTTTTCAGTTGTCGGAGACGTTCTACCAGGTCGAGCCCTCGGTAAAACGCATCTTCCCTCCCGGGAACTTATCCGTTTTTCCCTCCACTACTTGGTCCTGACGCCAAGTAACACCAAGGAAAAACCGGCCTCGTTATTCAAGTAAAAAAAAACAGCGTTCTTATTCGGGGAAAACCGAACACCTGGGTCCGCTCCATCCCGCTCATAAAACGGTCTAGGCCAGATTATAGGAATAATCTTTGAGGAAAGACCGAAAAGATTAGTTTGAGGAAAACCCGAAACTCTGTTGCAGTCTAGGATGACATTAATATTTACATAACATAATAATAATAAATTCCCTACAGGACCCCCCTGCTAGTGATTAACAATACAAGTGTATAATGCACGAAGTTACAAAATTGCAGATTATCAGTGGTTACATTGTCGAGGAAACAAAACGGTTTCGGTGTTTGATTACCGGGTTTATCCGTAGCCCGCCTGGTAATATTCGGTGAATCTAACGCGGCGTCCTGATCTTGTTCGGAGGCCTGGGTCGGTGTTGGGATTGACAGGTAGGGGTGCAAGCGCTGGTGCTGGTGCTGGTTGCCGGGGAGCTTGGGTGCCGCCCGCGTCGTCCGGGGGGTCGTCGTCGGAGTCGCTTTCCAGCTCTGGTTCTTCGATGTTCTGGTCGATGATGTACGCAGGTTTGAGTCTATCGATCGTAACTGATACGTGTCTTCCCCGCATCAATAGAATGAAAACCTTGTCATTGCGAGAAATAACTTACGTACGGGACATCGTACGGCAGTTGGAGAGGTCCGTTTGGTGCGTCGTGGCGCACAAAAACGTGAGTAGCAGTGACGAGATCCTTGAAGATTCTGCGCTCACCGTGCCTGGACCCACTGACTGGACGGAGTGTCTCGAAGCGTTGACGAAGTTCTTTTACGAATTCAGCGGAGTTGTCGACCTCTAGGATCGCTCGGGATACCAGGAGTTCACCGGGAACGCGGAGGGGCTGACCGTAGACCATCTCTGCTGTTGTTGCCTGTAAGTCGTCCTTCCAGGCTGCGCGTATGCTAAGTAGCACCATTGGAAGCGTCTCAGTCCACCGATTAGCCTGCAAGCATTTGATTGAGCTTTTCAGCTGCCGATGAAAACGTTCGACCATGCCATTGGCCGCCGGGTGGTACGCCGTTGTGTGCAGGTGTGTCGTCCCTAGGAGTTGGTTGAGGCAGCGGAACAGATGGGACTCGAACTGCCTGCCTTGGTCGGTAGTGATCCGGAGAGGTGTGCCAAAACGTGCAACCCAGCTGTTATAGAAATCGCGGGCCACGGTGTCGGCTTCCTGGTCCTGTAGGGGGATTGCCTCCGGCCATCGCAAAAAGCGATCAAAGCAGGTACGGGCTTGCGGTTAGGCAGTACCTGTATCCTTGCGAGTACGGCATGATGATCAGGTCCAGATGAACGTGCTCGAACCGGCGGTAAGGTGCTGAAAATGAGCCGACTGGAGCGGATACATGCCTGGTGACCGTAGCTTGTTGACACTCGATACAAGCTCGTGCCCAGGTGCGACAGTTCACGTTGATGGAGGGCCAAACTTAGCGCTGTGTCATCAGTTTCGTTGTTGCCCTGACCCCAGGATGAGACAGCCCGTGGATGGCGTCGAAGGCTGCCCTGCGGACCGGTGCCGTGAGCAAAGGCCTGGCAGTGGGTGTTTTGACGTTGCAGAAGATCGCGTCGCGGCGTCTGAACCCGGAATGCGGATTTGTCGCAAGTCCAGCTCCGATCTGTCGTCTTGCAAGAATCCTTGAAGTTCCGTATCTTGTTGCTGCGATGCCGCCAGAGCCTCGAAGTCCATTGGAACAGTGATCTCGTCGACCCTGGATAGAGCGTCGGCGACGACGTTGTCTTGCCCCGCGATGTGCTTGATGTCGGTTGTGAATTGGCAAATCAAGTCCAGGTGACGGAATTGGCGTGGCGAGCATTTGTTGCTGCGCCGAAACAGCACTTGTTGGGGTTGATCACGACCCCAAATTGCTGCAAGCGTGCGAACAGGATTTGCAGATGACTACGATGTTCCTCGGACTATGATGTTGCCAAGATGTCGTCTATGTAAGCGTAGCAGAAATCCAAACCGCGGAGGACTTCGTCGATGAACCACTGGAACGTTTGCGCGGCGTTTCGCAACCCGAAGGTCATGGACGGAAACTCGAATAGTCCGAATGGTGTGGTAATGGCCGTCTTGGGGACGTCTTCTTCAGCGACTGGAATTTGGTGATAAGCTCTTACCAGATCGATCGAGGTGAAGGTCTTCTTCCCACTGAACGTCTGCGCGAAGTCTTCGATGTGGCACACCGGGTAACGATCCGGGATGGTGCGTTCGTTGAGAGCGCGATAATCTCCACAGAGACGCCATTCGGCGCCTTTCTTTGGCACCATGTGTAACGGACAAGCCCAACTGCTCTTGGACGGGCGGCAAATGCCCAACCGCAGCATGGACTCGAACTCATTTCTGACGTTCAACAATGGGTCCGGGGCAAGTCGACGCGGTCTTGCGGCTTCGGGTGGTCCGGGCGTCGTATGTATGTGGTGGGCGGTGCTGTGTTTCACCGTTGGTGGCTTGCATGTCCCGTCCGGAATTTCCGGTTGACCATTTTGACACTCGCGATGTTACCCAAACTCGGCCTATTTCCGGTTGTCTTGACTTGCGTCAGGCGATCCACGAGATTTTTGTTTCGCACGTCAACCAGCAGGTTGTAGTGAGCCAGGAAATCGGCGCCAATAATCGCGCGTGACACGTCCACGATCACAAGGTTTCACGTGAAGTCGCGTTTTAACCCGATATCTAATGTCATTGTCACTGAGCCGTACGTCGCAATCGGCGTGTTATTTGAGGCGGAAAGTTCGTAGTTTGTCTTTGTCCGGCGACCGCGCACAAGTTTACGGGGAAAAATTCACAGATCCGAACCAGTGTCTATCAGGAATTGCGTGCAGCTAGTGCGATCCGACACGAATAAGCGGCGTACGTTTGGGCAGTCGTCGCTTGCCGCCATAAGCGACGGCCCGCTTAGTTTCCCGAACGCGCGGTGAAGACGGCGTTCAACTTGTACGGAGGGTTGCATTTGCGCCCACTGTCACCGAACGTAAAATGGTACCAGCACGGCCGCGGTTCGACGGTGACCGATCCGAGCGGTCTCGGCTTATTGAACGGCTGTGACTAGACAAGACTAGACAGACAGGACTAGACACACAAGACTAGACAAACAAGGCAACTTAAGGTATAGTCGAAACCAGACAGAGAACATCAAATGCACAAGACTAGATAGATATGACTAGAAAGACAAGACTATGTAGACAAGACAAAGCAGACAACATTATAGTGACAAGACTAAACAGACAGGACTTGACAGTCAAGATTAACCCACAAGGGAACTTGTGGAACACTTGTGGAACATTTTCTTCAAACTTTGTACACGTGTAGTAGTCAATTAGGACAACATAATGTGTAAGTATGTGTAAGTATTTCGGAATTTCCGAGAAAATTGCAATTTTCTCTCTTCGAAACTTTCTACATCGAATATATAGATTTGCGTTGCGTCAATGTGTATAAGATGGCGATAGCCGAGTGGTAACGTTCAAGCTTCGTAATTGCTAGATCGGTGGATCAAATCCCATACACTATTTTTTTTCAATGCTGGTCATATTTTTTCTTATAAATAATAATTCAAAGGTAATATAATGAAAAAAATACTTGTATTTGCATGCATTTTGATTGAATTTCCAGTGTTATTTAACTGTTTACTGAATTTTATCATTTTAAAATTATAGACGAGTAATCGACCAAACGGATAAAGCTTTCCTAAAAACGTATGCTTGTAGTGACTTGTGAAATTCCTCATCCCTAAAGTCGGGGAAAGGTTCGCTGAACCGCTTCGTACCTGGAACCGCATCTTACCGTTTTCCCGCATTTTTTTTCTCCCGAATTCCTGTTTCCCCGATTTTTTTTAACCCATATTTGAAAATTAAAGCTTTGGAATTAACAAATTTCTGGGAAACAGGAATTCGGGATAAAAAGATTTTGGGAAAAAATTACTGGAAAAAAAATCGGGAATTAACGGGTTCGAAAGGATTAAGGGAAGGGCAAAAAAGCTTGTACCTCGGTTTTGTTCTTATAGAACCGACGCGATAGGACGGAAACATTCGGCAGTCAACTTTCGTAGTTGTGAAACTTTGCTAGAAACGAATAGTGTACTTGCGAATATTTGGAAAATGAAATTGACTCCCGGTTTTCCGGATAGTGTAAGTGATGAACGTAGTGAAGATTCAGAACATAAAGCAGTTGCGAAACGTCTGTTAAACGATTCATTCGTGTACTGTGAGGGTCTGAAGAGCTGTATCTCTACTCTGAAGAGCTGTATCAGTTCTACCGTCCAAATATTAGGGGAAAAGATACTTATTACTGACGAAGACCTAATTCATTTCGACGAAGTAGACGAAGAAGGTCTGTTCCATGAAGTTCAAGGAGATTTTTCCGATGATGAGAATTATGAGCCAGTCGAAAAGAGGGAAAAACTCGAATTAATTTACAAAAATAAGAGTAGTGAGAATGGCAAGAGAACTCCCCAAGTGGAGCCTAAATACTTTACAAAAAAAGGATCTCGGTATTTAAAAAGAGAGGATCAATTGAAGATATGGGAAGAAAACATAAAAACTGGAGGAACAATGATCGATAAATTCACCATAATTGATTCCAATGATGTGTGGTGGACCAATGATCGCTTCGTTGAGGCTCGAAGAAATTACCAGCAAGTAAGTGTACATTTTCACTTTACAAATAATTCTTGCTCTTCTTCAATAACCGTATTTGATTGCGAAGAAAAAATGCGGTAATGAGTAGGGAAAGATGATGCGTTCTGGACCCACCGCCACCACATTTCGTAACCCCAGGCCAAACAGAATGTGAGGTCTATGTAACCCCACGCTAAACAGGAAGTGAGGTCTATGTGACCCCACGCTAAACAGGGTGTGAGGTCTTTGTAACCCCACATGCGTGTGGCTACATATACTTTACACCCTGTTTAGCGTGGGGCTACATATACCTTACACCCTGTTTAGTGTGGGGTTACATAGACCTCACACTCACCAAATGCGGTGGCGGTAGGTCCAGAACGCATCATCTTTCCTTACTGTAATGTAATGGAATTTTGATTTTACTTTTCCGGTTACAACAAGAAACTTACAGCAGTGGGTTTTGGCTGCTGCAGGCCAATTTCAATCGGAGAGCTTCGTCTTTAAAGCGTCACCTTCATGGGTATACATATTCAAACAAAGACACAGAATTCAGAGACATAGAGGAAGATCACGCGATATGTGAGTGATAGGGAATATGTGACTTTGAAGGAAACACTAGAAGCCGCAAGGAAGTTTCAACTGCAGACAAAGGCATTTCTGGAAAATTTTGAAGCATAATTTGTGATAAATACAGACCAGACATGTGTCAGTACCAGTAAACTTATGACAGAAGTCTCTCCGGAAGAGGTTCAAAAAGTGTGTTTGTTAAAAGGCACGATATGGACAAGGTTTTTAAACACACTCATACACGGCACAATATGCGATAACCATGTCTGGGGAATTATTACCGCAAGTGTTTTTGGGCTTGCAAGAAGCCACGGGTAAGTTTGGTCCAAGAGTTCAAAAAACTGTAGACAATTTTACGAAAGACCTTCGAAATGTCGTTGTAACATGTTCGAAGCCTAGAAAACTTACAACACAGCTGTATAATACATTTCTAACCAGCGTCATGCTTCCCTACGTGAAAAAGGAAAAACTCTTGCTAATAATAGATTCATGGGGGGTCAAACGAATTCTGCCATGTACGACGAAATTTTCACAATGTCGCAGGTCTTGCAACGTGCACGGTTAAAATCATACCCCAGAAATTTACTCCAATTTGCGAGCCGTGTGACGTTTATTTCTATAGGCAAGTTAAAAAAAAATTTCAAGCGCCTTCAACATTGTTCTCATTTAATTGAAAACGAGCGAGAAATTGCTTCTCATGAAGATTTTATCAAAATACTTTCAATAGTAGATCACCAATTATCAGCACCAATATTTATGAGAATGTTGCGTTACGCGTGGTTTGTATCCAAGTTGTCGGAAGAAAGAGAAATTTTTGAGAATATAAACGAGGTTTGTTTTTCCATACAAACTCTGACAATTCCTTGTGCATGCGGGAAAAATGCATTCATTCGATGTAGTAGATGTCGTTGTAATTTATGTTTTCCATGTTTGTACGACGATTATCACCCTGTAACTTGTAATGTCGTAAGCACATCTGAAGATTAATTTACTTTATTACTTGTATTATTAAATGTATGTATTATTAAATGGAGTTATTAATTGTCAAACCTCTATTTAGGTTGATTGACTTGGGCTTTCCAAGTTTGATACCATCCCCTTAACCCTTAGACCACCACCATTTTTGTAATGATAAAATTCAGTAAACGGCCAAATAACATTGGAAATTCAATCAAAATGCATGCAAATCCACGTATTTATTCATTATATTACCTTTGAATTGTTATTTATAACAAAAAATATTACCAGCGTTGAAAAGCGTTTCTTTATTTACAATATTTAGATAACAAAAAACATATACAAAATACAAAGATAGATACATGTTTTTACATTATATTAAGATAATAGCTTGAACGTTACCACTTGGCTATCCCTATCTTATAAATGTTCTCGCAACGCAAATGTATATATTGGATGTAGAAAATTTCGAAGAGAGAAAATTGCAATTTCCTCGGAAATGCCGAAATAGTGCGCCTAACAACTTACATTTTATGCTGTCCTAATGGACTACTACAAGTGTACAAAGTTTGAAGAAAATACGTGTTTCAGACGTCTGAAGTTCCCCTTGCCAGACAAGACCCAGACAAGACTTTACTGGACAGGTAACACTGGGCAGACAAATCCACACAGGCAGGACATGCCAGACAAAACCAGATAAAGTAGACTAGACAGACAGCCCTATAGAGAAAAGACAAGACTGAATAGGACAAAACTAGACAAGACTAGACAGACAAGTCTAGTCAGATAAGTCTAGGCAGCCAAGACTAGAAATAAAAGACTAGACAGGCAAGACCAGATGGAGAAGACTAGATAGACAAAACTAGAGAGGCAAGTAGAGACAGCCAAGGCTAGACGGAAGAAACAGAACCAGATACATAAGATTATATGGCAAAATATTCTGATATTTCATTCGGAGGTTTGAAATAGAACAGTTTGAGGTATAACCCACATATGTATACAATAGGTGTGTTTTACCTGTAGCGACGTACTGGTTCGAAACAATGAGCTTCACAAAAAACAGTTTCAACCGACTAAGAACGACACAAAGTGCTATGGAACGTGCGATGCTGGGAATATCACTGAAGGACAGAATCAGGAAAGAAACAGTGAGAGAGAGCTCAAGAGTAACCGACATAGTAGAGCATGTAGCCAATTTAAAATGGAGCTGGGTGGGTCATGTTGCAAGGCAGAATAATGAAAAATGGACGCTAAAAACCACTCAATGATGTCCAAGAAAACAACTAAGGGTAGAGGTCGACTGCAGAGAAGGTGGCTAGATGCTATAAAATTCACCGCAGGTACCCGGTGTTACCAGAACCCACAAGATCGACAGACGTGGAAGAGAAGAGGACAGGCATATTTCCAGGAGTGGATGAAAAAACGACGAAGAAAAAAATCTGATATAGGTTCCTCCGTTTCGTACGTCATAAAAATGTTTTTATGGCTGGTTTTCAAAGCCACATTTTAGGCAGAAAAGTAAATACTTTTCTCTGTGGATATAAACATGGTCAATCGTTAAGCCGGAAATCAATAAATTGGCTCATTTTAATCATATCATTGTAAACCGCTTATTAACCATGGTAATGAATTGTTGATCAGGTGAATGTTTTTCTTAAAACAATTAACATTTTGTATACACATTTAAAAATGTTATTCTATGATACAATTGTTAGAAGAAGCGCTTTTGTTCATGAGCTGCGATGTTTAAATAGCAATGAGTGCACAAAAACCTTTCACAGACGTGTATCATACATTATTTTATCTACGAAGCATGTTAAAATAGTGTTGAATCTACAATAAAATAATTGTTTCTTTCTGATAATATTGAAAAACTGTAATTTGACATACAAAATACTTCAAATCACTGACGCAGTAAGGTTAGAACATTCAGCGAATCCGTGACAAAAATTGCTAACTAGTAAAAACGCACAGTGACGGGACCGCTATTTGGTCGTTGTCGATGTACTCTAGGTTAACCAAGATTTAATCTAAGTTAGATTAGAATAAATGAGATGGTTAGGTTAAGTTATATTAGAGTCAGATAAATCCAAACTGAGAGACGGAGACTTCTTGATTCAAAATAAGTAACATTAATTCAATTTTAATAAACGTTAGAAAATTTATTTTCACTATGTTTGTTTAGTGACGCGAATTGTTGGCATAGTAACAACAAATTGAAATTGTTTAATAATGAAACAATATTTAGTTTGCATTAGACTTTTTCGAACGAATTCGATACTTTACATCCGATTATAATAACGACACGCTTCACATACAATAATTTAATTATATGTTCATTCTGGTGTGCGAGTAGATAATATGAATTTATGATATACATAAGTCTGAAATAAAATTGATCAAAATAACAAATCTAAGAACATAGACAAACCGAAATTAAATGAGTTGCTTTCGTATTGTGTCTAGAAACAGAAGTCAAAACTTTTAACTTGAAATAATTATCTGATAAAACTTATACTGCGTTTGGAATTATATATACACGTAATTTATGAAAATAACTTCAGAGAGAATATCACTCAAGAAATTTAAACACTCGTAAATAATAATTCATTTACATTTTGAAATTTGCAAATTTTCCAAATAAGAAAATTACTTAAAAGTTAAATGGAGCAGGGAAATGAAAACCCTGGGTGGGGGCGGCGCGAATTGCGCTGCTCCTGGAAACTAAATCCAAACACACATAAACCCATTAGGAAACGTAATGAATGAAATTTACCTTCCAGATTTGAATAGCAAATTGCTCCATAAATACAACAAAATATAATAACAACACCCCGGGCCTGGCACAGAAAACCTATTTGTTACCAAACACCGAAAACAAAATACACACACAATGTTATGTATGGCTTTAACTCATAAAAAAAATAAATAGATTAAGTGATGAGTTGCTGTCGGCTATTTATTACGTGTTTTCAAAAGGATGAAAAGTTGACGAGTGTGCTTCTGTGGACTTATGTAGGTTGGTTTAGTATAGCCAGGTCTAGATTACCGTTTAGATTTATTTAATTAACTAAACTAATATTAGCGAGTTTATAGAGTTTCGGGAATTGTCAAGAAACTGGAGTATAAAAAGTTCAATGTCGGTTTTAGTGGAAGTTTTCTCATTTTAGCAGTTACAGGTGGAATTTAACATCGCAATGTGAATAAATTACAAATTTGTTACGTGTTGAATTTATTATGCAATCAATATCGACATTCTTGCAAAATTGAGATTAAAGTTTAAAGTATTTATTGAAAGCTTAAATAAATTATTAGCAACGGACTACTAAATAATGTGGGAAACAAGCCCGAGTTTCTAAACTTTAAGAGAATTTGTGAATAATATATGTTCGAATCCAATCAATCTAAAGTTATTTCGTGGTTTATTCAGTTATTATATTTGTCTTATATTATAACTTTTTTATAATATCTTTCATTCTGCGTAGTCTTGTTAGTCCACTCTTGGTTGCTTTGCCTTGTCTTGCCTTGTTTGTCTTGTCTCGTATGGTTTTTCTTGTCTATATTGCGTTGTCTGTATTGCCTTGTCTGTATTGTCTATTCTGCCCTGCCTGTCTTGTGTTGTCTGTCTTACCATGTATTTCTTGCATTGTCTGTCCAGCCTTGTCTGTCTAGCTTCGTCTCTCCAGCCTTGTGTAACTAGCCTTGTCGGCCTAGTCTGTCTTGTCTGCCTGGTCTGTTTAACCTCATCTGCCTGGTCTGTCTGGTATGTTCAGCCTTGTCTGCCTGTTCTATCTGGTCTGCCTAGCCTTGTCTGCCTTGTCCACCTTTTTTTAATCATACAAGTGAGTCCCCTGAAACTAACCCAAACAGTCCGAAACCGCTTGTCCCATTTCTTCAGGGTGTTGAATGAGCTGTTCTTTCACGTGTACTATCTACTTCCTCCTTCAGCACGGTGTGCGATTAGGGGTTCGTTTTTTTACTAAAAGGTGCGCAATCATATTTTGTGAATCGAATTTGTCGTTCTCAAGCATTTCCTTCTCGTTGTTCTGTCTCGGACACTCAAATATAGTATGGGTAACATTATCGGCCAACCCACAGTATACGCAATCTCTAAAACAATATCGGCCTCATTTCTAGATGTTTTGTTTTTGCCTGCCTTACATCGATAATTTCTATGCTTTGCATCCAGTTTGATGGGAGGGATACTTGCAATAACCAAAACTGCATGGCGCGATACTGTACGGTAGGCACTGTAAACTCATTGGGCAATTTGCCTCTGAAATACAGCTCAATCGTTTATTCTTGCTTTGTTAAGGGCCTGTGCCCATATGGGAGCTCAATAGAACATAGCAGAGCCCTGTCTAAATGGAATGTCTGGTCTGTCCGCTTTGTCCGATCTGTCTGGTCTATCTAAGTATCTGTCTACCTTGTCTGCCTTGTCAGTCTGGTCTGTCCGGTCTTTTTTATGGGGACGTAGCAAGCACTAGAGCTAACTGGTCAAGTGGCCTCCTTGGAATTCTCGATCATCCCGGTATCTCTTTTCGCATGACGCCAGCATGCCGTTGTATTTTTCTATCACGCATTTGTTGCCTTACATTTGTGACATTTTTTCGGATTAGCTTGTCCCTGGCTTTCAAACTGGTACCTTCGCCTGCCTCTTTCATGCTGAAAATGCTTCTTATCATAGCAACCGTTGCTGTCCAGTTGTCTTCAGACTTTAACATGACCCCCAATAGTGTCTTTACTCCCGGTTCCAGTTATGTCTTCGCTGTCCAGCCTCTCTCTCCGGAATCCACCTTTCACATTTGAAGACCGTGTCCGTTTGTCCACAGTAGACACACAGACTCTTAGAGGCCCTGCCGGTATGCTGCAGGTATTCTTTGAAGCATACATAACCGCTGAACGCTTGGGTAATGTAGTAGTTCATCTCTCCATATTTTCGTGCTACCCATATTCCCACTTGTGGGATTAATTGTTTTGTTCACTGTCCGTTTGTACAGCATGTTCGGTGTTTTTGCCACTCCTTGAAGAGATGTTGTTTAACAACTTTCCTCAGTTCTGTCTTCTGACCATTTTTCCGTTTTTTTGTACAGTTCTCTCCTTTCTTTTACCAAGAGTTCTACGGATGATATGCCTGCATCACGAGCACTGCATCCGTTTAGACTGTCTTGTATGCACTGCATACACCTAGTGTCAGTTTTCTCTGCACTATGCCAGCTTATTTGAATTGGTCTCTTTCTCGACTGCATTTGGCCAGACCGAGGCACCTAAGTGCATTGCCAAGTGAGCGACCGAAAATAATATCTTTCTCTTGCTAGTTTTTGGTCCACCGACATTAGTCATCATCTTTTCCAGTGCTGCTCTTAACTTAGCTATCGTCGCTGCTCGCATGATATGTGTTGTAAAATATAACTTCTTGCTAATAGTCAATGGTCTGTCTTGTATGCCCAAGGGCGGATCCTAGGGGGTCATGACCCCTCTAGGCTGGGTCTTGAGTTGACTTTCCTTACGAAACTTGGCTTAGAGCAGCAATGGTAAAAGACAGCCCAACTGGACTGGTAATTCTTCACGGTCACAAAAGCATACCAATTCAAGTGGAGGAAGTGGAGGAACCATAACTCGTTTCTCAAAACGACAAAAAAGAAAATAATAGTTTATGATACGAGTGTGTGAAGAAGGGCTTTTGTGCATGAGTTGCTTTAATCGCAATGAGTGCACAAAAGCCTGTGTCATACATTATTTTATTATTTTATAGCATGTTAAAATACTGTTGAATCTACAAAAAAGGAATTCTTTTCTACCGATAATATAGTGAAAATTGTAATTTTGACTGACAACATACTTCAAATCACTGACACAATAAGGTTAGAACGTTCAGCGCCTCTGTGAAAAAAATGCTAACTAATAAAAACGCACAGTGGCGGGAACACTATTTGGTCGTTGTCGATGTTTTTGGTTAACCTAGATTTAATCTGGATTATGTTATAGTTAGGTTAAGGCTTGTCGCACACTGGGTCCGCTCGTCTCCGCTCGGCTCAGCCTTTCAGCCCAGCAAAATATAAAACCCGTGTATTTAAATAGAAACGCACATACTGCGTCCGCTCAGCTCAGCTTGGCTCCGTTCCGCTCCTCACCGCTCCTTATCCACTGTTTGTGAAGAATACTATGCCGGAGGTCGGATGCTGGCGGATAGTTCACGCAGGCGCAATACTAACGTTTTCATATATGCGCTAGTGCATTTATGCAACCAGAGTAGCAGCACATATTTAACTCTACCGCAAGAGAGGTGAGAGGGGATTAACTGTGTGGAGAAGTGACGTAGCTGAGCGGATGCAATATGTGTGGGAAAATGACGGAACTAAGAGGAGCGAACCCGATCGAATCTGATGTGAGTTGAGTGGAGCGGATCCAGTGTGCGACAAGCCTAAGTTATATTACAGCCAGATAAAGACTGATTAGACTGAGAGGACGAGACTTCTTGATTCAAAATAAGAAAAATTAATTAAATTTTATTATACGTCAGAAAATTTATTTTCACTACGTCTATGTTTTTTGTTAAGTGACGCAAGTTGTTGCCATAGTAACAATAAACAAAAAATCTTTTAATAATGAAACTCCATTTGATTTACATTGGACTTTTACGCACGATTTGGATACTTTTATACACGATTATAATAATAGCATCCCTCATATTCAATAATGTGTTTATTAATGTGTTCATTTTGGTGTGTGAGTAGATCAAATGATTTTCTTATTTGGTTAAAATTATTTTGACGTATAACAATAAAATAGTATTTATTTTTAATTAGACTTATTATTGAAATCGAATTGGAGCCTGTCCTGAATAGACCTCGACTATATGAACCTCCACTCTGACTTGAAAGCTGGATCCGTGCTTGTGTCTACCTAGCCTTGTCTGCCTGCTCTGTCTGGTCTGTCTAGCCTTGTCTGCCTAATAGTCTTGTTTGTCTAATCTCTTCTGCCTAGTCCTGTCTGTTCAGTCTTATCTTTCTCGTCTGTCTGATCTTGTTCCTCTATTCTGCCTTGTCTTGTCTCTCTACTCTACCTTGTCTCTATTATCTTGTCTGTTCTCTAGCCCTTTCTATGTAATCGCGTGTGTCTAATTTTGTCAGCGTTCATTATAATTAATCCCTTATGTATGTCTATGTAATCTCTATGTAATCTCGAAGTCGTGCATAGTCTTCATAGATTAATATTTTATTATTTTACTACAGTTTGTTTGTAAAAAAAATCTAACTGTAGTCGCTCTAAGCGTGACGAATTTCTAAAAATCCCTGCACGATCCTCATACAAAAGACTTTTATGTTTCAACAATTTAACAAGCATTTCTTTCACATTCCCTTTATTTTATCTATTTCCCTCTTTGCCGCTTTTATTCCACAAATGGCTTGAAACACCAAGAGCACAATTGTCTAATCTCCAAGAATGCACTAGAATTTTTTTCCATGAATCTTTTATTGTTTCCAGTGTAAAATATTATCCACTTACACCGACGCTTTAATTCATCGGAGTGGAATTATAATTATCAGTCTTTTTATCACTCTCCGGGTGTTTTTTTTTTTCATGTTGTAAGAGGTGTTTTAATGTAAAACTTTCCCTTTCGCGCGCGAAGTGAGAGTGTCGGCGCGCAGGTGTTCGCAATGCCTCTGCTGATGGGGGATAATAAATCCGCTGGCTGGAGGTTTCCCATCAAAACGAACATGGCGCCGTAACTTTTACGATTCCAGCATCAACTCCGAGGAGTCGCGAGCGTTCGGCAAACGCAAACGCGTCTCCCCCAAAACAAACATTTTTCATTTCCCTCTGAACACTGAAGGAACGGATCGATTTGATTTATTGGAATTGCTCCGCGACAATCTCGACTAGTTTCGATAAAGAATGTTCGGCGTGTTTTTTTTTTGTTCCTACGCATTTTTTGTGCTATTATTATGGCATCGGTTTAGTACAAAAACCTCGATACAATAAAGCTTAGCGGATGTTCAACAGAATTTACATTAATGTTTAACTGAAAATGGTAAACATTTATAAACGGAATTTATAGTATGATGTATGATGTGAAAATTTGATAGGATAGCCTGTTCAAATATAAATAAAAAGACAAAACTAGACATACAGCAAATAAAACTCGATAGACCTAGAATGAAACTAGATAGACAAGACAAAACATACACTAGAAATACAAGATTAAAAATACTAGATATGCGAAGATTAGAACAGGACTGGAAAGACTTTTTTTGTTGGGGTCGTAGTAAGCACCTCACGGTTAACTTAGCAAGTGGGCCCTCCGGAATATCACAAGCAGGATAGAAAAGACTAGACAGACAAAACTGATAGACTGGAGAGACAAAATTAGGTAAAACAGGCTGGACAGACAGGTCTAGCCACACAATACTAGCGATAAGACTAAAGAGACAAGAATATATTTAAAAGACTAGACAGAAACTAGGCTGACACGATTAGAAAGACAAGATTAGACAGACAAGACTAGACAGACAAGTCTAGACACATAAGACTCGGCAAACAAGACTAGAGAGACTAGGAGAGATAAAACTTATCACTCTTAGTCTTAGACAGACTAAGCTAGACGGACAGGACTAGACGGACAAGACTAGACAGACAAGACAAGACAGACAAGACTAGACAGACAAGACTAGACAGATAAGACCAGACAGACAGGGCTATACAGAAAAGATAAGCCAGACAAGACTAGACAGACAAGACTAGACATGCAACATTAGACAGACAAGACTAGACAGACAAAACGTTTTGTTGGTTGGGGGGGGGGGGGGGGGGGTCGTAGCTGGCGTTAACCTAACTTGATCAGACAAGTGGACCCCTGGAACGTACCCGAACACTCTGGACCTGCTTGTTGCTTAAACTAGGAGTGACGGATGACTTATAGAATTAGTCTACTTCATGTTTGTGAGTATTATTTTTTGGCATGCATCTCGTCATTTTCTTTTTCCGTCATTATTGTATGAATTTGCCCCTGAATGTTGTTCCAGTTTGCTTTTCCCAGTAGCATATCGTCGCTGCGCCTGACAAGTTCCATATGTGATATTTGTAAGGTTTTCGGAAACAACAAAAAACGTGTTGCAAAAACCTGTCGAACAAACATGTGTTACATATCAAACAACTTATTAACGCTTATTTTCTAAATTTATCGGACTTAATTGAGTTATAAAGTAACTTTCTGTAATGAAGGTTATCTTAAAATGCTTGATAGTCGCGATGCATAAAAGGTTTTAAAGACTGGAGACTATCGTATTTGATATTATCAATTTTTTGGGGTTCGTTGTACAGTTGAGTAACAACAAATGTTGGGTTGTAGGCACGAAGTCGCTGAGGTAGGATTTTCCATTCGTCGGGATGCCGTAACTTGTAGAAAATACTACCATTTTTATATAGAAGTGCTCGTATGTCATTTACAGTCGGATCTCCAGCTCTTTTGCCTGGACGAATGAAACAAAGGCAAACATCATCCTCATAATTCTTAAAGAAAGTATAATCACCATGATGAATATGGTACGGTTGCTTTGGTCTTGCTTCCCTCATGCGTCTGATATAATCACTTGGTGCGTAGATTGGAAGACGAAACTTTTTCTCCAACGTTGAGTGGACACTGTCTACTTGCATCATTGTATGTCCTTTTTCTAAAATGATCTGTTCGATCTCCAAGCCAGTCTCCTTTGTTAACTTTAGTATAGCTGATGACAGAACTTTATTTCTATTTGGGTAAGCACACCAATCTGAGATAATAATTATTTTTTTATAGTTTAATTGAGACTTAATGAAATGTATTAAGCAGCTTGTAAATTCATTAGCCGTAACACCTCCATCTCCTTCGTGCCAAACATACAGGTGTACGTCTTTGTTATTATTAATATAAATGTACTGGTTATGAACATGAAGTTTTTGTTTATAATACTGAACTGATACCAAATCTTTGGACAAAGGAGAACAGATTGGACATCAACAGTCAGGACGAGTACATCGGATGAGCTCATAGTGCGAGCTACAATATGAGCGTTGTAAGCTTCATTTTTATTTAATGTGTAATGTGTACTGCTCTTCTGGGATGTTGCCATCTTTTTTAGCTGTACATACATCGCACTGGTCTTTCCTAGGCTTATAAATAGAAATATTTTCCTCTTCCAATATCTCATTAAACAGTTTGCGACCAATATTTTGTTTTTGGTTATCCTTGCACCACTCGGTATAAACTCAAAATATGTGAGACTTTGATTAAAAAGTGTCTTCAATGTAAACTCTGTTACTGCTAGAGCGGCAATAGTGACTTGGTACTTTATTTACTAAGTTCAACCATTCTTTAACAGTAGTTGATCTAATAGTTTTCGAAACATGGTTTTTTATAGTTTTTGATTGTCGTTTTTCCTGTTTAGATCTTAATTCATTTCCTTCCTCTATATTATCCTGCAGATTTTTAATCCATTCTGACAGTGTATCACTATTTATATTAAAGGTGCTGACAAAAAAGCTTTTGCACACCTTTATAGTAACATTCTGATCATCGGATAAATAATAGTCATAGGCCAATTGTCTTTGAGGCATATCCTCCGAGTTACTCGTAGTTTTACGTCTGCTTAATACTGGACGCAACCGAACAAGATTTTGTAAACAAGATTTTTTCTCACCCTATGTAGTTAAGCCCCAAAAATAATCAAATAACGCTTTCTGTTTTTGTTCACAAATCAAACCGCATAAATAGCTTCTATCAGATCTGGATATTCAAGAATGGGTACATGATTTTATTTTAAGATATTTTCTAGGTTTCGGTACTAATTCATATCTCGCTTTCTCGCCTGTTTCATCACATTTCCTCTTTCTGCCTGTATATTTTTTGCCACATACCCTCTGTAAATTTATAAACTCCCTTTGTTTTTTATTTATTTCCTCATCACTGTTCGAAAACTCAGATCCAAATATACTGTCGTCTTCGTATGTGCAAACAGTATTATTAATTCGCTCTAGTATACCTGTATTTTCATCGAGGTAGTAGTTACCTTTATTGTATTCCTCAACTAATTCAGTATCCTCTCTTAACTGGCCAGTGATTTCATCAAGAATATGTCTTTTTTCAATATTATCTGACATCTCAGGAATGGTACAATCTATTTCTGATTGATTTACAAAACGATCAACATGTTTTTCGTATGTACCTTCTTTTAATTCTTCAAACAGAGCCATATCGCCTGAAGAAAGTAAAAGCAAAGAGATAGGCAAAGAGTGTAGGTAAATTTGCAGGTACCTATCATACATATACCTATAGCTGATATAGGTATCTATCATACAAACAAATATTAACACACACACATTCATATTCCTCACTTTAAGGTACTTACAATTAGATATGAATAGTCTTACGTTTGCTGGCTCATACACCACAACGCTTACAAATCTAACACGGTTGGTGAGCGACTGAAGAACACAAATCCTTTATGTGCATTTCTACACATACGAATTTTTCTTAAAGGTCAAAATACATATGGAATTTGTTAGAATTGTTTCTAGTTCGAAAAACACAAAAAGAACTATATCAACAGATAGAGAACGAAACGGAGATTATTTTTAGTGCAAAAAAAATATATAAAATGCATATATGGAAATTGGCAGGCGCAGCGACGATATATGGAATTATTGTTCTGGGGCCAATAGATTCTTACATGATCCGTTCAGGTTAGTCTCCTTCCGTTTGCCATCTCCAACAGTGGAAGATGGTGTGACTGGCGCTGTCTATTTCTCTGCAGCAGTGCTTCCCAAAGTGGTGGGCCGCGGCCCCCTAAGCGGCCGGGGCCGCAAAGAGCCGCGAATATAACAAATAAATATATCTTAATTAAATAAATTTAACTGACAAATATGCACATACACATGCACATAAAAAAAATAAAAATTAATTAAAAATATAAACTCCGTTAAAATATTGAAATTTTAAACTGATTATAATTTAGAAACTGCTTATATATCCGTACTGACTTTATTTATTTTTTAATCAAGCAATTTAAACCGTTACAGTTGACGCGACACGACATTTTTACCACCAAAAAATAATCCACTAAATATAAAATGCTGCGTATTTAAAATTTGGTTTTGTGTCCTCGGGCGACAATGATGAAAACTCGCTGTGTATAATTTGTTTAAAAACATTGGCAAATGATGCTGTGAGACCAGGAAAACTTTTTACACATTTAAATACCATGCATACATTAAATACCATGAATTTAAAAATTAACCAATTAAGTTTTTTAAAATGAAAGCAAGAGATTTAAAAAGTTAACTAACTTTTTTTCGATGTAAAACTTAATCACAAATTAGTGAAACCTTCATTTAAAATTGCTTTACTTATCGTAAAAGCAAAAAACCTCATACCATTGGCGAAGATCTTGTTCTTGCAGCAGCGATAAAAATTTGTGAAACAGTTCATAGTTTAGAAGTAGCCGAACCCCTTAAAAAAATCCTGTGTCCAATGATACAATTAAAAGAAGAATAGATTGCACTGCCGAGAATATTAATTTAGCTTTACTTTTACGCGTAAAACAAAGCAGTAAATTTGCCATTCAGCTCGACGAATCTACTGATAACGCGATAACACAAATGATGCTAAATTAATGATTTTTAATAAATATCAATACAATTTACAGCTTCATGAAGATATATTGTTTTGTATAAATCTTTCTGGTACTACAAAAGGCGTTGATATTTTTAAAGCTGTAAATGTTTTTTTTTTCGAAGAATGAATTAGCATCGAAAAAACACGTTGGTGTATGCACTGATGGTGCAGCAGCAGCAATGATCGGCAAGATTTCAGGATTTATATCTGGGGTAGAAAAAGTTCGCCTAAATGGTAAACATGTGTATTGTATTATCCATAGAGAAAATTTAGTTTTCATAAGGATGGGAAACGAGCTAAATTAAGTGTTGTTAAATGTTTCAACAATAGTAAATTTTGTAAAACGCAATGCGAATTCATCAAGATTATTTCGCATTTTATATAAAGAATTGGGTTCTGAACATGAAAGTCTGTTATATCACACGGAAGTAAGGTGGCTTTCACGTAGAAGTGTCATCAAAAGAATTCTAGAATTAAAAGACGAGCTTAGGGTGCTTCTTCTAGAAAAGATTTATATCTGTCTAATTTCGTATTTATCAGAGTTTTTCGAAAAGGTTAATGTATTGAATCTTTTTTTTCAAGTAAAAAGTAGGTACTATTTTTTTTATATTCGTTACAGCCTATGGACGACGTTTGACAGTTTTACATTATTTTTTGTCCTCCCTCTCTGAAAATATCTCTTCATTCTCTCTCCCACTTCTTTCTTCTGTTCTTCCGTGTAAGATCTTCCTTTTCTCACTGACAATTCCTCTGTCTCCTGGAATCCTGTAAACTCCTTAATTAGTCGCCTAAATCTCTCTCTGTCCATTATGTCTTCTTTTTTCACCCCCATCTGATCCAAGTCCAATCTCACTTCCCGAAACCATTTCGGCTCCGTCTTCCTCTTCCTGAAAAATTAAAAAATCTTCTTCGTCAGTCTGGTACTGTTTATCCTCACTAAGTGCTCATAAAATTGTATTTTCCTTTTTCTCATTTGGGCTACAATTCCTTCTGTCTTCAGGTATAATTCTTTGTTAGGTTTTAGTCTCCTCTCTTCATTCTTGATATTTGGGCCTAGGATTTTTCGGAGCATTTTCCTTTCTTTCCTCCGGATGTCTTCAAGGCCACCCTTACCAATCAAGTCGAGTGTTTCTGCTGCATATAGACATTCAGGTCTGACAACAGTATCTAGGTGTCGGAATATAGCCCGAAAGGATGGACCCTTTTTGTTATATGTATCCTTCGTAAGTTGATAAGCCATTACCATTCTTCTCGCCCGCTCTTTAATAGCATCCTTATCCGACCCATTGTCCAGTATTTTTTCTCCCAAATACTTAAAACACTTAACTCGCTTTATCTTGGCTTCTATCAACTTCAAGTGGAGAGGAGCGTCTTTGATTTTGGTCATGAAGACAGTCTTCTCAAAAGAAATTTGAAGCCCAGTCTTCCTGGCTATCATCTGGAGTTCTTCAGTTCTTTTTATCGCTGTTTCAATACCGGTAGTGAGTATCAAAACATCGCCAGCGAATGCCAAACAATCCGTTCTAATACTTTCTTTACCTCTCCCTAACCTGAAAGTCTCTTTTTACAAAAATCCCTTTGTCCATTCTCGAATAACTTTCTCTAAAATGCAGTTGAATAATATTGGCGAAAGCCTTGTCGTACGCCAGTTTTGATTTCGAAAGACTCTGACAACTCCCCCCGGAACGTTATTTTGGAGAAAGTATTGCTAATCGTCTGTTGAATTAGATTCCTCGTCCTGTTATCCACTCCAAATTCTTCGAGAATTGCCAATAAGGTTTTTCGGCCAATGGAGTCACAGGCCTTCCGGAAGTCCACAAAGACGGCGACATATTTATTCTGTACCAACATCCTGTGTTTTATGATATTCCGCAGGTTGAAGATTTGATCCGCGCAAGTTCTTCCTTTCCGAAAACCTTCTTGATATTCACCCAATTCAGAATCCAATAACCCTTCTATTCTTGTTAGTAACGCTTTCGATAAAATCTTGTAAGGAACTGAAACAAGAGAGGTGCCTCTATAATTATTAACATCCATCTTTTCACCTTTTTAATGAAGGGGATGGATCAAAGCCATTTGCCAGTCAGCAGGGATCCCCTCAATTATCCATATATTCTTAAGTAACCGAGTGAAAGATTTCACGACTCCCGCAGATCCGAGGTGTAGGAGTTCAGCGACGATACCATCTGCACCAGCAGCTTTGTTTGCCTTAAGTCCTTGAATAAGCCGGAAAATTTCGTATTCGTCAGGAGGCAATGAATTGGGAGATGATACTTCGGGTGGTTCCATTTTCAGGTTTTCTTGCGGACCATCACAGTTAAGCAGTGAGCCGAAATATCTGGCAAGGATGTCACAGTTTTGCTTATCGGTCATTCTTATCGTTCCTTCTTCATTCTTGAAGCACATCCCTGGTGCCTGATAACCTCTTAAGCGCGATATGAACGTCCGGTAAAAGTTCCGTATATTGTTAATTTGGAAATCTTCTTGCGTTTTCTTTAGTTGATCTTGTTCATATTGTCTCTTAGTCCTTCTGATAGTCCGGGCAGTATGTTTCGTCTGATTTCGGAAGATTAATAGATCATGATCTCGTTTCGTTGAGTTACATTTTTTCCATGCCTCTTTCCTGCGTCTCAGTGCGTCGTCACATTCTGCATTCCACAAATTTTGTCTTATTCCCTTTGTCAGAGCAATCGTTATTCCACCAACACCTTGGATCTTGTCTCGGATTACATACCAATTTCCTGACGCAAGGCACTTCAGTTTATCTCGGTAACTTTCCCTTGCCGCATTATTGGATTTTAATTTTCCGACATCATATCGCGGGATATTTTCTCTCCGTGTTCTTCTATTGGTTGGTAAAAACTTCAGTTTAATTCTGGTCAGGTAGTGATTTGAGTCTACTTCTGCTCCCCTTGTTACTTTCACATTCATGATTTCTCTCTTTCCCATCGTAGAAATGGCGACGTGGTCGATCTGAAAATCTCCCAATAGAGAATTGGGGGATCGCCATATCTTTTGTTTCCTGGGTAAATGCTTGAAAGTCGTTGATATAAGCTGTAGAGTAAAGGCTCGACAAAGTTCTAAGAGTCTCTCGCCATTCCTATTTGTTCGTTCATGTACGGGATATTCCCCAACTATCTTCCGATATTTTCTCTCCTTCCCGATCTGCGCATTGAAATCACCCATTAGTACCTTGATGTCCTTCTTTGGTATACGAGACATCTGATCTTCTAGCTCTTCCCAGAACTGTTCGACTTTTTCTGGATTCTTGCGATTATCTTCGTTAATCGGTCTGTGAGCATTTATGAGAGTGTAGGTCTTGTTGCCACACCCTAAGTGCAGAAGTGACAGTCTTGGTGATGAACTTTCAAAGCCTATCACAGACTCTAATAAGCACTTGTCTACTATAAACGCTGTTCCAAGAAGCGGTAGGAATTTTGTATTAGCTACTCTGATCGCTGGTTTCCCATTGTATATCCTGTATTGTCCACTATCAAATTGGTCCTCATCTCTGTACCGTGTTTCCTGAATGGCCATGATCTTGATATCACGTTCTCCCATAGTTTTATCTATCTGTTTGAGTTTCCCCACTTTAAGAAGTGGTTGCACATTTAGAGTTCCAAACCAGTAACGGCGTTTTATCTTGAGTTTATGATTTCCAGGGCACTCCGACTTCCCCTCGCGTTGTAGTGCAGGCTCTCCAGAACCCTTCGGCCCGCTTGCGTCACTGGTCGTGACGGTGGATTCCTCTATCGAGCTACCACCTGGAGTAGTTTTAATATTGAATAGATTTTCCATAACGCAACAACTGCCTAATCATTAGACTGGGGTAGGTTATACTTAGCGAGATTAGAACTGAGATTTTAAATCCTAGAGCTATCGAAGCAGCCGCTCCTCACATGGGAAAACAGACGCTGGGAAAACAGAACGCCGCTCGATACGAAAACAGACGCGTCTGTATTTTAGAGTTCTTCCGCCCTGTCCACCGTCGGGAATTTCTTCCTCTCGCGCTTTCCAGGCCGTTGACCAGTTTTCACCTGTAACCCCAGGAAGTGGCCCTCACATGGTACTATCAGCCGGGCCACCTGAACCCTAGTTTTTTAACGAGGTTGTTACTCCTCCCGCCCCTTCTTCTTCTTTACAAAACAAATTCTTGCATCCCACATATTATTATATTAGTATTTGTTAAGTCCCACAAAGAAAAGAAAAAGAAAATTTGACAATATATTAATTTGACATTTTGAAATATTATTATTTGACACTATCAGCAATTCAAATCGGATGGTCAGAATTACACACCACATCCAGGACCAGTCCCCTTCAATTGCACTGTCGCTTGAGCTCCTTCGCATTTTTAACAGTTTCTAAATTTTTTAGTTTTTACTAATTTTGATTAATTTTAGCGGAGCATTTTCCAAAATGATGTCCAAAAAATTACTGATTAATTGGAAATACTGATTCTTAACAATAAGACACAAGCATTTATAAAAAATTGTCCATATTGACCAGGAGCTTTAGACAAGCAACACAAGCATGTTTATTTCTTTGCATGGATTTCTTGAAGAAAATAACATATTCTTAACAGAACTTAAAACAAATATTGTAAAACATTTAACAGAAACTTCTTTGAAAACTATTTTCCGAATTTAAATCAAACTAAAGAATATGACTGGATAACAACACCATTTAGTAAAAATTTACAATCTGATCATCTTCCCTGGACATCACAACAGGGATTAATTGACTTCGGATCAATTCATCAACTTCGGCTCGGATTCAATACTCGCATTTGAATTTTCTGGAAGCGATATTTCAGAATTTTGGATAAAAGCGACAAAAGGAATATCGCTCAATAACTGACTCAGCATTAAATATTCTGGTTCCGTTTGCAACAACTTACCTCTACGAATCGGCATTTTCAACGATGTTATTAATTAAAGTCTATCAGCAGAATAATTAGAAAATAATTTCAAATATAACGCCAGATCTAAATTTATTGTATAATAATATTCAAATCCATCCATCACATTAAATTTATGGGATTCACATCACATTAAACATTACATTAAATCTATTAACATTAATGTAGTTAATGCTAATTATATTTTTTTGTTTGCTTATTTGTTGAATTTATTTTCATGCTTTTTTATTTCACTTTGCATAAAATTTTACTTATTAAAAACGCCCGAAACATTCTAAAGATGCTAATGAAATTTTTTCAGCTATATTGTCTACTAATTTATTAGTAATAAGGAATAGACGGAGATCGCCCGTTGTAACCTGTAGGCAATTAAGTATACTATTTTTCATTTCATAATTAATAATAAATTTTCTTCATTTGCTAATAATTCTGTATTTTTTACTTAACCCAATTCTAAAAAAATAGGGGGCCGTGGTTTAATGATATGAGTTGCAGGGGAGCCGTGACATCAAAAAGTTTGGGAAGCAGTGCTCTACAACAGTGGTGCGCAAACCGTGGGTCGCGAACCCACGGGGGGTCGCGAGAGAAATTTTCGGGGTCGCCTAATTCAAATAAAAAATTATTTACTAGTAAAATATTGAAATTAATTTATATTATTTATAAAAATAGAACTACATTTTTTACGAAAACAATTGTAGTTGTTTTAATACCTAATCACAGCCGTAGCAATGTTTTTGGCGCCCTTGGGAAATATTTATAGTAGATTTATAAATTAAATCAACGAGATCCACATATGTAATTTAGGAATTTAATTTTATTACGAGTCATTTCCGAATCACAAATTAAAATTTAAGAAAAACCTACAATTATTATATTACTATATTAAAGCTGATGGGATGCCAATATTTCTTTTCTAATTATTGTGGCAGGCAGCACTAAGGGTATTCACACACAAAAATATGTACTGCACACACCAATGCGTTAAATCGATTGTGTATTTAATTGATTTTTCATTCTAGTTCATCAACTTTTATTTCATAGGAAATCTTTAAGTTGTTTTGATCGTTTTATTTTTGTATCTATTTGTGTTTTTGTATTACATTATTGTTCCAATTGTATTTTAGAATGTATTTTATCGTGAGCTTTTTTTACACATATGTTTTTAATAATTTATGGCAATTATAAATACGGATTTCAATTTTGCGTTGTTTATAGAGAATAACGTCCGTTTTGTGTTATTTGCTCGAATTAATAGCAAATGAAAATTTGAAACCTGCTAAATTAAGACATTTGGGAGGTAACATAAAGAATTTGAAATTATATAAATTATAATAAATTTCAAACCTTTTCAAAATTCAAACTTTTTTTAAACGACGGGCTAAAAATATGAAAAATCAAAATGTATTTTTGAAAACATGTACAACAATTGATAAGAAGCGTTTACGGGCATCATTAGAAGTTTCATATTTAATAGGGAAAAATGTGAAACCGCATACAATTGGAGAATCCCTCATTCTTCCTTCAGCAATGACATCAATTATGCATAGACAAAAATATTGTAACGATTTAAAAATAATACCATTAGCAAGAGATACCGTTCCTCCAATTTACGCCATCTCACCTAATATATAGAATCGGTTCTGCTAAATCTAATACAAAACTCTCCTGTGTTTGCTCTATAACTTTACAAAACTAGTGGCCTTAATTAAATTTCGCAATTATTTGTTTATGTGAGATACGTTTTTGAAGAAGACTTATCGTAAGATTTTTTATGTTGTAAGAAATGAAAAGGAAGGACAAACGGAGAGAAAATATTTGAAATTATTAATAGATATTTTGAAGAAAATGACCTGGACCCACTGCGTTGCGGTTTGCAGTTATGGTGCTGCAGCATTAACAGATAGTAATAAAGGACTAAGAGGGTTAATAAAGAAAATTGCATGCTACATAGAGAAGCTTTAGTTGCAAAATATATTGATGAAGAATTGCACAATATATTGTCATTACTGCAATTATTAAAATAAAAGCAACAGTCTCAACAGTCTCATTTCAATACTCGAGGTAAAATGTTGAGACGTATTCTCGATTTAAAAATCGAGGTTTACATTTTTTTTTATAGAAAAGAAACATATTTTGGGACGCTCATTCATTAATGAGGATTGGCTGGGGGAACTAAGTTACATGGATGACATTTTCGAAAAACATAACGATTTGAATATAAGTCTACAGGGAGAGAGTACAAACATTTTAATATTAAGTAGTAAAATTGAAGCTCTTTGAAAGAAAATGATACTTTGGCAAGGTGAATTTAAAAAAAACAACACATATATGTTCCCGTCCTTCCTGTTTCCCAGAAAATAATATAGATTCTTGTTATTTAAAAAATCCATTTTCCGTCATTTGATAAATTTGAGAGAAACGAGAAGGTTCGGAAAATTTCCAGATAATGATTAGATCCATTTTCGTTTGATATTAATTATTCTAATGTCGCTTTAGATGAAAAAGGATACTTAATTAATGTTTCAAACGACTAAATACTGAGCAGTCAATTTAAATCTCAGATTTGCTAAAAATTTTAGTTATCGATTGGAAACGAATATGTCGATTTGAAAAGGAAGGCAATAAATATTTTAATTCAGTTTGCAGGATGACTTACGGCTTGCGATTATTACACCGAACATGGAAGCAATTATGAACTATTCTTCTTCCTATGATACTTCTTATGATATAAAGTTTTTTAAAAGTATATTTTGTAACTAGGGCCGGGCGGTAGGTTAGGTTATTTAGGTCAATTTGACACGAGAGCGAAATTGGGCGCACGTACGAAGTGAGTGCACATATTCGCTCGAGAGGACAATTGACAATACCGCCCGTGTTATAAACAATATTTTTTATTATTCATGCGAAGGGATGTATCTTATAAGCTTCGGATCCAGCTGCCATAAAAAAAAATGAATCAAAAATGAAGAATTTGTTTTCTCATTATTCTGGTCTCCGATGGTGTGGATTCGTCACAAGAACTTTCCTCAGTCTGCGGTATCACCATACATATCACCATAATTTTAAAACGTTTTATTTATTTTTTATTTTGTAATGAAAAAAATTTTAATTTTCACGTCACTTTTTTAATATTGAGGTCTTGATTATGTTTATATTATTTATTTAATTGTTTTTTTTTTAAGTAATCTAACGATATTGAATATTTGCGTCCGTTACCCAACATGAAAATACAACCAAAAGTTGCATTTCTCGTACTAAAATACATGAGCCAGATAATACTTTTAACGCATAAGTAATAAAAAAATATTTTTCTTTATAAAAATATTTATACTTATATTCATAAATAAAACCATTGCTTCCTAAAATTGTGTGTTGTAAAATTGTATTCAAACTTCTAATAAGCAGGAACATACATGGTGTTTTTAAAAGGTTGTCTATGAGTCATCAAATTTCAATTTTTAAATAAAAATATACGTCTTTATACTAATACTAGACTTCTATAATATCTGCGCATACATGTGATTCATTTTTTGAAATTTTATAGTGCTACAACTTTTATAGCATTTTTATGATGGTTTATAAGTTTGCTGCGCTATTTTAAAAGGCTGTATTTTAATCAATGGCGTCACTTACACTCCCTTAAAACCATCCTGTAAATACAAATCACAGAAAGAATTTCATTTTACCTACGTTAACAATTAAAAACGAATACTGTCGATCCGGGGGTCGCGACAAAATTTCACACAAAATGGGGGGTCGCCCATGAAAAAAGCGCACCACTGCTCTACAGTATACTCATTAATCATCCATTGCTCTGCCAATGTTGTGTAGGTAATCCCTGAAACAACCGTGCCCGATATTGTACCTGTGTAAGGTAACTAGGCCCCTAAATTTTCTATTTATCCAGGAGGATATATCCGGTGTTAGTAATTGGATCAACTGTCCTTTTTCGATTAGCAGCCATCTATCTTCCTTGCCTTTCCTCAATGAGTTCTTCTCTGGCAAGTTGTTTTTATTTCTTGCTATAATTGGAGTCGTGCTGCTGTTTTTGCTCCTTTGCAAGCAGGTATATTGGGGGTATTCCCGAGATAACTTGAGCGGCCTCTTCTGATTCCGCACGGTAAGACAAAACTAGGCAGACAAGTCTAGACACACAAGACTAGGCAGACAAGACTAGAAAGACTAGGAGAGATAAGAGTAGAGAGACTGGACTAGACCGACAAGACTAGATGGACAAGACTAGACAGACAAGACTCGGCAGACAAGACCAGACAGACAAGACTAGGCAAACAGGACTAGAGAGAACTAGAACTAGACGACTAGAGAAGACTAGACAGATAAGACCAGTCAGACAAGGCTAGACAGAAAAGACCAGCTAGACAAGACTAGACAGGCAACATTAGACAGACAAGACTGGACAGACAAGACTGGAGAAGTTAGACTACACAGACAACACTAGACAGATAAGACTTTTTTTTTGTGGGGGGAGGGGGAGGGTTAACCTAACTTGATCGGGCAAGTGGCCCCCTGCAACGTATCCGTACACTCTGGAGTCGCTTATTGCATAACCTCGGAGTAACGGATGACTTATAGAATTAGTCTACTTCATGTTTGTCTTTTTTTAGGCTTGCGTCTCCTCATTTTATTTTTCCTTCATTATTGTAAGAATTAGCCCCAGAATGGTGTTTCAGTTTGCTTTTCTATATTCCGCATATATGGAATTATTGTACTGCGGCCAATAGGTCCTTCCTTGATCCTTTCGTCTTCCTCTCTCTCCGTTTGCCATCTCCAACAGTGGAAGATGGCGTGACTGACGCTGTCTGTTTCTCCATAGTATACACATAAATCGTCCGTTGCTCTTCCAATGTTGTGGAAGTAATCCCTGAAGCAACCGTGGCCGGAGGATATGTGCGATATTAGTAATAGGGTCCACTGTCTTTTTTCCCTTAGCAGCCATGTTCTTTGGCATTCCTCAAAGAGTTCTTTTCTGGAAAGTTGTTTTTCCTTCTTGCCATAATTGGAGTCGTGTTGCTTGTAGATATTTCGTTCTTTCTGTAGTTCTTTAGCTCACAATGGAGCCATACAACATAATAGACTGAAGTACAGTGCTAAGTACTCAACGTGAGCTGTTCTTTGTTCCTAGTACGTTTGGCATTAGTTGCTGTATATAACTAATGCTGCATGCCATTGCCCTCTTTCCTTTTCCTGTTACTTCGGTTGTATGCGTCAAAAAAATAATCCGTTGTCTCTAACTATTCCGAGTCATTTGATGGTTTCCGTCTGTATTATTATCACTTCTTCCACTTTAAATTATAGAGCGTAAGTTATCTTTGGCCTGTGAGAAGCACCGCTGCAGTTTTTTCATGCGCCAAGCTCAGGCTCTTCAATTTCATCCACGTACTGATCTGTCCTATTGCATGGTTTGCTGTTTGCATCAGCTCTAGTTCTGTTCTCGCTGTTACGACTAGTGCGATATCCTCCGCGAGGCCGATTATGGTAGCCCGCAAAGGCAGCTTCATTGTTAATACTCCGTCATATAACACATTCCACAGCGTAGGTAGGTAGAGCCCTGAGGGACACCGCTACTAATTTGTTGTTCTTCTATTTTCCGGTCTACTAGTAGTAGTATGCTTCTAATGCTGAGGTAGCTTCTTATTATTCGTAGTAGGTAAGGAGATATGTCCTTTATATTCAAACTGTCCATAATATGTTACCAGGATGCACTGTTAAAGGCGTTCGTAACATCAAATGTTAGGAGAGCACACACGTGCCTAGTTCTCTGCGAACCACGCCATTTCGGTCTTTTCTGCAATCACATATACGGCGCTTGGGTCGTTGATAGTGGATCTACTTTCTCTAAACCCATATTGTTTTGCCGGCAGTCCGACTCCGGGCTCGAGTTTTCTCTTTAATTGTGATAGCAAGAGTTGCTCCAAAAGTTTGCCAGCCACGTCCAATAGGCAGATAGGCCTATAAGATGTAGGATTTCCTAATGGTTTATCTCCTTTTATAATGAGCGCAAGTCTTGCTTGCTTCCATCTAGCTGGGAAGGTTCCGGCAGTTAATAGGCTAATCATTACATTTAGAACGAATTTTGATTGGTGACTAGCGGTTATCTTCGCGATCTCAGATGGTATTCCATCGGGGTCTGGTATTCTGCCATTTTTGTTACGCTTTCTCGCGATGCCGTAAAAGGAGGCGTAGTTTCGACTTAGAGTTTTACCCAGTCGAAAGGGGGTTGTTTTGGGAAAAGTACGTCTGCTACCTGACGCACTCTTCTCCATTGTCATTGGGAGATTTTTCGGCTGAAAATTCAGGTTCCTTCTTATAATATGGAACGCGTCTCCCACATGTGTCCTTATTTAAATCCGCGCAGTTTTTTCCAGTGATTGTGTTAGGATTTGTTTATGAGTTGGCGTAGCTTCTTTTTTGCTCGCTTATATTCTTGATTTAGCAGTTTGACTTTTTCTTCGCATGCTTGTTCTGCTCTTTGACAGATAAGACTAGCCAGACAAGAATACACCGACAAGACTAGACTGACAAGACTAGTCAGGCGAGAGTAAACAAATGAGATTAGACGGACAAAACTAGGAAGTTAATAGTAGATAGACAAGACAAGACATGCAGGACTAAGCAGACAACACTAGTTAGACAACACTAGACACACAAATTGAGTACACAAGTTCGATAAGATTGGACAAGGCTAATAATACAAAACTGAATTACCAAAACTAAACTAGCAAAATTAGATAAATGGATTAATCAATTAAATCTATCGGGTCTTGTCTACTTAGAGATTTCTCTGTCTAGACTAATTGTTTTTCTCGTCTAGCCTAGATTCATTCTTATTAATTACGCTATATATTATTTTCTGTCTTGTCGTAATAGTCTCCCTTGACTAGACTCGTCTCTCCAGTATTATCCAGCTTTATATAAGATGTTCTCTTATAACAATAATAGAATATTCTCAATACAATAATATAAAATACCATAGATACTTAGATAATACTAGACAGACAAGACAATAAACCATACACACAGACAATAACACCATATTATTAATGTGTATAGAACTTGTTTGGTTTTTGTACAGGAGATATAAATAACCCCGTAGCGGTTAAATATTAAAACTCAAATTTGAAAAAAAACTTAACTCATGTTGATTTTGAAATGAACGATACATTTACATTTACTAAAAATGTTTTAAAAATTTCATAAGAACATCCTTTTTGTTTTTTGTTCCTTTTTTTCTATATCTTTTGTTAATTAGTTTCGAATAAATCATTTGTATTTCATTTACAATTGTTGTATTACCTCTTCTTTTTCTATAGCTCTACAGGGGTGGGCCTTGGCTTGAGTTACAACATCCTTCCATCTCTCCCTGCTGTTAATCAATTGCAGCCAGTTTCTCACACCTAATATCTTTAGGTCGTCGATGCAGTCATCTCGCCATCTCTTATGTGGTCTACCCCGAGCTCTTCTTTCATGTGGACTCCAGTTCGTCAGTATTTTCGGTCCTCGGGTGCTTTCCATACGCATAACTTGTCCAAACCATTGTTACCGTGGTGCCTTTACATGCCTAACGATGTCCGCTCCTCCAATTAGTCTGTCAAGTTCATGGTTCATTCTGCATCTCATGTACCACAGTTTTCCTGTACGGGGCCAAAGATTCTGCGTAATATGCTTCCTTCGCAGACTCGTAGTGCGTTTTCGTTGATCGTAGATATGATCCATGTTTCACACGCCTATGTTATGACGGGTCTAATGAGTGTGTTATTGTCAATTGTATTTATTTTTTAATTTATTTAATTTGTTATTTATTTAATTGTATTGTAAATCTTTGACTTTGATTTGACACTTTGAAGCTTCTCTCCCAGTAGCTTCTTATTCGCGTAATAAGCTCTCTTTCCTGCTATAATTCTCGCACTAATTTCTTCGCTGATTCTGTTGTCGTTAGTTATTTTCGACCCTAGGTAAGAGAAGGTTCTGACTTCTTCGAAATTAAATGCGTTGACTCTTAGTGGCTCTGGCCAGGGTGTTGGATCCCTGGTACTTCTCATGAACTTGGTTTTATTCACGTTTATTACTAGTCCGGCTACGCTAGATTTCTGTTCTAAGGAGGCAGTAGCTCTTTTAGGCTTTCTGCTGTTCGTGCTGATATAATTATATCATCGGCATATGCGCATAGCTGCTGAGATTTTGTGTGTGTGTGGCTTGTTATGTGCAGGTTTCTAATAACTGATTTAAGTACAAAGTTGAATAGCATAGCAGATAGCTCATCACCTTGCCTGACCCCTGACCTGATGTTGAATTCGTCCGTGAGTTTGGATGCTACTAATACTTGAGCACGTGTATTGGTTAGAGTTAAGTTAACCATTCTTATAAGTTTTTGAGGAATTGCAAGGGCAAGTAACTGGTACAATAGTTCTTCTCTAGACACGCTATCAAAAGCTTGTTTCTAGCCTACAAACAGGTGGAACAGGTGGAAGGTGGTTATGTTATGCTCATAACATTTTTCAAGCATTTGCCTTATTAGATGTATTTGGTCCATTGTTGATCGATTCCTTCGAAAACCTCCTTGGTAGTCCCCAAGTATCTCCTCTTCATATATTGATAGTCTATTGTATATTACGTTGGATAATATTTTAATAGCGTTGAGAAGAGTAATTCCTTGGTAATTGGAATATTCTTTCTTGTTTCCTTTCTTGTGTATGGGAAAAAGAATGCCTTTTATCCAGTCACTTCTTCATTCCACACACTGACAATAAGTTTATGGATCCTTTCCCACAGTGGTGTTCCTCCATTTTTCAGAAGTTCCGTGAGAATGGTATCACTTCCGGGAGATTTATTGTTTTTAAGATTGTGTATTATCTCGGTAACTTCCTTATAGCTCGTTTCGAGGATTTCGGGTTGAGCTACATGGTGCCATACGATTTCTTTTTCTCTTTCAGCCCTTTGGATTACAGTCGAGAGTAGGTCGCTAAAGTGTTCATGCCATCTTTGGAGTATTTTGTCATCCTCGGTTAGTATTGTCCCGTTTTTATCTAAACACGCGATGGTTCTAGGTTGAAAAGCCGTTGCTTCCTGTTGTACTGCCTTATAAAATTTCCTGCTTTGTTTATTTACGTTGTATTGTTCTAGTTCTTCCATTTGTTTATTTAACATTATATCCTTTTTTGCTTTGCAAAGTTTTAAAGCTATTCTCCTGAGGTGCTTGTAGTTAGCTCTGTTGGTTCGGGTTCCACTTTGTAGTTCCTTTTTCCGTGCTTCATTTTTAACGAGAAGAGCTGCCCGGCATTCATTATCAAATCATGAGTTTCTGACTTTGGTTTGTCTATGCTACCTTCACCCTTCCATCTGATTTCTTGTAGTGCCGTTACGTCTAAATGGTATTTATCGAGCTCCTCTGGTATTTCCTGTATCTTTCCTGGCTGCAACATGGTACGTACATTCCATGTGCCGATTTTTAGTTCCGTTTTCAAGTCCTTGTTTCTTTTCTTAGTCCGTTATGTTAATTAATCCGATCCGCGGCATTTGTAAGTCTTTCGTAACTTAAAAATTTTTGCGAGGTGAGGTAGTTAGCCTCACGCCCAACCCCCTTTTCGGAGGGCCATTTCTCTCGCTCTCGTTAGCCCCGACCCCACCATCCGGGTTTGTTACCGCATCTCAGGCGAGCAACGTGTTATCAGGGTTCACCACGTGGAGGTAAGAGTCGGAATTGGCTAGGAGAGGCTATGTGGCAATGTCCTCCTGTGCGATTGCCATGCGGTACGCATGCACAACCCCATTTGAACCCCTACATACTCAACAAGGTAATACCCCTTGTATTACCTACTCAACATTTTATAATGCATGGTTTATTAAATAATAGTATATTAAAGAACAAGTTCAATGTGCGCGGTTTTTCAGAACGCTTCCACGTTAAGAAATCGACGAGCGTAGCGAGGAGTTTAGCGAGGAGAAGGGGCAAGTGTAAAAAACGCCTTATGAACGAGTTTTTGATACTATTTTTTCTATTTTGCACCCTTTTATGCCATTTTTAAATGAAAAAATCGCCGATACATTGTATTATTATTACATACAATTATTACATTGTATTATTATTACATACAATTATTACATTGTATTATTACATACAATATATTGAGAAAATTGCTTTAATCACTTCATTATAGACTAAAAATAGAAAAATATTTTTAATATCTAAACCTTATTATTTCATCTTTCTACTAAAACAATTGGTTTGATCTCGACATTCTAAAGGAACAAACTGAAAACAATCTGCATAAAATGTTCACGTAGCAATAAAATGAATAGCATGAATATTCTAAAATAATATTTAATCTGGGTACGGTTGTAGGAACACATCCGAAGATTAAAGACGGCGTGTCGGCGTTAAAAATGCATAATTCACGGCCGATAAAACCGATCCGCGCGGATAATGGCCGACTGCAACGAACGCTGCTGAATCTCTTTGGCCCAATTCCAGCCACTCCGCTTGTGCATAATAGATATACCTAGACCGAGACTCTCCTACCTCGCGCCCGCTCCCGTTGTTACGCCGAGTTACAACTTTAGATTACTGCGATATCGTTATTAATTATTAACTCCGGGCTGCGACCGGAATTACGGACCGAATGCAGTGCCGCCACCCAAACACACACTTACCAGACGACTACCGCCGTCCCATTGCTTTAATTGATGGCATTATCACGCTCCTACACCGCACACACCAAAAACTCCACACCAAAATACTCTTATTATTAATTAACTAATTTACGTTTGCCTAACTATTGAAACTAGTTCTATACAATCTGCCGCTGCTCTATACAATCTCACTCCAACTAATATATTTACTTGGTTCAGAGCTGCCCACAATTGCAGCTTCTCCTACTTTATGTGGGTAAGGGGCCTGGTCTTGTTTGTCTAACCTAATACATGACCAACAAGCAACAATCTATAACTCCTTTCAAGTTTATCCATTTCTACAGAAAAATAAATAATGATAATAGTATATTACGTAATGAGAGTTGTAACAAACATATTACGTACGAGCGGAACAGTTACGCGCGACCCGCGTGGCGGGAGCTCGTAATTGCGCGAGTACATAGTTGCCTTATAACTCGAATTATGTACTATATTTTATCTACGACCACACTAATTTGTTTCTATTTAATAAGAGAAATATGTTTGGTGTAACAAATTTAATTCTTTTTAGGTTATGTTTATTTAATTATCATTATTTAGCATTATAATAAACAAACAGTTGTATTTTCATATATAACTGTTACTCGACATTATTTAACTTGAACGAAATGAAAAGAAATACATTCTTAATGGTTATATACCTTAGTATTTAGTACTTATTTGGGTTAAACTGGAATAATAGTGTTCATCGATATAGGCAACACAATGTACACAATGTCAATGTCAAATGAAGTAAAGTTGGACGGATTTGTTATCCATATAAAAGTTAACATGTTCAGAATTTAATCTTAATAATTTATATTTTTTATGTTTAATTTCATTAATAGCTACTAAATAGATATAAGCCCTAAAGAAAATCAGAATAAAAAAGAACGAAACGTTGGCAAAATATCGACAAAATATCAGTTGTTGTATTAAAATAAATTCCTTTTCCCAAGAATAAACTACAATATAATAAAAATAATAAGATCTTAAGATATATTTATAATTATTTATTTAATTTTAATTTTTTGATTGCAATTATTTATAGTGACGGAACAGTTGTTAAATATGAATGCAGGATTACTATCGACAGCATTTGAGATATTAATTGAAATATGAGTATTGCTTGAAGTCGTATTCCATGATGTAGTTGCATTGTGATTTGTAGAAGTGAAATTATTGTTTATTGCAGCAGAAATTTTTGTAGCAATATCATTTTGATTTTTCATGGAGCAGTCTATGTAGCCTTCTGCTACTGCAGACGAAGGCCAGGCACCATGCCTTTTTAGTGACAATAAATCACCACCGGAATCCACAAGAATGGTGGCTGACGAACGTCTGAAACAATGTCCTGTATAAAAATTTGCTTCCGCCAAATGAAGATAATTAGCGATTTGTTTAAGAATAGAGCCAATTTTATTTATTCCAACACATTGTACTTAGTGCATTTCCCATTTTGATAATTTAGAAAAAAAAGGCTGATCATTGTCCATTTTTTGTGGGCTTTGGTTAATATATTTTTTGCAGATTTGGCAAAATTCTTTAGTTACCAAAAAAGATCTTTGAGTTTTTGTTTTAGAATCAGGAATTTTAACGATCAGAGATGTTCCGGTGTCTTCTATATGGCAGGGTTTGATATTTCGTAGTTCTTGTTTTCTGCAAGCACCACTAATGATAAGAATAACCTAAAATTATATAAAGAAATATGTCGTTATGCTCAATAGAGAGCATTATAAGAAAACAAATGTAATGAATACCTTCATCAATAAATATTTGTTATCCGGCGAATTATTGAGGAAACTGTTAATTTATGAAAATGTTTGATTTCTTGCTTTTAAATCTGTTAGATTTTCTCTTTTGTAAAGCTATTAATTTTGAATGTTTCGAAATGTTGATGTCGTGCTTTATATTAATTGTTGTCCGAACCATTGAATAAATTGCCCAAAGTGAAGATGGTTTCATTGTTTGAGATAATTCATCAAAGTATGATAATACAACATTTTCTGAAAACAATTTAACTTTATGCTTCATTCTCCAGTCCATAAATTTTCTATATGCATCCTCGTATCGATCCCGAGATTGAATCGGTAGCAAATTATAGGCAGCTTGTTTCGCTTTTTCAACAATTTCGGGCGGAGTGCCATTTTCTTTCTGTCATTGGACATTATTTTAATTGAAATTGTTTTATTTGAATATATATATATATATATATATATAAATATATATATATATATATATATATATATATATATATATATATATATATATATATGTTGTATTTGAGGTTTTCGCGGATAGATACCTGTGTTGTATTGTTTTCTCGGGAATTCCGCGTTGATGTTGATGGTTGGTTCTGAAAAGAACCGGATTCTCGACGTTTCGGCGAACTAACATTCGCCATTCTCAAGAGATATATGCGTCCGTGCGGGTCAACGGTTAGACGCATACTCGGTTAGACGCACGGACGCATATATCTCTTGAGAATGGCGAATGTTAGTTCGCCGAAACGTCGAGAATCCGGTTCTTTTCAGAACCAACCCTCAACATCAACGCGGAATTCCCGAGAAAACAATACAACACACACATATCTATATATATATATATATATATATATATATATATATATATATATGTATATATATATATATATATATATATATATATATATATATATATATATATATATATATATATGTTTATAGTGTTTATGTTAGATTAGTTTGACGTTTAATGATTGTATGACAAATAACGGAATGCATTGGGTTGCCTATATTTAATTAATCAATGAATCTTAAACCAAACGCACTAGCGTATTATTGAATCATTAAATAACATTAATCTCGGACTGTTACATACGTGTGTGGTATGATGTATATACATAGTCCACGAACTGTACAATAATGGGCATTTAGAATAGTGGTCGTAGATAAAGAATATTATGTTATAGACAGACAAGACTAGAAAGACAAGACTAGACAGACAAAACTAGACAGACACAACTAGACAGACAAGGCTAGACAAGCAAGACTAGACAGACAAGACTAAAACCTCACTCTAACTGAACGAATACCACCATACAGCATCATCCACACAACCTCACTCTAACTGAACGAATACCACCATACAGCATCATCCACACAACCTCACTCTAACTGAACGAATACCACCATACAGCATCATCCACACAACCTCACTCTAACTGAACGAATACCACCATATACAGCACGATACAGCATCATCAACTTATATAATAAATTGCTAAGGCCGATAAAACAAATTGATAACCTCAAAAAGCTTAAAAGGGAACTTTTTAAACTGTTAAATGACATTGAACTTTATAGCATTAATGAATTTTTATGTAAAGTAAAGAAATCCTAAATTTTCATGTATTTATATTGTAATCTTAGTTTTCCTGTACTTCTATTTTTATCTTATTTTTTCCTATATTCATATTTTATTCTTAATGCTCTTGTATTTATATTTATATCTGTATTTTGTGTTTGCATATATATGCAAAGATTAGTTGCCGACATATTTCATTTAGATATTGTATACCTATATCTTAAATATTGAAATAAAACATTTTGATTTGATTTGATTTGACTAGACAGATAAGACTTGACAGGCAAGACTAGATAGACAAGACTAAACAAACAAGGCTGGGCAGACAAGACTATACAGACAAAGCTACAGATAGAACCAGAGAGACAAAACTGTACAGACTAGGTAATCAAGACTAGATAGGTTATTTGTTTATTTACATAAGAGTGGATTATGTGACCAGCACTCCGTCCCGATGGACACTATGCTGCTTTCATAGCTATTTACATTACGTTTACATTGGCTTTTACATTACATTTACATTACCTATTTACATTACATTTACAGTATATTATTCTTTAAAAATTAGACGATAAATTAAATGTGATTTGAAGTCGTGATCAAATCTAACACAGTTTGCGCAGACGAACAAGCGAGCCAATTTGTTTGAACACTTGGTGTGAACACTATTGATCAGCACTCCGTCAATAAGACGCTATGCTGGCGGTACAGCTTGTCTAATCTCTTGGAGAGTTTGAGAGTCATTTCTACGTTTTTTCAGTTGTCATGATTAAAGGTCGGAACTTTAGGTAATTGCCTATTTTTTTCTTTATAGGCAGATGAGAAAGATTAGCAAATAAATCCGTTTTACATGATTCTCTATCGTTTTATAGTAGTTTTAAAAAACCTATTTTGCCTATTTTGCTGTTTAAAATATCTACTGCCTAAAATATACCTAATGATCTCTTATAGCGCCTATTTGTGACCTAAAATAGTGAAAAATTGTTTATTCATAAATTCTTAGTATGTGTGAACTTACGGAACGCATTCTTTTTATCTACGCATTAGCAGCTGGTACCACTTGGGACCAGCAAACGTTTTCTCATCGTCTTCTTTACGCATTTGTGAATTCTTACCTTAAAATTATACTTTTGTTTACAAAGTTACAATACTTCTGCGGGGACCATTGTTTGTTGTAATGGTTGAAATGGAACTGTAGCTGTGCAGAGTCTATACGCAAGGCACAACATTGTTTTAAAAATGCAGGTATTAAAAATCCTTTGGCATATACACTCAGATGCAAAAAAACGGGTTAGTGGGTCGTTTTTTAATTTCGAAGTTGTTTTAGTACTTCCAATAAAACTTTTAGTGTTTTACAATCGAAGACACCATCAGGATGTAGAAAATACAAGATATAGTACTTATTATATATACTATAGTTTATTTAATGAACATTAATAAGCTAAAATAAAATTTAAAGGTATACCTTTTTCACTACCTATTGCTAATTCGGCAGTATGCACAGGGGATCACGGTGTTTACTAGGTTAACTTGTTAGTTTTCGATTAATTGTCATTCTCAAGGAAGATTGGTGTGTTGATTATGGTTATAAGTGCTGAAGATGGTACAAAAGCTGTTGCTCTTATATCAGATGGAAGAAGTCTTTATACCGTCCAAAGAGCACTTGAGCGGTTTAGGGAGACCGGCAGAATTACTCGGAGGCCGGGATCTGGCAGGTAATGAAAAATGACTGATATCAATGACCGATTAATCGTTCGCACTACTCTACGGAATCGTCATGTGACTTTCGTGAAGACCAGAAACCAACTCCGGGAGGTCCGTGGTACAGCTGTGTGTGTGGACAGTTCGTCGAAGGTTACAAGAAGATGGCTTAAATCTTGCAGACCAGCAGCTGGACCAAAATTAATTGCACGTCACCGAGTAGCCACTCCAATTTTCTCGCGAACATTTAAATTGGACATTGACATAATGGAGGATTGTACTATTTACTGACGGGTCTAGATTCTGCATACATTCGTCAGATGGAAGAGAACGAGTATAGAGATGAACGGGACAACGATTTGTGGAGTGCTACTTTAGCCCCGGCTTAGCCATGCTGGAAGATCCTGATGGTATGGGCAGGAATATTAATTGATGCCTGCACCGAATTGATTATCATTGATGGAGGATCGCTTACTGCACAGTGGTATATTGATGGGGTTTTGAAAAATTACGTAGTCCCATTTGCTCCATTTATCGGCGATGGCCGATTCATTTCATTCTGATTCATTCTGATGCAGGATAACGCGAGACCGCATTCTGCGCGGTGCGTCACAAAATACTGAGATGCAGTTGGAATAAGAAAATTCAACTGGCCTGCATGTTCTTCAGATGGTAATCCTATAGAACATGTTTTGGACTTTCTGGGCACCCGTGTTAGAGGACGTGCGGTTGCACCAACCACATAAACGAGATTCGTATGGCACTTCAGGAAGAATGGCAGAATATTCCAAAAAATGACATTCGTGAGCACATTTGTTGCGTGGGCCCCGTATGTAGGCAATAGTTAGGACTCGAGGAGCAATTCAAAGTATTAAAATCTTAATCAACTGAAATTTTCATTATGAATCTCTGTTAAGTTTATTTTGCAGAAATGCATTTTCTTTCGTGTATACGTTAGATTATCGTTATCGCTTATTAATGTTCATTAAATAAACTGATGAAGTAACATATGTTGTTTTTTCTACATTCTGATGTTCTCTTTGATTGTAAAACACTAAAAGTATTATTTGATGTACTAAAACAACATCACAATTAAAAAATGACACAATGACCAGTTTTTTTTGCATCTGAGTGTACTTCATCCAATTTTCACAATTTAACTGAAACAATTACAAAATTTGAAAAAACAGAAAGCCCATTAACAGCGTATGTATCATTGGTGGTCAATGTATTAAAAACCACCAGGCAAAAATGCACGAAGTGCATTTTTAAAACTTGAGGCTGTTTTACAAAAAAATCCAGACTCTTCTATTTTACGAAATGTAGGAAAAATTTTAAGGGGCGAAAATGTTGAGGTTCCTGAAAACATAACGCCAGAAACAGCGGTAATGTTGAAGTATACACCGGTAACGTCATGCGATGTTGAACCTTTTTCCGCATATAAAATGGTTTTATCTGACAGAAGGCACAGCCTTACACCAATTTATAAAAAATAATGGCAGTTTATTGCAACAGCAGATATAACATCCAAAAAAACAATAATAATTAAGTGATTTATTTATTTTATATTTAAATATTTATTTAATAAATGATTTTTACTTTTGTTTGGATTTTAAGTAATTTATTTGGATTTTAATTTATTTAAATAAGTATTGTTTTTTTTTATCCTTTATAGAATTTTAGTAATTAATTTTGTGCAATATATAGGTAGATGGCCAAAGCACATAAACGTTTGAATAAAATATTTTTGGTCTGCTGCATTACTAACCTAACCCATTTCAAGCGAACATTTTTGAAAACCTGCCATATCTTTCTTATCTTTCTAGAACTTATTAAATACCTATTTTGTGTTTTTTGACAACCTACCTATTCTAACAATTTTCAATGCCTAAAGTTCCGACCTTTAGTCATGATAGAGTCGCTGTTTAGTTCGTTGATCAAATAGTTCCCACAATTTTTATTTTTCGTGGCCATACGGTTTCTTCATTTTGTGGCCAGGTAAGTCCTATACGAATCATTATTTTTTCGGTCTACTGGATTTTGAAAGGGCAGTTGAAATAGACATGCGTTGCTGCCTCTTCTTCTCCACATGGTCATAATGGTGTATCTCTTTTTCCGAATGTGTGAAGATAGGCATGGAGGTTGCCGTGCCCTATAATTAAATGGTCAGCTCTATGTGACAAGGTGATGTCCATTTTAAGCCAGTTATGAATTGAGGGAATGAATATTTTGGTCCAGATGCCTGTTCTCGCAGCCTCCAATCTTGTTTACCATTCTTTTTGGAAATATAAACTCATTCTGGACTTAATCGAATGGCTGGGTATCTTGTTGGTTGACATGGGTATATTATCAGCGTCTTCGTCCAAATGATCGGTAGCTGACGCATGATTTGCCAAGCTACCAGCTCGTACGTTTCTTGCGACTGCAGCATATGATTTCTTCCAATGCCATTGTAGTTTTGCCCTCTCAGACATTTCTCTTACGGCTTCCCATCTCTCTACGACTAGTTGCGTAAGCCTCGTCGTATTTTTCAGGGCGTCGGGCACTAAACCACTATTACAAATTATTGAATAACCGTATACGTTGTCGGTATTGGTTCGGATGTACTGTAGGCCTCGCTTTAGTGCGAAAAGTTCTGCCTGGAATTTTGTGCACTAGCTCTCGAGTCAGAATGTTTCATAATATATTTCGTACCCTTCCTTGTAAACCAAAAAAGCCATTTTCCATTTTTAGCTTTAGAGGAATAGTTGGATTTGCAGGATATTGGACAAAGTGGTGAGGTATTTTAGGTAGCCAATAACCAAATATATTTAGGAAGCCAATAATAAGGGGTGAAGGATATTGAAGGGGTTTGGAGAGACCATTAAACCCGTTAATTCTCTAAACATTGCTTCGTCTAGATCAGGGGTTCCCAATGTACGGCCCGCGGGCCAAATGCGGCCCGCAAAGCCTGTGAATTAAAAAATAAATAAGTAAATAGTTAAATAAATAATAAATATTACAAATAAGATTCAATAAAATATTATAATATTTAAAAAAAAATCTCAGAACTTTAACCATAAGCGTTTGTATTAATAAAATATTGTTTATATATAAAGTTGACATTTAAAAAAATATTGTAATATGTCTAGTCTAGTTATTACACATTTGTACAGAAATATAATATAGTAGTCTCAAATAGATACAGAACTGTTAATCATTTCTGGCACATCTAATGCAACACACAATATCAAGGAGTCAGTAACGAATTTATCGTTTTTTTTCAATGATGTGCGCTGTGCCGCACACTACAACTGTACCACCAGTCCTTGTCCTGCCTACCCAGTTGCCCTGAGTAATACAGCCCTATGCCATATCTAAGACAAATAAAATTTGAATCCCTGCAAAAGTCCTTTAGTGGTCAGAAATTTGTGTTAAAAAATCTATTCAAACAAAATGAATACTTTGTTTTGGCTAGATATGTTATTGCGCAAGAAATTGCCAAACATAGTAAACTTTTTTTAGGAGAATTTTTTAAAAATTGTATGTTCAAAATCGTTTACTGGTTTTTACATTGTTTTGGATGAAAGTACAGATATCTGCCATTCGGCACAACTGTTAATATTTATTCGTGGAGATTTATGATTTTTCGAAATATATTTTCCGCGGTAGAACATGTTTTTGATTCGAACAATATTAATTGGGATAATTTGGTATGAGTAACTACAGACGGTGCTTCATCTATGATGGGCCCCAAATAAGGCTTTATACATTTTTTAAAAAACAAGTTAGGTTAAACAAGGACTCTAACAATTCCAATAGACTGTATGATTCATCAGGAAAATCTTATAGCTCAAGTGTTGAGAATGAATAATGTCATGAATGATGTTATTAAGATACTTAATTTGATCAAAAGCATCAATCGCCGTCAATTTAACTCTTTTAGAAGGGTCTAAATCTCCATTTCGAGACGTTATATATTTTTCAGGTGACTCGTCAGGTGGCTTTCGAGAGGACGAACTTTAAAAAGGTTTTTTCAGTTTAAGAAAAGAAATACAGAGTTTTTAACTAAAAAAAATCGTAATGTTGCTTCATTACAAGATATTAACTGGTTAAGCGACTTGACATTTATAGTAGACTTAATTGGTGTTATGAACGAATTAAATTTAAAACTGCAAGGTAATAGTAAGCTTATTATGATCTTCTTAGATATGTAAATTCCACAGAAAGAAAATTTCATTTATTACAAGAACAGCTTCAAATTGGTAACTTTGGTCATTTTGGAAGATGTGGAATATTAGTAAAAGAAAATACCGCGGCATCAGTTATTCTTGAATCGGAAAAGTATTACAATATCATACAGTTTTTTAGAAGATTTTGACAAAGGTTTCGATAATTTTAAGAGTCACGCGGACAAAACTTTTATTTTCAGATCCATTTTCTTGCAATCCGCGTGACGTTTCTGAAGACATGCATTTTGAATGGAATTACTGGAAAATATCAATGCTAAGAATTCTTATCGGAACAATCCCTTAATTGATTTTTATGAAGGATTATCATGCGTGAATTATACGAAAATACTAAAACATGCTCAAAAAATGTTTTCATTATCTAGCCCGCCAGAAAAATCAGCAATATTAAATTGGCCCGCCCAAGAAAAACTTTGGGAACCCCTCGTCTAGATCATGCATAGTGAAGTTTAATTCAACTTGCTTTGCCCAGATGTCGATTTATAGGATCCCTAAAATAACACAGGCTGCCTCTGTTGACAAGGTGCGATAGGCTTCGAGAGCAGGAGTCCCACATGTACGCTCAGAAGACGTACGCTCAGAAGTTTCATACAGCACTTGTGCCAAATTGCGACTCCATACAAAGTGCCGGATCCAAAGCCCCTTTGTAAATGTCTGATATGGCCGATCTGTCCAAATCCCATTCCTTTCTCTAGGCGTTGACAATTCTGAAACTCTATTGCTTCGTCTTACCGCATGCTTATTTAATGTATTCTTTAAAGTTTAAATAGCTGTCTATACATATACCAAGATATTTAATGGAATCTTGGCATTTATTGTTTTCACTTGCTTTTGTAAATACCTGCCTTTTTTTTCGAAAAATGGAGCCTCAGTCTCTGCGGCATTAAATGTAAGTTTGCATTCAAATGACCATTAAAATCTCTCCTTTAATGGTCATTTGAATGCAAAGCCTGATTTCCCTTTTGTTTTAGCTCAGTAATTGTGTTGCTTCTAACTAGAAACATGGTGTTGTCCGCATAAGCCACAACTTCGCAGTCCTCTGGAAGCTTTTTATCGCAAATGGAGTCGTATAAGATCTTCCAAAATAATGGCCCTGACCTCAAGCCTCGCGGATAGCCTTTGCAGACACTCGGCTCGAGATATATTCCTTCTTCAAGAATAATGGCCTTTTGCTCAGAGCAATATTGCCTTGCAAGGTTTATGAGATTATTAGAGCATTTGTTTGTAATCATTTTGTGAATAATTAATGGCGACCAAGCGTTATCAAATGCTCCGCTAATATCCAAGGCAATGGTTGTACAATATTGTTTTTTCTTGATAGAATCCCTGTTGAAATCAATAACTTGGCGGCGGCATCGACTATGCCTACTTCCCTGCGGAAACGAAATTGTTTTTAACTCAGCAGTTTTTGACTATAGAATGGTACTCAATTCTTAAAATCAGAAGGGTCAAAGATCTCTCTTTCAGCCGTCATGCGCCTAGGATTGAGCATAGGCCTCTCTTAGTTTTCTAAATCGGTCTCGATTTTGAGCAGTTCTCATCCAGTGCAGTCCTGCCACTTTCTTAAGATCATCGTACCACCGTAAGATTGGTCTTCTTCTTGATCTTCTACCTGTCCATGGTCTCCAAAGCAATAATTTCTCATTCCATCTATTGTCTTTGATACGGGCGATATGTTCTGCATAGTCCCATTTGATTTGAGATGCCCTGTCCACTATGTCGGTCACTTTGGTCTTGTTTCGAATGTATTCGTTTTTCTTTCTATCTCGTAGTGATAGACCCAATATTCTTCTCTCCATGGCCCTCTGAGATACTCTTAGTTTGTTTACAATTTATTTTGATAAGGTCCATATTTGTGCTCCGTATGTTGATATTGGTAGGATACATTGGTCATATAGCCTTGAGCGCAGTCGTAGGGGTATCTTTTTGTTGGTTAGTATACCTTTGAGTTTTGCAAATGCCGCCCAACCCAGTCTAATTCTCCGTTCAATTTCCATGTTCTTGTTATCCTTGCCCAGGCTTATTTGTTGGCCTAGATAGACATATTCGTTTGCGTTTTCTATCCTTTGGTTGTTAATTATTATATTTGGATCTTGGAGACACATTGTTTTTGTCTTGTTTATGTTCATTTTTAGCCCTATGCTTTTTGATTTTTCCTCCAGGTCTGTTAACGTTTCTTTCAGATCTAGGGAGTTTTCTGCGAATAATACGATGTCGTCTGCGTATCTTAGGTGTGTTAGCTTTTCGCCATTTACGGTAATTCCTCGATTTGATCAGTTGATTTGTTTAAAGACCCCTTCTAGAGCTAAGTTGAACAATTGTGGTGCGATGGTGTCACCTTGTCTGATTCCTCTCTGCACCTCAAATGTGTTTGTTTTTTCGTGGGCTCTGACCGACGCTTTGGCATTCTCATGGATTTTTTTGAGAAGATTAGTGTATCTGTGATCGATGGGGGCTTCCGTTAATTCGGTGGTTATAGCCCAGTGTTCTATAGAATCAAAAGCTTTTTCGTAGTCAACGAAGGCCATATGGAGTGTCATGTTGTATTCGGTCATTTTTTCATTTAGAAGTTTTACTGTTAGTAGGTGATCGTTTGTGCTTAACCCCTTTCGAAATGCCGCCTGTTCAATTGATTGGTAGTCCTCAAGTTTTCTATTTATACGGTTTGCAATTACTTTGGTGAAAAGTTTATAGAGTTGTGACAGCATACTTATTGGTTTATAGTTTTGTAGGCACGTTGGGTCCCCTTTTTTGAATACTAATACTATTGACGTTTCGTGCCATTTTTCAGGGATGTTTTCCTCTTCAAGACACTTATTGAAGAGTAATTGTAGTCTTGGTATGATTAAGTCTGAGGCTTGTTTTATCATTTCGATTATTATTTCATCGTTTCCTGGAGCTTTGTTGATCTTCATCGATGTTAGTGCATATAGTATTTCATCTTCTGTTATTTCCGAGATTTCCTCAGAACCGACATTCACGACCTTTCCTCATTTATTGGGTTTTTAGTCCTCGACCGGTATAGTTCGCTGTAGAACTTTTCTATAATTTTCAGCATTTCGTCCCTGTTTCTGGATTCCTTCCTTTCGGAATTCTTCAGGCTTATGATTTCTCTTCTTCCGTCTGTTCGTCTCAGGCATTTCAAATTTTTATTATCTTCTGTCGCGTTCGTCACTTCCTCTTCATAATGTGTTACCAGATCCTTTCTTATCATCTTCCTTGTTTCCTTCTTTATCTAGCGGTATTCAGGTGTGTTTTTACTTTCTCTGAACATTGATCTTCTTTTTTCGATCATTTGTTTTGTTTCTTGTCCCAGTTTGCTTTTCCTTCTTGTATCTTTTTTGGCTAATTCAAATGCTGTTGTGGTAATTGTTGTTGTTATTTGTTCCTCTAGTTTGTTAATGCCTAATTGGTGGTCGTGTTTTTAAATTTACTTTCCAAGATCGTTCGGTAGGTATCTTGTTTTTCTTTAAGGAGTTCATTATCTATTGTATGTTGAAGTCTTTTGGGTTGTCTTTTTGTTTTCTCTACTGAAATTATTGATCTTACTAGCCGATGATCGCTACCGGTGTAAAATGAGTTCAAAACGGTTATGTCTCCCACTATTTTTTTAGAAGATGATATATTATAGTCAATCTCATTCTTAGTTCTTCCATCAGGGCTCAACCATGTTCATTTTCTTTGCGGTTGTTTTCGGAAGAAGGTGTTCATTGCGAATAGCCTCTGTCTTTCTAGTAAGTTATATAGAATATGCCCTCTGTGGTTTCTCACACCCAGTCCGTGTTTTCCTATGCAGTGCTCGTCTTCAGAGAGCTTTCTTCCAATTATTGCATTGAAGTCACCAATTATAAGGTCATGGTGGCATTTATCGACTTCTAGGACTTTTTCTATGTCTTCATATAGAGTTTCCACTGCTTCGTCTTCGGAACTCGATGTTGGTGCGTATATTTGTATTATCTTGATTGTACACTTATTGGAGAATTTGAGTGTTAAGTAGGCAATTCTCTCTGATATTCCGTGGTAACTCTGAACACATGCTGCTATTCTTGGATGTACTAGAAATCCTACTCCTCTTTGGCTTTCGTCCTCTTGTCCTTTATAGTAGAGCATTCTTCCTGATTGTAGCTTTAGTAGGTTTTCTCCGTGTCGCCTGACCTCACTCACGCCAAGAATATCGCATTTTATTTTATCCAATTCGTTCTGTAGATCAAGGAGTTGTGCGTCTGTTAGTAGTGATCGGCAGTTATATATTGCAATTTGGATAATGTCTTTGTCGGGGGTACTTCCTTGTTTGCGCAAACTTTTGCCTCCCCCATATTCCTTGAGGCGGACCCTCGTATCGAGGGAGTGGGGTTGGGAATTGATATCCTTACCCACCTGGGGACTTTTTCCTGTGTGTTTAAAACTCGCCATCTAAGAGGTTATTAGGATTTATTCCATCGTGCTATCCTACTGCATGTTGGTGGAAGTCGCTTCAGGCGCTCCTGACGTGGAGAACAGACGCTGTTTGCAGCCGCCCACTCTGAATCAGACGCCGCAGTGCTAGTTTCGGTCCGCCCCGGCTATTTGATTACACCGGTATCACCCATATCTGGGAGACGTTCCCCTATCCGCCACCTGGGGAGGCGCCCGATGGGGAACTAGCAACCCTGCACGGGTCAAAGATAATCTAAGATTTTCTAAGGTTTTATTAAATATCGCTAAGTTACATAAAAAAAACAAATAAAAATAAAATGAACACATTCAAGACCTCGATATTAAAAAAGTGACGTGAAGTGTTTTTTTTTAATTTGATTTGTTACAAAATAATAATAAAAATTAAAGAAAACATTTTAACATGAGTGTAAATTCTTTGGAGATACCGGAGACTGAGGAGAGTTCTTATGACGAATCCACACCACCGGAGACAATTGAAAAACCAAATTCTTCATTTATTATTCCATTTATTTGGATCCCAAACTGGTAAGATACATCCTTTCCCATGAGTAATAAAATATATTGTTTGCTACACATGCAGTATTTTCAATTGCGTTCGTGCGCCCAATTTCGATCTCGCGTGAAATTGACAACTTTCCGCCCTGGTTACAAAATATACTAATATAACTCGTTATTCACAGTAATATAAATTTAAACATCTAACACGACTCGAGTTTCGACTAGTGAAAGTCATTTACAAGTGTGAGACACGAGTGCGATTGCGATGAGTGCGAGACACGAGTACAAATGCGAGACCCGAGTGAAGCCAACTCAAATAAAAAGAAACAACTGAAATCAAAATCAATTTTATTACATGTAAGATATATGTGGTAAATACATATATGTGAACGTCAAAAGGAAAAAAAATAAGAATTATAATAAGTCAAATATCGTAAGAGAATAGATCGAAATAAACGATAATCACTGAAACTGATGATTTTACTCTTCTCTTGAAGCTTTTATTGGACATTTCTTCTGTGATGGTGCTTGGCAGCTTGTTATATATGACAACTCCTAAAATTTCTGGTGATTTTCTGCAGCAATTTAGGTTACATGTTGGAGTGTACAACTTGCTTCGTTCTCTTGTAATGTAGTGGTGGATATCCCTATTTCTGACCAGACTAATTTTCATTTTATGAATGAAGCAAGCAACTTCTAATTTATAAAGGCTTGTACTGTTACTGTTAGTATTTGCAGTCGTTGGAAGTGCGGTATACATGTGACAGTTGGAGGAATACCCAACTATCGAATGACTTTCTTTTGAGCCTTCAGTATAATCTCGTTTATTGGGGGATCCCCAAGCCAGAATTCCATATGCTAGAATGAACTAAACTTCTGCATAGTAAAAGTTGAGAAGCTGAGCTTGGTTTATTATTTGGCGTAAGGTTCGACTTGAGTACTTTGTAACCCAACTTTTTTTAGCAAATTTTCAGTTGTCTTAACCCAAGTTAGGCATTCCTCTATATAAAGCCCCAGGAATTTTGCTTTCTTCGCCTTATGCAGGTTGGAATTGTCAATTTTTAAACTTAAATTATCGGCGTATTGGCTTAGTGGTGTTTGAAAAATTACATATTCCGTTTTCTCCTTGTTTAGGAACAGGTTATTTGCCGAGCACCACCCCACCATTTTAAGCAAAACATTGTTTTCTTTAAGATAATTTTAAATCCCAGAGTGACTGAAAATTATGAAAGTGGAATCATCTGCGTATACTAAGCATGTGTAGTTAAAAGTTACAAGGTCCGCAATATACAAGAGAAATAGTGTGGGGGCAAGTACACTTCCCTGCGGAACACCTATATTAATGTTCACTGGTTTTGATATGAAAGATTTTTTCTTGGACATGATTTCACACACACTGAGGTTTGTTAGAAATGATTTGAAATTTTAATTCCCAATATATACAATTTGTTTAATAATTGATGGTGTGATACGCAGTGAAAAGCTTTCGACAAATCGCAGAAAATACAGACTGGATGTTTGCCGTTATCGACATCTTGTAGAACTTTGCTATAGAATACCGGGGTGGTGCATACTAAAAATCAAAGTGGAATAGAGGGTTTAGCGACAGCTTCGCCCAAACCACTTTAAAAAAAAGAAGACACACAAGACTAGATAGACAAGACTAGACAGACGAGACTAGGCAGACGAGAGTAGACAGACAAGACTAGAGAAACAAGACTAGACAAACAGGAATAGAAAAACAAGACTAGACAGAGAAGACGCACAAGACTATTTTAAAATGGTTCGAAGGAACCTCTCACTAAACCTCCTACTCCACTGTGGCTTTAGTATGCGCCACCCCGGTATCGCATGTTTTGCATTCATTTAAGGTAGCAGGCCGGACGGTTACTGAAAACCGCCCTAGTTGTCACCTCCCCGACCAGGATTGAAAGCCGAGTCTCCTGCATTGAAAGGCGGTTATGTTGTCAACTACACTAACGGAGAGGACAGATACAAGACTAGGTAGAAAATACTAGAGATACAATACTAGACAGACATGACCAGACAGATAAGACAAAACAGACAAGACTAGACAGACAAGAATAGACGGACAAGACTAGACGGACAAGACTAGACAGACAATACTAGATAGACAAGATTAGACAGACGAGACTCAACATACAAGATTGAGCAGACGAGAGTAGACAGACAAGACTAGAGAAACAAGACTAGGCAAAAGACTGGACATATGAAGACTTAAAGACATAAAGACTGCTCATTCAAGACTTAACACACAAGACTAGACTAGACAAATAAGACTTGATAGACAAAGTAGACGGTCAAAACTAGACAACAGTAGATATACAACACTATACAGATCAGACTAGACAGACAAGACTAGAGAAACAAGAATAGACACACAAGTATAGACAGGCAAAACTAGCCAGACAAAACTAGACACACAACTCTGGATAAGGCTTGATGGACAACAGTAGACGGACAATATAATAACAGAAAGTTTCGGACATGAAAATATGCCAAACATTATTCAAGCATATTTCAACAAATTTAGCTACTAGAAATGTTTAGGAATAAATTTGCTATTATAAAAATATTGTAAGAAATATATATTTTTCTATTAGATTCTGAAAATTTCTATATTAGATAGACAATAGTAAAGTTAACCGTTCGGGAAAATTTCTACAATTATTGAGAATTGCCTAAGTCACATATAAATGACGCGAAGGTTTAAACAGCAATCTCCCTATAGCTGTTACGTCTACAAATTTAATTAGCATCACGTTTTGTCAAATATACCTCGTCCTAATTAAGGATGAATGATACTAAAATGAAATTCCTGCACGAAACCAACTGAATGCTAACAAAAAAAGTAATAAAGGAAACAATTGTTTTGGCTTCGGAGGTAGTTCCGTCTTGTCGCTACAAGTGTTTCCCCCGCAGAGCCGTCTAAATGCTGATTGCAGCGCGTATTCCAGTTCCTCTCCTTCCTTAAACTTTAATACGATTCTCGGCAATATTTCCCGTTATTATAGTTACCGGCGTCTCCTCCACCTAGTTTCAGCTGCAGTTTTGATACGTAATTAAATTTATACGGGATCTCCTCTGCGAGCGCGACTAACAAACCCTTAAGGAAACGAACATCTCCACGTAACAAAATTACTTCCACCGAATCATATTTAAAAAAATTCACAATTTAATAACCAATTATTACACTAATGACTTATACAAATCATATACGCAGTGCTTATTAAATTTAAGTATTGCAGTAGAACTCAAATTTTCAAGCAAAAATTTCCCTTTTCCGGATATTCCTTTCAATTTAATCTCGTCCATTACATTATTCCGATATATTCTATTTGTTGTGTATTATTATTATTCCTTTGATGTTGTATAAATGATTCTGCTCCAAGATGGTGCTGAAAGTTTAATGTGGAGTGGCTAGGCGACGGAACTGTCCGGGGTGCGGTTAAGGAGGGGTCCGGTCTTCGCGTGTGCAGAATGCGAACGGAAAGTAAATATTAGAGAGCCGAATCGCGTCCTCTTGAAAGTTTCATGAAACTGAAACTCTTTGTCGGACGGCTTTGTGCGCATAGTTTTCAGGGCAAATAATATTTTGTTTACAAACTGAAACGGAATTTTTGCAGAGGAATTTTTAAAATTGTTGGTTTAGTTAAATATCTAGATATTACACACTCTAGAGGACGTGCAGAACATATACACAACATTAAACTCAAAGGAATATTGTTAAATATCTGTATAATCCCTACCTCGATTTGTATGCACAGTAAATTCTTGTGTGTCTAATTGTGTCTAGCGGCTTCAACTATTTCATCAAGACTCTACCCGCTCAGGATCAGGTCCGTTTAATTAGCCCACTTAGGGACAAAATGTTTTTACTGCACTTGCCTTTTTAGACCTTTCATTCATTGTGGCTTTTGATACTTCGGACACGTTTCAGTCCTGTTCTTTCAGAAGTGATCTTTAATCCTCTCACCTAACTTGACTTTCTGAAATATCTCTGGACGATTTTCATGGACAATTTCCACAGAAAAAAAAAACAAAAATCATTAATCTTTCCACTGGTTCACTGACGCCTTCGTTTACTGACTTCTTTTCGGAACTGTTCATTTTCAGACCCATTCATTTAACTTCCCCGTTGCATTTCGATAGGTCGTTCAATGTAATGGAGAAAGCTATATACCGCTCTATTACGACTATCAACCTATGCATTCCAATTCCTTCTTAATAACCCCACCCTTCGTTTACGAACAATCTAGTTCTAATCTAGTCTAAATCAATACCAGCTTCTAGTAATTAACCTATCCAATCTGATTCGTTTGTCTAGAATTTAAATGAATAGCTTGGCTAGTATTGCCAAAACAATCTTGCCTGTTTAGTCTTGTACATGCAGTCGTGTCTACCATTACACGCTCGCCTAGTCTTCATTGCCTAGTCCTGTCTACTTAATATGGTCCATCTATTCTCCTCTGCCTAGAGTAGCCTGTCCAGTCTTGCTTGTCCAGTCTAATGTATCCAGTCTTCTCTATCAAGTCTTGTTTGTCCAGTCTTTTGTGTCCAATCTTTTCCGTTAAAGATTCTCTGTCCAGTCTTTTCCTTTCAGTTTTGTGTGAACAATCTTACCTTTTCATAAGTCCAATAATATAATATAAGTCCATAATGTCCAATTTTGTCCATCCAGATTTGTTTGTCAAGTCTTGTAATTCCTGTCTGTTCTAGTCTGTCCACTATAGTCTGTTCAGTCTTGACTCTCCAATCCGGTTTTGTTTTTATGGGGACGTAGCAAGCACTAGCGTTAACTTGTCAGTGGCCCCCTTGGAATTCACGGACATCCCGGTACCGCTTTTCGCATGTCGTCAGGATGCCGTTGACTTTGTTATGTCACGCATTTGTTGCCTTACATCCCCCATTTCACCTCATGTGTTTAGGGATTCAGGCATTTTCTTAGTTAGGTTAGTTCCTGGCTTTCTGTCCGGCACGTTCGTCTGTCTCTTTCATGCTCATAAAGCTTCTTATCATATCATCCGTTGCTCTCCAGTTGTCTGCGGACTTTAACATGACCTCCAATTATGTCTACTCCCAGTTCTGATTTTGTCTTCGCTGTCCAGTCGTCCCTCTCCGGAATCTATCTTTCAAATTCGAAGACCGTGTGCGCTGCACTATCCGTTTGTCCACAGTACACACACACAAATTGTCAGAGGCCCTGCCGATATTGTGCAGGTACTCTCTGAAGCATCCATGCCCGCTGAACGCTTTGGTGAGATAGGTTTTTTTCATATTTTTTCATATTTTCGTTCAACCCAAATTCACACTTGTGGGATTAATAATTTTCTCCACTGTTCGTTTGTACAGCATGTCCAGTGCTTTTGCCACTCCTGGAAAAGATGTTTGGCTTTTATTTTTGCTCTCTTCTGCTCGCTATTCCGCTTTTTTTGTACAGTTCTTTTCTTTCTTTTATCAGGAGTTCTAAGGGTGCTATGCCTGCTAACACGAGCACCGCATCCGTTGGGACTGTCTTAAAAGCACTGCACACACGTAGTGCCAGTTTTCTCTGCACTGTGACCAGCTTATTTTTAATGGTCTCTTTCTCGACCGCGTTTGCCCAGACCGGGGCACCATAGAGCATTGCCGGGTGAGCGACTGAGCATAGAATCTTTCTCTTGCTACTTTTTGGTCCGACGACATTGGGCATCATCTTTTCCAGTGCAGCTGTTACTTTGAGGGCTTTAGTCACTGATCGCATGATATGTGTTGTAGAATATAGTTTCTTATCAATAATCACACCAAGATATTTAACTGCCTCCGTGGGCGTTATAGTTACGTCTCTGACATTAAATACTATCGGCCTTATATGCCTCATTCCGGTCAGTAGAACAGCTTACGTTTTTTCAGGGGCCAGCCTTAGGCGCTTTTTCTCCATCCATTTATTAATATGTACAATCACCTTTGCATGTTTCCTGCTACTACCAGCGCTCTATCATCAGCAAAGCCTATTATCTCAACACCTTCTGGTAACTTAAGCCTAAGTACTCCATCGCACAAGATGTTCCACAGTGTAGGACCTATTACTGAACCCTATGGAACACCGCTGTGTACTTCTCGCTCCACGACTTCGCCGACTACTTCGATTATGATCTTACGATCATATAGATCATGCGCAGTAGTCTCAGCAGGTATGGAGGGAAGCCTCTCTCACTAACCTCATTCATAATATCTTCCCATGCTACTGTGTTCAAAGCATTCTTAACGTCTAAAGTAATGAGCACATTAATATTTTTTGTTGCCCTCGTACAAGATGAGGCTTTCGCTACCACGTCCAGGATTCGCATAATATCGTCGACTGTTAACCTGCCCTCCCTGAATCCATGCTGTTTCTCTGATAGGTTTTTCCCTTGATTGAGCTCAATCTTTATCCTATGTAGTACTAACTGTTCAAGCAGTTTCCCAGCAACATCGAGCAGGCACAATGTTGGATAGGACGATGGGTTTTCTATGGGCTTGTCCCCTTTCCTAAGTACAACTAGCCTATCTATGTTCCAGATGTTCGGAAAGTTTCCATCCGCCAAAATGTTGTACTTGGCATTTAGAATATATTCAGGGCAGTTTAGGTCAGCTATTTTGATGTCTTCTGGTGGCAGTCCGTCTGGACCAGGGGCTTTGCCACTTCGAATACGCATACTGGCCCTGGAAAAGTTCGTCTACTATTTCCTTGGATTTGTCCACGCCGACTTGAAGGTTTTGATGTTTTATTTTCAGGTGACTAGTGGCAATCGAAAACTCTCCAAACCTGTCTATTCAGTCTTTTTTATCCTGTCTTCTCTGTTCGGCCTTGTCTGTCCAGTCTTGTCTGTTCTGTCTTATCTGTCCTGTCTTGTCTGTCCTGTCTTGTCTGTCCTGTCTTGTCTGTCCTGTCTTGTCTCTCCTGTCTTGTCTGTCCTGTCTTGTCTGTCCATTCTTACATCTCCAGTATTGTCTGTCTAGTCTCAACTGTCCTGTCTTTTCAGTCCACTCTTGTCTGTTCTGTCTTGTCGGTCCTGTCTAGTATGTCCATTCTTACGCCGAATCTTATCTGTCTAGTCCTGTCTGTTTAGTCCTGTCAGCCCAGTCTATTTTGCCCAGTTTTTCCTATTCAATCATATCTGTCCAGTCTTGTCTATCTAGTTTTGTTTGTCCAATCTTGTCAGTCCAATTCTCTCAATTCAGTCCTGGCTATGGAGTCTTGTCTGTCCAATCTTGTCTCTCCAGTAATAACTCTCCAATCTTGTCCGTCCTGTCTTGTCTCTCTAGTCTTGTCAGTCAAGTACTTTATTAAAATATTTGTGCATGCCTAGTCTTGTACTTGTTATCTTGTCTGTCTATTCTCTCCTGTCTTTTCTTGTCTGTCTAGAGTTGTAGTCCTGTCTCTTTAATTTTCTCTCTCTAGTCTTTTCTGACTTGTCTAAACTTGTCTCTCTAGTCTTATCTGATTTTCTTGTCCATCTAGTCTAGTCTACTCTGTGTAGTTTTGTCCACCTAGTCTTGTGTGTCTTCAAAAATGCGTTCAACTCAGCCGCATGGAAAAACATCCTGGATGAGCTAACAGACTGATATGGAGTCATCTGCACAACAGAAAACTTGTCCTACAAGCATGCAGCAAGACATAGGATGACGTCTGCCTTAGGGTCCCTCGAGGTTTCGGTGCTGGGTCCAACCGTGTGGAACAACCTATACGACGGAGTCCTCAAACTACCAAGCTACCAGAAGGCGTAGAGATTGTGAGTTTTAACGATGGCACTTGTAGTAAGGAAACAGAAATAGGGTTAATGCTCAGATATAACATGGCCATTGAACAAGTTAGCGATTAGATGGACGAAAGACGGCTAAATTTGTCTCCAGAAAAAACAGAGGCAGTATTAATAACAGGGCTGAGGAATATTGCAACCATTATTTTTAAGGGAATGAGAGAAGAAATAAGACCAAACAAATCAATCATATACCTGGGTACGACTATCGACAAGTCCCCATCTTTTAAACAACAAGTTCCCACAGTTGCAGATAAAAAAGCGCTTAAAACCGCTACAGCGCTTGACAAAATAATCCTAAATGTCGGTGATTCTAGGAGCAGCAAGAGAGATACTCTATATACAGTTATTCCACTATGCTTTACCCGGCTCTGGTCTGGGCAACCGCCATTAAGAAGCAAACGAATGGGCATAAGCTATCGTCTATCTAAGGAAAGATAGTGTTGCGGGTGTGCAGTGCATACCGGACCAAGCCACTTGATGCTGCCCTTGTAATCTCAAGTATACCACCCATAGAACTAAAATATGCAAAGCTATCACAGAGAGCTGCACAAAGCATAAAAAAATGGCAAAGCAGACGAAATTTGACTAACAATAAGGGGCAATGGATGAGGATCGTAATACCTGACGTTGAGCGATGGGCAACACAAGGTCACGGGGAAACTAACTTTCACATCACCCAGGTATTAACCGGACCCGGTTTTTACAGGCATTAGCTGTATAGCATCGGAAAGGTAAACGACAACCCCTGTGAATACAGTGGCCTGGCAGACAGCGAGCAACATACCGTGTTTGAATGTGACAATAATACCAAATAAGCGTAATCGGTCTAATGATTACAAGTAAAGATTCCTGGACTGCAACGACCAATATGATAACAGATATCATGTCCATGAAAGAAGAGGACGAGTGGGAAAGGTTCAAAGCCGAAAATAAGAAAAAATGTAAGAACCTGAATCCCTGATCACCAAAGGTGGAAGGGACGTAAGGGCGACATTAATACAAGGACGTCTTGAGCTTATGCGAGAAGCAGTACCAATGTAATCGGAATGTTCAGGGAGTCCATTTGTCAAGTTTACTTTACGGTGCTTGCTTGCCCCATTCCAAAAAGTCCTGTCTGTCTAGTCCAGTCTTGTCTGTCTAGTTTTGTCTGTCTAGTATTGTCTGTCTAGTGTTGTCTGTATAATCTTGTCTGCCTAGACTAGTCTGTTTAGTCTTGTCCCTCTAGTCTTGTTTGTCTACTCTGTAATGTCTAGTCTTTTCTGTCTAGTCTTGTCTCTCTAGTTTTGTCTTTCTAGCCTAGTCAAAATCTGGACAAAATCTATTCTAGTGAAAATCAAATCAAATCAAAAGCAAAAACTATTTACTTCATTATATAGGCGAAAAGTATTAAACAAAATAAATAAACCAAATGAAATCTCAAAATAAAATGTAAATAAACAGAAAAAAGTTGTAATAAACAAATAATTATGACGATAGGAGAAATTCCTCGAATGAATATGGTCCCCTCTTAATTCGTTTGATATCCCTTGCTAGAGAATTGTACATAGGGTTTGACGGTTTTTCAGACCCGGTTTAAAAAAACCGGTTTTTAAACAATTTGAAAAACGTTTTTTTCATTTTTATCTTATTTGATTTGCTATTCATTCTATTCAACGAGTTGCGTTGACCAGTACCTGTGCATTGTGAATATTAATATGTGAAGGTATAATAGAATTTCTGTTAAATGAATTAAAATATTTAATCACTAATCATTAAAGAATAAGTTTGAAATTATTATATGCTTTGAATATAAATATGAACGAATTCAAGAAAGGAGACAAGTAGAATTAATTAGTAACTATTTTGTTGAAAAAACAATTCCATTTCAGCAAAGAAATCTAGTGTACTCTCTTTAGATTCCGAAATTATTAAGTTATCTGGAAAGATATTGTCTAGAATATTTTCAAATTCTTATGTGGAAACCGATTCTGATGAAGTGCAAATGGAAGAAACTATTCACCAGAGTAATGCTTTTTTCAAGGAAGACATTCTCCATTCATAAGTTTCCAAGACAAAATCCATTCATAAGTTTCTTGAAGACCCTGCAAAAGACTTAAAAAATCCAATGTATACCCTTTTTAATTAAATAATATAGGGTTATTTTTTCTTATATTTTGTTTTTGACAAAACCTGCTAAAAACGGCTAAAACCGTTTTTTTGGAAATCTGGAATTCGAAAACATGAAAACTAGTAGTTCATAGATAATATACGTGCCTACTGTTGTTAATATTCTTGCACTTTTAAATTTTTCTCAGCACGTTTCTCTAAAATTTAGCTTGAAAATAATTCTGATTTTTATTCTAAAAATATTTTTGTAATCTGAACTCCCACTCCAAAACATGATGACGTACCGTAGAATGGAGTACAGTCTTATTTTGTATAAGTCCTATCTTTCCAATCTATTTTTTTTTTAGTTTAGTTTAGATAATACTGATTTTTCAATATCAATCATCTTATTGAGTCTGTATCATTTCAGTCTCTTCGTAGTTGGTATTATATCAACTAGATCCATTTTATTTTTTAGTTTGTTGTTCGGCAAGTTTGTTCTTGCTGAAATTGCGTGATTAAGTTAATTGCTTAATGTTTCCTTTCCGCTTCCTTTTTCTGAGTTGGTTTTTTTTCTGGTCTTCGTAATTCCTTTGTTTGCTGAGTAATCTTGTGAAGTAGTTGTGCGATGGCGAGTCGCTGTTCCATATTATCCAGCAACTATTAAAATATAAGTTGCAGGGACGCGACCGACGATCCGGACTTTGTTAATTATAAAGTTTCGCTGTAAACAAGCTCTCACATTCTGTTAGCCTCTTCTCATTCGCGCAAATTTAATTTCAGCCACGAAACAATGAGAAAAATTGATATTAATACTTCATGTTTTAAGAAACTTTCTGGAAAATATTAGGGAACTGGGGGTTTCAGAGTCCCGATGTATAGAGTTATAAACTAGTTATTTTTTGAGTCTGTGTGATATAATTTACAAGATACAAAGGTTTATTCTAGAAAATCTTATTCTCTATAGGTTTTATTTGAAATATTTTTCGAAATTTTGCTTAGTTTCCGTGATATTTTAGGTTAGTTTTAGGATGATTATTAGCAACTTGACAGACAAAACATCACTATCTTTTCCTATAAAATTACAAACAAAATACCACATGTTTAACTATGTTTCAAAGTTGATTATTACTAACTCAAAAATCACTAAATAGAAAGCTTTCTTATATAGAATGTAATTCTCTTCAAGTTTCATTCCAATTTTTTTTTTAATTTCGTCTAGTTTTAAAGTTACTACTATTACTACTTCAAGCAGATACGGGTCTATAAAAAAAAAAACTAAACTAAACTAAATATTTTCTCTTCACCAATATGAAGATAACAACACCATGAATGAAAAGTTACAAAATAAAACCAATCATTATATATTTTTGTATTTTTTTCAGAAAAACAGTGAAATTTGGTAAATTCTAAGTAAATTTAATTGTAACAAGATTTGCAAAATGCCCGCCAACAAAGAAATTTATTACATTTTAAGCAAAAAGGATTAATCCTCTATCCAAAATTAATCCAAAAAAAAAAAACATAAAATATTCCACTTTAGCAAAAATTAAATAGCGTAAAGAAATTTCCATTGTTATTCCAACTGCATCGGACACATGCTCCGGTTTTATTAACAATCAATTTTTATCGGCTTCGTCAACGCCGTCGATCACGGCATCGCGGCGCACAACCCCAAAGAGCCAACAACAATAAATAATATCACCACTTCCATCCACCACCGACAACAACCACATAAATAAATAAATAATAAAACTTCTTTATCGCACTAAATTCACCGACGAAAGCCCGTTACGTGACGGGAAACATTCAACAAACTCTCGGACATTATCCGGGAACCCAATCAGCCCGAATTCATAAATATCTGAGAGCAAAATTTGCTACGAATATCCACGATTTCCCGTTGAATGTTAAACATTCTCGTTCAATCATACCTAATATTTCTGCTTTCCTAGCTGTAGTTTAATTAGTTTCGGAGAACGAAAGATAACAAAATCCCCAAAATATATTCCAATTTCAAAGTAATTACAAAAACAATAAGTTAATATCCTTGAAATAATACAGCCTATATTGTAATAATCTCACGAAAATAGTAAAATATTAAAGCAGGTGTTAAAATTGATACGGCTTAACAAAACCACACTACAAAAACAAAACTATACGGCAGAACTAGACAGACCGGACTACAGAGAAAGGACTAGTGTGGAGTAGTCAGACTAGATAAATAAGACTGGACAGACGAAACTAACAGACAAGACTAGACAGAAAAGACTAGATAGGCCAGACTAGACCCACTAGACTGGACCCATATGGCTAGGCTGACAAGACTAGACAAGCTCAGATCTTGATCGGGTTTGCGACTTGAGAATAGCTGCGAAAAGAATTAGTCAGTCTGCCGTCAACTGGCCTCAGCTGGCCGAAAGGGTTCCTGAGCACATGTTCGTCTCGTTCAAGTCCAATCACCATGTCTACCTTAGGCTTGTGATGGATAATCCCGAGACTGCACAGCCGATCGGCAGGGCTTTCTACAAGTCTATGGTGCCAATACCCAGCATGGATGAGGAGTTTCAGAAACAATATCTAGCACTTTAAATCCTCTACCCACCGGACAACGTCTCTGGAAAATTCGATGCTTTGGAGAAAAATATAAAGGCCGACATTGAGAAGTTCAAAGTAAAATCGAATGCTCGTTTCGTTGAGTACAAGAAGCAGCTGTCTCAGTTGGCCTCCTTGTTCCCATATGATCAGTTGACCACGCAGAACTACAAAAATGCCTTCCCAGATGAGGCTTTGGGTCCCATCAACAGGCCCACTTTCTGGCCCCATGGACCCGTGGATAAGTTCGGCTACAAGAACACTGAAAACAAAGTTCTACATAGATTCGATGTGATTAGAAGTGACTAGATAGAAAATACTAGACAGAAATGACTAGGCAGATAAGACTAGACAGACAAGACTGGGCAGACTGTCCTTTTTTGTAGTGTAGTTTATGCGACATACCCTCCTGGCAAGCTGGAGACTCAGGTTCGATTCCCGGTCGGGGAGGCAACAACTATTGCGGTTTTCATTAACCGCCCGGGTTGTCCACCCTGAATGATTGTGAAATATGCGATACCGGGGTAATGCATACTAAAAGCCAAAGAGGAAGATGCAGAGAAGGCTAGTGGAAAACTAGTAGAAGAAGGCTAGAAAGACAGGACTAGAAAGAAAGGACTAGAGACATAGGACTACGCAGACAAGACTAGACAGATAATACTAGACAGTTAAGACTGGATAGACAAAACTAGACAGACAAGACACGACTGTTATGATATTTACTGTGTAGATAACATATTATCTAAAACCCATCTAATACCCATATCAGCAGTGTGCAACTAAAATATTAATATTGTTTAGATACTTAACGCCTTCCAAAATCCCTTCCCGGCCTTGTTTGAAAAAGGCCATTAACTGTAATCACATCCAAATAACATTCGAAACACAATAAGAAGATAACGACAATCCCTTTCCCGACTTCCTAGTATAAATACCAGAAAGCCCTCCACACCAAGTCAGTCAAGAAGAGGAAGTCAAGAAGGGTCATTCATGAAGAGACAGACCGTAATCAGTATATAGTAAGTAAAGTGAAAACCCGTAAAGTATATATAAATTGTGTGTGACCTAATAAAGCCCCGTTAAAGTTAAATAAACGACTTCTATCTTGACTCCGTGCCCATTGCAACCCAGAAATACCAACTAGGAAACTCAACTGCTGAGTTGGAAGCTCAAAACCAACTCACTCCCCTTGCTGGAAGATCGTCCACAGCTCAAGGCCGCGAGCTGGTGCCCAATCTTCCAGAATACAAGGAACAAATGGTGGCAGCATTGCATCCATAACATTGGTAACAGCGGTAGTTCACCTACCGTCGCAACCATAACATTGGTGGCAGCATCGCAGCCATAACAAGACTGATAAAACAAAAAGGACAAGATTAGACAAAAAGATTAGAGAGACAAGACTAGACAGACTAGATAGAAGAGACTACACAGGCAAGAAGAGACTAGATAGGGAAGACTAGACCCACAAGACTGGACCCACAAGGCAAGGCAGATAATAGAGAGAAGATTGACTAGACAGATAAGACTTTTTTTTGCACGTGCTGGAGGTGAAAATCTGCAAACAGAGACCACCCGACCCGTGGTCGTAGTGGCGATCCACCACAAGAGTTTACAATAAATTTGTGCGGCCCTTTCGCACTGAGGGGGGGAGGGGGGGTTAGTTGGAATCAGTTGTTGGTCCATGCTCCCATTTCTGACCCCTCTCATAGATCTTGCCACACACGCATTGTTTTTTTCCCTTCAGTTCTAAAGTTCAACGACCGCCACGACGTCGTCAGAAACAGTCCTGTATGCGCTGCACACAGGCAACAGAATACACCTTTGCAGTTTCATCAGTCTCGCTCTATAACATTCAATCTTGAACGCGTTTATCCATGCCGGCACCCCATACAGAATGGAGTGCACGACCGCATTCATAACCCTCCTCTTGGAGGCCAACGGCCCACCTATGTTGGGCATCAGCCGTCCAAGGGCTCTCACACATGCTGTACCTTGCGGCGACTTATAACTGATGAAAAGGGCAACCTGTGCCGTGTCTTTTATGCCGCTAGACGTATCTATAGCAAGTAAGTAATAAGGCAGCAGCCAGTTAAATATCTTGCATATGTGTTATATTTTAAGACATTTGAGCAGTTTTATCTTATACTGTTTTAACAAATCTTCGATTTTTCATGATTTCTGCTTTGTTTTTGAAAACACGATACAGTTCTTCAGATGCACGTATGAAACTATCTTTGATGTACTCGCCAGCCTTAAATGATTTCTCCCTATTTGCAATTTCCAGCGATATGCGATTTCCCAGTTAATTAGCATAGAACTTAACTATTGTTTTTGTTTTTGAAGCACTTTGACAGCTCTTTCTCGTGCTTCACTGGCTAAATATTTACCAACGAACTGTGTATGTTTTGTAGTGCAGTATCTCTCCAAATTCTTATTTTCTTGTACGAGTTTCTCGCGGTAAATGAGAGAAGTCCGAAGCCTATCCAAGTTGCATATGAACGCAAACGACTTCTTCCAACCCCGACTGTATTTATTGAAAAGTAATGAAATGAAAGCCAAAGGTGATTTCATACAGTAAGATTTGAAACAGATAATGTGAAGAAAAGTAGCAGGTGCAATAAACGAAATTAGTTTCATATGATCGATTGCTTGATTTTAAGGGTTTCGATAATTAAATAATTAATTACTGCTTATGGAACTGGAGATCCGCAGTTTTACGTCGAAAGAGCCGCAAGCGGCTCGCGGGCCGCAGGTTGCCGACCCCTGCTCTAAACACGTGAAAGTTTTGTTGTAATAAAAACCAGGAGTGGAGTCTGTGCCATTAGCGCACATTCCAAAAAGGTGCCCTTAGTCCCACGTTTTGGATATATGCAATAGTTTTATAGTTTTTCCAGAAACTATTTTTTGTTTTTATTACCACGCTAAAATCTACCTCCCCCAATCATTTCAGAAAACGTGCGAATGCCCATAACACCTTCCCATGCAGATTAACCAGTGGACCAGACATTTTCAATATTTACAGTATTTAATCCTTGATTTTTTATGGGAGGATCCAAGTAAATTAAATGTCCCCCTTATTTGTATTAGAGGGTTGATTTAACCCCTCTTGCAGATATATTATACAAGGAATTGTATAAATACCATTCCTCAGTTGTCAGCAAAAAGAGCGGTAACCTATAAGTGTATAAGTTCTTAAGTCGTAAGTTATTTCGTGATATTGTATTATTGTTTAATTGAATTGTTAAAACCAACTCGACTATTTTTCGACAAACTGCGTGCCTTGCGAATCCCAGTGAACATTACTGTACAAGATCCCAAGATATTTAGATATATCTCAGAATTGTTGGCCAGCAGTCCTTCGGTCTCAACATTGAAGTCAGCGGTGGTCCCATCCATTCCCTTTCACAATAGTTTCTCTAAGGCAGTTTTGGTTTCTGCACATTATGACAATATCTTCCGCGTGCGCACAGAGTTGTTATGACTTGGTGCTTATTGTACCTTTTATCTCCGCAAAAAGGCCTTATTTGGACCGATCGCGACGACGTAAGTTGTGCTGTCGGGAGCGCCGATTTTTTCCGCACAAAAATGTCATCTTGAATTTTCGAGTCTTCGCTGAAAATTTGGTGATAATTGTGAAAAACAGAAAAAAATAATCGCTAAAAACGATCTTCTTTGACGTTCTATTGCGATCTGATCGCTGAACGGAAAGGCTTCCTGTTTGCGGATTCGGTTGCGTAGGTTCTTCTTATCTGGGTCTTCGAAGAGGGCGCGCGATTTTTGCAAAAATGGCAATGCGGTAGATGTTTTTGCAAAACCGGACGTTTGCGGCTGCCGAACCGGAAGTAGGTGGAATTTTGCAATTTCTTCTACACCGTTCGATGAAGGTCGACAGTAACTTGCATACGATGTGCAGATTTGCCGATTCGCAGAAAGCACAAGGTCGCCACACGAGGTCGCTACAAAAGGAAACCGGAAAATATCTTATTATTCCGCATTCAAGATATACAAAAATACAAATGACACAACTTTTTGTCCTACAATAATAGATCGAGAACAGACTGGACCGTGCCATAGGCTGCAAAAGTTCGCAACTGGCAAAGTTATTGCAAAAAAAGGAAATTCGCATTGTGTGTCCTAGCTGGGACGCGCTTGCGAAATTTTCAGAAATAGTTGAACGGTGTCCTTCCGCCGAAATTTGCCATCATTCTGAAGCCATGTTTTCACGTTTCGCTTGCATTTTTCCGCGCGTTATATTTTATCCGTCTTTTACCTTTAGCAGCTTTTACCGCGGCAATTCTCACTTTTCAACGACGATTATAAATTTGGCTTCTTCGCCGGCTGCGGTTCGGTGAAGCAGAATTTTCCAAAATTCCTCAAATTTCGGATACGTCAAAATCGGAATTTTCTTACCACGACATTTACTATGCAACGAAAAACACCAATCGGTGTCAAATACATTTCCGCACTTTCACCCGCAAGTCCCTTCGCAAGACTATCGATTTTTCATTTTTTTTTCAGCATTTTCTGTATCGTGAATTTACCAAGAAAACACACCGGAGCTAGTGGCAGGACGCAAACACAAACGTCAGCCCAACCGTCAGTTAGTTGACACAAATTACGACCGCGCAAAATGAGTTTTTTTACCAATTCTCATCGGGAACACACATTGATACACTCTTGATATTCCCTGATACTCCCATTGAGTTACTCCGTCCGTCTCTTATAAATACGAGGGGCAAGTAAAAAATAAGGTTCCCACATTTTTTTCAGGTGTAAGGCATTTTTTATTGCAATAAATATGTATACAATCTGAAATCTTGTATTTTAAACTATTTTTCTACATAGTCGCCAGATCTTTCAACGCATTTTTCCTGACGAGTTATCCACTTCTGAAAACCCGCTTCGAAGAACTCCGCCGCTAGGCCGCAGATGTACTTAGTGACCGCTTCCTTCACCTCTCCATGTGTATTGAAGCGTTGTCCATCCAAGTGTTGCTTCAATTTCGGAAACAAGTGGAAGTCGCTGGGAGCAAGATCAGGACTGTAAGAGGCATGATCAAGCAATTTCCAGCCGAATTTGTCCAGTAGGGCGGTGGTCTGCCGAGAGACTTGCGGTCGCGCGTTGTCGTGGTGCAACCTAACGCCCTTGCTCAGTCTTCCTCTCTGGCGATTTTGGATGGCTCTTTTGAGTTTCGTTAACGTCTCGCAGTACCTGTCCGAATTTATTGTGGTCCCTTTAGGCATAAACTCGGTAAGCAAGACGCCTTTTCGGTCCCAAAACACCGTAGCCATCATTATTCCTGCAGACAGCGTCTGCTTAAATTTCTTCAGCCTCGGCGACCCGGGACGGCGCCATTGTTTCGAGTCTTCTTTTGTTTCCGGAGTGACGTAGTGACACCACGTTTCATCTCCCGTAACAATGGAGTCCAAGATTCTTCGGTATTCTCGGCGCATTCTCAAAGAAACCCCTCGGCACACTTGACGCGATTGTCTTTGTGGGTTTCTGAAAGCATGTGCGGGACCCACCGCGAACACACTTTGTGATAACCAAGTTTTTTAAGCGTTACTCTTCGATCCATCGAGGAGAAAATTTCCAATGAATACTTTTTGTAGGACTAACGAAACGTCCGACATATGGTGGTTCAAGTCTCCTTTGTTTAAAGCAGAGGTTCTCAAACTTTTTTTTGCCGCGGCACCCTTATAGAGCTAAAAAATCTCGCGGCACCCTTGTCGGGCTACAAAAAATTCCCAGCACAGCTATGGAATAATAAAAACGGTTTGAAAACTTAGGAAAATAAAAAAAAACAATACAAATTTAATGCTCAATTGTCTTTAATGGAACGAATGAAATTGTGTTGAAGATTTTTTTATTATTTCCTTTTATTATTTAAGTTTATTGGAAGATTGGTTAATTTCACCCTCAATACACTCGATACAGAGAGTTTGCTCCTATACCTATTTTTAATAGTAGGGAAAGATCCTTCGTTCTAGACCCTCCTCCTCCTCAAACCTCCTCCTGTCATGCGCATGCGCGAAGACCTTTGACCCCTAACCTAACCTTGACCCCTTGACCCCTAACCTAACCTTGACCTTGACCCCTTGACCCCTAACCTTGACCTTGACCTTGGAACTTCCGGTTTCGACTTCCGGTTTCCGGTTTCGACTTCCGGTTTCGACTGCCGGTTTCCGGTTTCAACTTCCGGTTTCGACTTCCGGTTTCGACTTCCTGTTTCCGGTCTCGACTTCCGGTTTCCGGTTTCGACTTCCGGCCGCCATTTTCGGAACTTCCAAATGCGCGGGAAAATTAAAAAAATAGACGCGTGGTGGGGAAATTCAAAATTAGATCCTGTTGAGACAAATGAGGTGTGAAAAGTTGGTTGCATACATCAACGGGACTAAACACATGAGACTAGACAGACGAAGCTAAATACATGAAACTAGATACATGGAACTAGATAGACGAGGCTAGATACATGAGACTAGATACACCGAGCTAGATACATGAGACTAGATACACGGGGCTAGATACATGAGACTAGATAGACGGGACTAGATACCTGAGGCTAGACTAGACGGACTTGACTAAACCATTTTAAACCATTTGATGAGAAAAATGAAATCTGGTGTCAGAACGGCTCTAGCATGTGCCTTAAGCGAGATACCGCCCTACCCCACAGTTGATGACGTCATCCGCCGCGGCAGATATTGCTAAACTAATTACCTCGATGCTGATTGGCTGATTAACGAATAAATAATTACAGTTGACCTTTTCCCTCAATTTATATGTAATGGATAAGACTGGACAGACAAGACTAGACAGACAAGACTAGACGAGACTAAGACGCAACCGGACGTTTGTCAGTCATAACACCAGACAAGAATAGAGGGACTAGACTAGACAGACTAGATTAGACAGACAGACAAGCGGAGAAAATTCAAAATGAGTTGCGGATGGGTAGCGGACAATCCTGTATGCATGCATAATTGATTGCAAACATATTACGGATTGATTCAAATGAGATTATTGGTTTTAGGCCGGACAAGATCGGATAATACCGAACAAGGTCGAACAAGAACGGACAAGACTATACAGACCTTATATTTATTCGAATAATTTCCTATGAGTAAGCGAAATTTCTTATACTTGTCTGCGAACCAGATCGTATTAATGTTTTTCATTTATATAAATACCAAAGAGTTCAATTCTGGCATCCACTTTTCATCTACTTGCATCCACTTTCATTTACTTGCATCCACTTTTCATCTACTTGCATCCCCTTTTCATCACGCCAAACAGGGTGTGAGGTCTATGTGACCCCACGCTAAACAGGGTGTGAGGTCTATGTGACCCCACGCTAAACAGGGTGTGAGGTCTATGTGACCCCACGCTAAACAGGGTGTGAGGTCTATGTGACCCCACGCTAAACAGGGTGTGAGGTCTATGTGACCCCACGCTAAACAGGGTGTGAGGTCTATGTGACCCCACGCCAAACAGGGTGTGAGGTCTATGTGACCCCACGCTAAACAGGGTGTGAGGTCTATGTGACCCCACGCCAAACAGGGTGTGAGGTCTATGTGACCCCACGCTAAACAGGGTGTGAGGTCTATGTGACCCCACGCTAAACAGGGTGTGAGGTCTATGTGACCCCACGCTAAACAGGGTGTGAGGTCTATGTGACCCCACGCTAAACAGGGTGTGAGGTCTATGTCACCCCACGCTAAACAGGGTGTGAGGTCTGTGTGAGGTCTATGTAACCCCACGCTAAACTCCGTCCACTTTTTAGGGTAGGTTAGCATTAGATTAGTTGGATTAGGTTAGGGTAGGTTGTAAGTTAGTTGAGTTAACATTAGGGTAGGTTAGCATTAGATTAGTTGGGATAGGTTAGGAATGAGACGAGCTTCATTCCTAACCTATCCCAACTAATCTAATGCTAACCTACCCTAATGTTAACTCAACTAACTTACAACCTACCCTAACCTAATCCAACTAATCTAATGCTAACCTACCCTAAAAAGTGGACGGAGTTTAGCGTGGGGTTACATAGACCTCACACAGACCTCACACCCTGTTTAGCGTGGGGTGACATAGACCTCACACCCTGTTTAGCGTGGGGTCACATAGACCTCACACCCTGTTTAGCGTGGGGTCACATAGACCTCACACCCTGTTTAGCGTGGGGTCACATAGACCTCACACCCTGTTTAGCGTGGGGTCACATAGACCTCACACCCTGTTTGGCGTGGGGTCACATAGACCTCACACCCTGTTTAGCGTGGGGTCACATAGACCTCACACCCTGTTTGGCGTGGGGTCACATAGACCTCACACCCTGTTTAGCGTGGGGTCACATAGACCTCACACCCTGTTTAGCGTGGGGTCACATAGACCTCACACCCTGTTTAGCGTGGGGTCACATAGACCTCACACCCTGTTTAGCGTGGGGTCACATAGACCTCACACCCTGTTTAGCGTGGGGTCACATAGACCTCACACCCTGTTTGGCGTGATGAAAAGGGGATGCAAGTAGATGAAAAGTGGATGCAAGTAAATGAAAGTGGATGCAAGTAGATGAAAAGTGGATGCCAGAATTGAACTCTTTGGTATTTATATAAATGAAAAACATTAATACGATCTGGTTCGCAGACAAGTATAAGAAATTTCGCTTACTCATAGGAAATTATTCGAATAAATATAAGGTCTGTATAGTCTTGTCCGTTCTTGTTCGACCTTGTTCGGTATTATCCGATCTTGTCCGGCCTAAAACCAATAATCTCATTTGAATCAATCCGTAATATGTTTGCAATCAATTATGCATGCATACAGGATTGTCCGCTACCCATCCGCAACTCATTTTGAATTTTCTCCGCTTGTCTGTCTGTCCAATCTAGTCTGTCCAGTCTAGCCCCTCTATTCTTGTCTGGTGTTATGACTGACAAACGTCCGGTTGCGTCTTAGTCTCGTCTAGTCTTGTCTGTCTAGTCTTGTCTGTCCAGTCTTATCCATTACATATAAATTGAGGGAAAAGGTCAACTGTAATTATTTATTCGTTAATCAGCCAATCAGCATCGAGGTAATTAGTTTAGCAATATCTGCCGCGGCGGATGACGTCATCAACTGTGGGGTAGGGCGGTATCTCGCTTAAGGCACATGCTAGAGCCGTTCTGACACCAGATTTCATTTTTCTCATCAAATGGTTTAAAATGGTTTAGTCAAGTCCGTCTAGTCTAGCCTCAGGTATCTAGTCCCGTCTATCTAGTCTCATGTATCTAGCCCCGTGTATCTAGTCTCATGTATCTAGCTCGGTGTATCTAGTCTCATGTATCTAGCCTCGTCTATCTAGTTCCATGTATCTAGTTTCATGTATTTAGCTTCGTCTGTCTAGTCTCATGTGTTTAGTCCCGTTGATGTATGCAACCAACTTTTCACACCTCATTTGTCTCAACAGGATCTAATTTTGAATTTCCCCACCACGCGTCTATTTTTTTAATTTTCCCGCGCATTTGGAAGTTCCGAAAATGGCGGCCGGAAGTCGAAACCGGAAACCGGAAGTCGAGACCGGAAACAGGAAGTCGAAACCGGAAGTCGAAACCGGAAGTTGAAACCGGAAACCGGAAGTCGAAACCGGAAGTCGAAACCGGAAACTGGAAGTCGAAACCGGAAGTTCCAAGGTCAAGGTCAAGGTTAGGGGTCAAGGGGTCAAGGTCAAGGTTAGGTTAGGGGTCAAGGGGTCAAGGTTAGGTTAGGGGTTAAAGGTCATCGCGCATGCGCATGACAGGAGGAGGTTTGAGGAGGAGGAGGGTCTAGAACGAAGGATCTTTCCCTACTTTTAATGTAAGCGTATGTTGAGAATGCAACATTGTGGCACTGTCTGCCACTTGCTTTATTTTTCAGAAACGGCTCTCTTCACTTGTCCAACCATTGCAGTTGCTCCATTGATGCAAATATCAACACAATTGCTCCATTTCAAATCATTTTGCTGTATATACTTCTTGATAACTTTGAAAATTTCCTCGCCAGTGGTGTAAGATTCAAGCAAATCATTCATCAATAGTTCTTCTATTTGCATTTCAAATAGATACCTTACGAACACAAGAAAAACAGCAAGTCCCGCAACGTCGGTACTTCAAGGTCGGTACTAAAAGTAGGAACCCAAATTCGTTTACTTCCTCATGTAATTTTCTTTTAACATTTTTTACATGTCTTGATTATTGCTGCGCCACCGCAGGCAGGCATACGCTCGCGGCACCTAATTTGAGAACCACTGGTTTAAAGCATTGACAAGATATTTGCAGAAAACCTTTGAAGGAAAAATTATTCTTCACGGCGTCCCCGGCAAGGTGGAGCATTAAAATGTTGTCAGGGAGTACTTCCTACGGACACCCATGTTCAGTAAAAAATTCATTGAAATTCTTCAAGCGTTAATACATTTTTATACAATTTTTGAATATTTTGAAATTTCCGTGATCGGTTTTGGTTATAATATCTGATTGACGTATCTTTCAAATCATTTTGCTGTAGGTATATATTTCTTGATAACTTGAAAATTTCCTCGCCAGTGGTGTAAGTTTCAAGAATTCTGAATTCACTAAAAAAATCGTCTTAATAGGTTCCACTCCAGGTGGAACAATAACGTTTTACACATTTGTAGAGGAAGGATCAGACGATGAAATCACTGTGTCAGTTTTGCAAAATATTTTATCAATTGATGAACTGATAAAAATAAATTAGCTACTGCTTGAAAATTGTAAGAGATATATGAACAATTCTATCAGTACTGCATAGATCGTTGATTTTAACATGGAAATTAATGTTTTGGCATCATAACGGTCGATAGCCTTGACACGATATTTTTTTAATGAATGAGTTCATATTTAAAATTTTCAAATATTTACATTGTACAACTACAAAATGCTCAAGCTTCTATATACTATTTCGCCCTAACAACTATTCCATCTACACTTTCAATTGTTTCACCCTCATCAACTTTTCCACCCTATTCAACTATGCGCATGCACTAGTATTTCATTAAAAAAAAATTGTTTGGGAGGAAAACGTGTTAACTTACGTTGTTATAGATTAATCACAACCAACTTGATAGACAGAAAACTATTAAGTAATATGATTCGTTATAGGAAATTTTATTCTACAGGTCTTATTTGTGTAACTTGTTGCTATATTTCCCTTGGTTTCCAAGTTATTGTCGCATTTTTAAGACGAGAAAAATATTAATCAACAAGAAGGATTTGATATTGTTCTAGGTTCATTATTACCTAATTAGCAGATTAAAAAAACACGAGAAAATTTATTTCTATATTATAAGTTTTATTTGACACCCTTTTTCAAATTTTGCTCAGTTGCCGTTATTTGTGTTAAAATTTTGCAAATTTTTTTGGTGAACAAGGAAAAGTTAATTTAATATTATATTCTGATATTATATAATATTCTATAAGATTCTTATAGATTATTATAGATTTTATATTATAAGATTCTATATAATATTCTGACATTGTTCAAGCTTGATTATCACCAGCTTGACAGATAACCAATCATTAGGTAGGAGGTTCCTTAAGAAAAATGTTATTTTCTGCAAGTAATTAGCAAGGAATTAGATTTGTATTATTAAATATATCTCTATTTTAATTAACATTTCAGTTTACATTTTGCTGGATATGCAAATGAACATAAAATATTGACGGGGTTGATTGTTTTTAAAGAGCGTTGAAATTTTTGGAACAGCGAATAATAAAAACGCCTAAAAGCAAATTCGAAAATTCGGTTTTGTTTATGGGTCATTCTCATTTAATTTGTGGGATTTGTTTCAGTCTGTTGTAATATTGTGTTTTTAGGTTTTTTTTTTGTTATATTCAATTCTAGCACACATAAAGCACACACATGTGTAAATATATATAATAACATAAATGTATTTATAAATGTCGTCATTATAAAATTTTGGGATTTTACAAACTTTAAAACAAAGCTGATTATCATAATTTTAAATTTTGTTACAAATATAATTTTCATATTTGTCCTTAACATAAATAACAAATTCAACTCGTAATTGTCTAGCAAGGTAACAGTTGTGATAGAAGTTAAAAACAAAATTTCTTCAGCTAAAATACTAAAATTCACTATTACGATACAATGTAAATACCACCTAACATTCTGGAACAATACTAAATCCTTTTTAATGAAATTTATAATGTTCAAAAAATCTTTGGGGTCGGTACTTAGGTATTCATTCCCTCATCAGATAGGCAATTAATGGCGTTATACAGGGAGCCTGGATGGCGGTATTGTGTAGGTTTATGAAGAGCTTTCAGTCTTTATTGGGCCGGGGTTTATTTTACATCTAGTATGTAAACGTAATATGCACTCGGCAGTAGACTCGCCGGAGGGGTCTATAAAAGCTTACACTCCACCATAACACCGTCCGAACCATTGACGTTCTCTCCCAAAATTGTTTATTCCTGACCGGACTTTGTAGTCCCTCCATTTATCCCTGACCATAAATAAGTAACTCGATTACAAAGATAACATTGGAAATGTAAATAGACTCCGTTAACAGATAATACACATACAGCAAGTAATCGCATTAATAAGCTATAATAAATGGATCGCAAGACATCCCATGCAAAGCTTAACTACAAATACATAGGTGGATAAGACTACATTGACCAAACTATATATATACCAACACAGACAACGGGTTAGACAAAGGTTAAATATTATTACATAATAGCAAATGAAATAATAAACAGTAATGAAAATAAATTTAAAATTATAGTTCTTAAATGGATTAACACTGATTAATAAATTAATGTGTGGAATAATATAAACTTTTCATAAAGAATTCTTTAGTTGTTTTCCGAAACAAGTTGTAGGACTTTTCTTCTTAGATCCGAGTTGGTAGATTATTGAATATTTTAACACCTAGTCGACTAGGCGCTGCACTACATATAGTGAGATTGTTCTTTTTGGTACGAAGATTGGATGCATTTCTTGTATTAACATTATGTATGTCTTATTTATATGAAATGTCTGTTTATTTGATGAAGATGTGTCATGCCACCTCCCACAGATAAATCGATGGAACAGTTAAAATATTTATTATTAACTATTTATTGTTTTTTTTTGAGGGAATAACTCTTTTTGCGAGTGGAGTTAACCTCCATACTAAAATACCATAGGCTAGGATTATAGATTCCACTTTCACATGGTATACCTTCATTAAATCCAGTTTTCCAATTAATCACGCACCCTTCTTATAAACATGAACATAAACATAGGTCTAGAATTAAATAAACTATAAAAATAAAAGTGATATTTGGTTGTGTTAGTCACTAATTATTAAAATTTTCCTTCCCAATATTTCACCACTTCAATTGCATTTTTTGTCACTGTTAGGAGATCCGAAGTAGTGCATGTTGTAGGGCAGTTTGGACAGATCAATAGGTGGATCAAGGTATGTTCGTCTCCGCAGTCACATGTTGTGTCTTTTTGTATTACGCTCCACTTATTTAGATTGTCTTTTGATCTTCCTACTCCCGTTCTTAGTTTATTGAATATTCTCCAGTCGGGCTAATTGAGGTTATATCCTACAGAAAGGTGTTCTGCTGGTGAAATCTGATCATCTATAGCCTACGGTTAGTTTCCAGCAATCCATTCGGGCTTGCTCGGGGGGTTTCTCTAAGATATTTGTGCATTTTATAAAGCTCATTCTTGATTTTAATCTAGATCTGTGTATATCCTTGACCTGTAGGATATGTCGACTGTCAGTGTCGAGTTTGGATCTTTCTAAGTCCGCATTAACTCTTTCGCTGCGAATTACTTTTTGAACTGATCTGATTGGGTCCTCAATATTCAAAATTTCATTTGAGCCCGTGCGGAATACTTTTATAACTTTGTATTATTTGCAATAATTTGCATTTATTGCCAAATTTTCAAAAACCAAAATCTCTATTCGTAGCAAATTTTGTTTTTTTGTTGATTTGAGTGGAAAAACTTTGCGAAATACTTTTGTTTCAGGTCAAAATTGGACAAAAACGTCAAAATAATTTGCAAAAAATGGCCAAATTTTCAAAAACTACAATATCTATTCGGACCAAATTTTCTTTTTTTGTTGATTTGAGTGGACATACTTTGCGGAAAACTTTTGTTTCATGTCAAAATTGGACGAAAACTTCAAAATAATTTGCAAAAATTGTCAAATTTTCTTTTTCTTCCTCTTCTTGATTTAGGACTTTGTTCGGTATTGTACTGCTGTCTACCCCTCTTGCGATCCGGATGTCCAGGACTCCTTCCATCTCTTGGGCGGGCGGCCTGGGGGCTTCTGCATTGTGGCCTTTTGTCTTTTACCCACTTGGCAATTCTATCCTGGTCCATCCTGTCTACATGGTCTCTCCAGTGCCTTCTCCGGGATCTGATCCATCTGACAACATCTTCCGTTTGTAATTCATCTCTTATGGCGCTGCTTCTTATTTGATCCCGTAGTGTTACGCCTTTTATTGCTCTCAGCGTTTTCATTTCGGTGCGTCTCAAGAGTTTCTTAGTTTTTGTTCTTTCGGCTCGGTTCTCGGCAGCGTATGTTAGGGTAGGTCTTACACAGGTTTCATATATCCTTATCTTGCATTCTGCCGTCATAAATTTGTTTTTCTATATTAGGTTTCTTATGCTACCGGAAATGAATGATACTTTGATGCAGTTCACTCTTATTTCCTCAATCAGATTTCTGCAGCTCGTTATTTGCGACCCTTGGTAGTTGAATTTCATGACCTGTTCTATCGCTATATTGTCCACCATAAGTTTGCACCTGACAGGCTCTTTAGGTATAACCATTGATTTAGTTTTTTCTGTTGATATGATCATGTTGAATTGTGTGGCGGTTTTATTGAGTCTCTTTTTTTTCGAAAACCAAAATCTCTATTTGAAGCAACTTTTGTTTTTGTTTTTTTGTTGATTTGAGTGGACAAACTTTGCGAAATACTTTTGTTGTATGTCTAAATAGGACGAAACGTCAAAATAATTTGCAATTTTTGCTAAAATTTGAATTTTGCAAATATTGTCATATTTTCAAAAACCAAAATCTCTATTTGAAGCAAATTTGTTTTTTTTGTTGATTTGAGTGGACAAACTTTGCGAAATACTTTTGTTGTATGTCTAAATAGGACGAAACGTCAAAATAATTTGCAATTTTTGCTAAAATTTGAAAAACCATAATTTCTATTCGAAGCAATTTTTTGTTGTTGATTTGAGTGGACTCTGCAAAATTCCTTTGTTTTGTGTCAAAATTTGACAAAAACGTCAAAATAATTTGCAAAAATTGACAAATTTTCAAGAACCAAAATCTCTATTCGAAGCAAATTTTATTTTTTTTGTTGATTTGAGTGGACACACTATATCCTAGTCTTGCCTTTCCTAGTCTTGTACGTCCCAGTCTTGCCTGTCCTACTCTTGTATATCCTAGTCTTGTCTGTCCTAGTCTTGTCTGTCCCAGTCTTGTATGTTTTACTTTTGTCTGTCCCAGTCTTGTATGTCCTATTCTTGCATATATCAGTCCTGCCTGTCCTAGTCTTTTCAGTTCTAGTCTTGTATATCGTAGTCTTGTCTATCCTAATTTTGTCTGTCCTAGTCTTGTATATCCTAGTCTTGTCTGTCCTAGTCTTGTATATCCCAGTCCTATTTGTCCTAGTGTAGTCTGTCCTAGTCTTGTCTGTACTAGTCTTGTCCGTCTAGTCTTGTCCGTTTAAACTTATCTACCTAGTCTTGTCTTGTCTGAAACAAATTCAAGTTGAAACAACTTCATGTTACAACAACTTAATGTTGCGAGAAATTCATGTTGCGACTTAGTATTGCGACAACTTCATGTTGCAAAAACTTCATGTCGAAGCGACTTCATCGAAACAATCTATCTAGTTTCAACTACGAGAAGACATTTTTTTCACCTCGAATCCTCATTTCATCTTCAAATTCACGTTGAAACGACTTCATGTTGCGTCAACTTCATGTTGAAACAACTTCATGTTGCGAGAACTACATGTTGCGGCTTCGTATTGCAATAACTTCAAGTTGCAACAACTTCATATTGAACTTGAATTAGACTATTAACTTATAATAATTAAGTGGATCATGGAAAGTACAATCTAATTCATCTAGTCCAGTTCAGTTAGCATTGTAGAGAATTCATTAAATTTAGTAAATTTTAATCTAGTAGACAACATAGACAAAACAAGTAAGAGACAAGACTAGATACAGACAAGTAGGAGACAATATGGCTATCCGCATAATTTACAATTATTTTTTTGGAATTTTCAAAATACTCATATTTCCAACGATAAGACCCTAGTTGCAGGGGTGAGTCCCAAATCTTTCACCCAGGGTAACGCAACGCTCAAATGAGAGTGTATATATTTTGTAATCTCTTTGTTATGTTTAAAAAGCCACAATGAATTCATCAAGTCGGTATACTGCTATAGCAGTCCATCTGGCCGCCAAATCATTTGGACTACTATAACAGTCCATAGCAGCTGGGCGTCAAATTAATTGAACTGCTATAGCAGTGCATAACAGAGAAAGGGTTAATTGTTCGTCGAATGTTTGGAGGTACGATATCTGCGATTAGGAAGACTTTGTGGAGAGGTGTGCTCTTTAGGCACACTTTATTCAGTGCTGCTCTTTATTCAGTGCCACTTCAACCTTTTAGCGTGGGTGGATCTACACCACGCAGGGCATGCCTACTCTCCTACGGAGAAGCACAGTGCTAACGCAGATACTCTAAGGGTATGGGCATTTGCTCCCCAGTTTGATTCTATAAGTTCTCTAAATAAACTATTCCTTACACTACACTTACACTTTTTATTTTATATTTTAGCAGTGCTTTTTATATGTAACTCCTAGATATTTAGGATAAGGTGTGCGTTCGATTTCGACACCTTTCCATGTTATATTCAATTTTTGATTGGCTAGCCCACTGTGGAGATGAAAAGCGCAGACTTACGTCTTTGAGGGGTTTGATCTCAGATAATTGGAGTCCTTGTAGTCACCTACTAGTTGTAATGTTCTTTCCAATGCTTTCTAAACCCCCTCAAAATTTTCACCTTGGGCTGACATGGCTGGTGTCATTGGCATAAAATTGTCTGATGCCTAAGGAGGATAGTATAGGCTGGTGGTTAGTGTATATTTTAAAAAGATTGGAGATAATACACTACCTTGGGGTGGGATTTTTTTTGACTCCTCTACCTGCTATTTGCCCCCCCCCTCTCTTTTTTTCTTCAAACCCATTTTCAATGTGTTGTGTAAGGTATAGTACTTGCCCAGTACAAGATCTACCTGGTCTGAATCCACCTTGATCCTTAATAAGCTTATCATCAATATAGACTTTTAGTCGATTGAGTATCAGACTCTCGAAGAGTTTATAGAGGTGGCAGAGCAGGAAAATTGGGCGGAATTTTTTGGGTCATCTGGCGACTTTCCTGGTTTCAATAGTGCGATAATTTAATTTCTTTTCCAAATTTTGAGTATCAACTGCGTAAGTAAAATACCATTGAACTGATCTAGGATCCATTTTTTAGTTTGTCGTCCAAAATTCATAATTTGTTCAGAATATATGAGGTCCAGTCCTGCGGCTTTCCGGTTTTTAAGTTCGTTGATGGCTTTTTAAAGTTCTGAGAAATTTTCTTTCAATATTCCCCGTTCTGATTCTTTGTCTTTCTCTCCACCCTTCAGTCTTTGGGTCGTTGCCGATCGTTGTGATTTTTCCATTCAAGAGTAGTTGGTGTACCACCTGATTTACTGTTACGGGTCCCAGAAATTTTGGTATTGATGGATTACAATCAGGTTTTTTTTATGAATCCCCAGGCTTTCTTGTTTATAAGTGAGTTTGTCTTATAAGTGAGTGCCAGTTTCTTCTCTTAGTGTTGGGTCACTGTTGGTTACTGGTCTCCTTTTTATTTGTTTTTTCATTAAATGGATGTTTTTCTACTTGTTTCGACTAGACCTACTTTGGACCAAGGTTGTACAACTCTTGGGCTTTGATCATTGCCCAGTATTGTCGCATCTGCCGCTGTAACTCCTTTCTCTCTTCTGTTCAAGGGGTACTTTCCTTCGGGGCTTTTCCTGAAAGCCACGGACTTCTATCAGGATGCATCTCACAGACTTTCTGTTTATTCTTGGAGATCTGTTATTCCCAGTTCTTTAATATCCTTCTCGGTTTCTGTCAACCAAGTGGTACGAACTTTCTTGTTTTCCCAGAAGGTGAACAGACAGACCGTTTGTTAGTCGGGATGGAGGCAATCTTGCAACGTGACCATAGAAAGCTAGACTTTTTTTCCTTGCACAGTCACAGCCTCTCAATATATTCCTAGAGCTCAGAGTTATATCGCCTTCGGAATTTCCCATCTTCCTCTACCGGGCCTAGGATCTTCCTGAGGATCCTCCTCTCTCTGACTTCCAATTTCTCTAACAGACCTCTTCGGTTCATGGCATACAGGGCTTCTGGTCGTAATACTGATGTGTAGTGTATCATTTCTTGTTGTAGGTGTTCTTAGTCAGTCGATAGGCTAGTTCCAACTTGTTGACTCTCACGGATAATGATGCTCTTTCTGATAAGTTGGGTTCAATCCATTCCCCGAGATACTTAAATTTATTTCGTCTTCTCGACGTTTCCCTGCTCTAGTAACATCTCTCTGTTTGCTTCTTTGATGTTGTGGATGAATTCTGTTTTCTCCAGCGATACTTGAAGACCCACTTTGGCAGCCTGTTTTCAGAGGCAATTTACCTGCATTGTTGCCATCTCAAGAGGATCAGCAATCAGTACCATGTCATCTGCAAAGTCCAGGCAATCTACAACCAGCCCATCGTTCGTACGTCGCAGGTAGATACCGCTCTGAACACCCAAGTTGATCATTTCCTTGCGCCATTCTCTTATAACCTTTTTAAGGACACAGTTGCAGAGAAGTGGGGAAATTCCATCTCCTTGTCTCACTCCAGTTTTTATTTCGAAGCTTTCTGAGATCTCGCCTCAAAATTTAACCTTGGAATGGGTGGTGGTCAAGGTTTCTAGGATAAGTCTGCGGGTTTTGTTGTCTAGCCCTAGTTCCTGGAGTAATTTGTTAAGCGTTTCTCAATCAATGGAATCATAGGCCTTCCTAAAACCAACAAAGATGACGACCACCTTGCGGTTTCTCATCTTGGAGTATGCAAGTATAATTTGAAGATTGAGGATCTGTTCAACACAGGATCGGGTCTTCCTGAAGCGTAGCTGATATTCTCTCAGTTGACTGTCCAGCTGATTTTCTGCCCTTTTTGCAACGCTTTGAAGGGAATCTTTTATGTTACCGGGACGAGGAAAATTCCACGGTAGTTGTTTAAATCAATAAAATCTCTCGGATGGATCAGAGTCGATTTTCAATCGGGTGGTAATTTCTCTGTTTCCCAGATGTCCTAGATATTCTCGGTTAGCTTTCCCACGGCATTGCTTCCAGCACCTTTCCACAGTTCAGCAACGATAGAGTTCGCTGCAGCTGCCTTATTATTCTAAAGAAGTTGAATGATCTCGCCTACTTTTTGCAATGAAGGGGCAGCGAGTCCGTGTTTGGTGTGGTTTGTTTATAGTCGAACTCTTCGCTGGGTGGATCACAGTTGAGTAGATAAAAAATAATCTTCATTATATAGCTCTATGTATTTTTGAAATTGTTCAGACAGTTCTGGGGTTAAACCTGGGATCTTTTTTGTCCTGTAACCGCTGGGGATAAATTTTCTCTACGTTTGCTTTACTATATCTACAAAATTTCGGCAATTTTCTGCAGTTGCTCCCAAGGTCCTCTTTGGAGTCTACTTCTTTAAGAATTTGGGAATTTGAGCCAGTTTGCTTTTTGGAAATTAAATCTCCTTTGAAAGGGTACGTTGTTGCACCTTATCCTCGACGTAGTTTTACATAGTATAGGGCGATGTTTTGATAGTAGTATATGACTTTCGCCTGGATGTCTGTTCTTTTATGTTTTCACTTACGAACATTAGGTCCTGGTTGTATCCTTTACTCGATCTGCCACTGTTAAATGATTTTTTTCCGTTCAAAATACTTTAGCTTCTGCCCATGTTTCCACGCTGTCACCATCATCATTATTTTATTTATATCTCCATGTTGTACCATGACTATTAAAGTCAGCCACAAAAATATTTATTTTTTGATTGGCACAATTTTTAGGATCTTGGAAGATGAATGGTTTCGTAGGGGGCTTATAACTGGAAGCGACTGTGCAATTCTTCATTTCAATTGTTAGAATATCTTTGTCAGACTGTTCCGTGTGATCTGATAAGATCTAAAAGTTTGGTTTTGCAAAGATGGTGTATTTCTCCTGCGGTCTTTCAACTATGATCTGCATACCTTATACATTTGATCTACTGTTTTTGGCTGCCAGATGGGTTTCCTGTATGTGGAGGATATCGCATGCGGTGGTCTTACACAGGTTTGATAATAGTTCTTCTTTCAGTTCTGATAGTTCCTCAATGTTAATAGAGATAGTTTTTAACGTCTTGGCATTTGGCCCTGAACAGGGCCATTTTTGTTGTTTAAGCATTTGTTGGTTGTTTGGGGTTGCAGAAATTCTATTATGCATCTTTAGCGCGAGCTTCACGAAGCGATCTACCGTTTACTCCGCCATTTCAGGTGTTCATCCAGAAATACGCAACTGAATGAATATTCCTTGTTCTTTCTATTTTATAATTATTGATTCTGAGATCAATGTCATCTTTATATTTGGACCTATTTGTTTGGAAACAAATATTTGTTTTTCTCTAGGTATAAATATAAATTATTGGCAGTGAACCATTCATACATTTTTTGCTAATATATTGTATGCTGCTTGTTCTATCTCCTGTATATTTGGGCCAGAAATTGATACACTGATATCGTCAGAGAATATAATGCAACCGTCGGCTCCGATATAATATATAAGGTCCGCAACGTAAATGGAAAAAAGTGTCGGCGCTAAAATTGTTCCCTGTGGGACTTCAATCGAAAGAGATGTTACCTTCGAAGGGGCCTTTTAATTTTCACATATTGAAACAGGTTGGGTTTTTCGAATCGGGCGAATGCCCGGGCCTACGGGCTAGGGGCCCCCCCACAGAGCCACCTTATTTGAATCAACAATACAGACGATTTGAAACCGTTTGCAAACGTGAAAGATGCGCAATAATAAATGAGCAGGTAACTTTTAAAGCGCATTATTTAGCTCTTATTTTAGTTTTATTTTTGTTTTAATAGCCTTATTTCCACTTATATAATTCGAACTATTCAATTGAGTTATGAAAATGAATATGATTTCGAAATTAAGGAATATTTTATTGGTTTTATTTTCAATAAGTGCGTTCATTAATTTGTCTAAATTATGTTTAAAAGCCTTTATAGCAAAATAAAAAGCGAATCAATATCATTGTACGAACACGAAATTGTGCCCATAATTATGAAAGTGGTCTAAGTCAAAATTAAAGAAGAAAATAGTTTATCAGTTATTTCGCACAGCATTATTTTAAACTAAATTTACTCAGTGTAATTTTTACGATATTGTCAATAATGAACCGCTAAACGGCTGAAAGACCACGGGTCGATGGCCAATTGTTGTAGTTGTATTTGTTTGTATTTATAAGTATAACAATAAAGATGTTTTATTATTATTATTGAACCGGTAAAGGTAGTGGTTGTAATTTCAAAAATATATGGAATTTATTTAGTGGTAATAATGTGGTGTGAAATAACTGATAAACTCATTTTTTTTAATTTTGACTTAGACCACTTTCATAATTATGGGCACAATTATCATCTGGTATAACATATTGTTAAACGTAGCGTTAGTAAAAGTTAGCAAAACCCAAAAACCGATCCTTCGACAGCAGTTTCTCTTTTGATAGGCTTGGAAAACTTTTTGTAACACTTTAGAAATGTCGGTTTTACGCAATCAAAAGTCGAAGCTGAAAAATTATGTGAAAATTGAAATATTCCTCCAGAATTTAAGAAAAATAGAATTAGAAAAAGAAAGCGTCATTTTGATTACGAACGAAAAAATTCTTGAGTTAACTATTCTGAAATTAACTTTTATCGAGAATACTTTTTACAAATAGTAGACCCAGGTATAATTTCAATTAAGGAGAGATTTAAACACCTAGAGAAACATAATGACTTATTTGGCTTCCTATATAATTTTCCAAATTTAAAATATTAAAAAAATTAAAAATTAAAAAAGTTTTGTATGGATTTTCATCTAGTATTAAAATATGATGATAACAACAATGAGACATTAACGAAAATGATTCTATGAAGAAATAAAAGTGTTCTGTAACATTTTCTATGAAGTCATATGTGATTGGTCACCATTAGAATGCCTTAAAAAAATTCATCAAAAAAGGAAATGAATTTCCCAATTTAAGAATAATCTTAAAAATTGTATTAACAATTCCCATAACCACCGAGCATAGTTTTCCAAACCTTAAAAAACTATTTAAGATTCGCAATGACACAATGATCCACAAAGACTATCCAACCTAGTGTTGCTTTCAATAGAAAATTAATTATGCGAGGACTTAAATTAAAATGAGAGAATGAGAATGAGATAATAGATAGATTTTCTGAAATTAAAGCAAGGAAAATAAAGTTTAATTATTTTTGTTTTCTTTTATATTAATATATTATTATATCATATTTCTACTATACATATTTTCCATTTTTGTATGTATTAGAAATTAAAGAATATTTTGTTTATTCACTTTTATATTTACTGGGGGCGCAACCTCAATATTTATGCCCGGGGCCTCAAAATCCAAACGACGCACACTGGAACGGATTACGAATTTACGGCGACAAAAATAGAATGTCTCACAATTAAGCAAAGCCACTTAAAATGTATTGTTAGATATTCCATCCATAACACTATAAACAAATAAATGCGAAAAACCAACCCCATTGGTTGTCCCTTAGGTACGAAATTTCGCTCTTGTCCCTTAGGTACCAAAAAGAAATTAATTGCGCTGGATTTTTAACAAAGTAACTATATCTGTTTTGTGTTTGTTTTAAAAAATTGTAATTTTTTTAAATATGGAGAATATAGCTTCAAGTATGTATTTACATGTAATAATATCAAATTTGTAGAAAGTTTTAATAAATACGGTTAAAAAAAAGTTTTGTTAGCGACTATCGTAAATTAATTTTTTTTTGTAATAAACTGCAATAAATTGATTTTTAAAACAAGTTCCGCATACCTCCGTTAAATTAAATATTTTGTAAAACAAAACAAATATTGACAATTCTAGAAAAGCAAAACTCCCGTCCACATCGTTCCACCTTACCGAGAATTACACCTTTTTTTCAGGTAGTCGTGATGACCACCATTTGCAAGAGAGAACGTTGAATAGAAATGAACTATATTTTGTATTATAGAGATGAAAGTTTTCTTCGTTAAGGTGTAATGAACAATTTTGATGATACGATAACGACGATTTTGACGAAGATCGGTTGTGAGTTTGTAAAAAAAGGTTGCACTTTTGTCATATAAAAAAAAATATTTTTTCCACTTAAATTTGCATTTTTAATTAATCGTGTAATCTAATATAGACTAATTTTATATTAGAATCATCAGAATGTCAAAAATCATGAGATAATATGTGAGACAAAAAATTGAAATGAACTGGATTTTATTTTTGTCTATAATTCGTTATTTTCGAAGCATTGTAGATTTTGACTGATAGACGATCTCTCCATGGCATGATGCTTTCATCTAAAGAAATAAGCCGTAAATTCGTAATCCGTCCAGTTGTGCGACGGCGCTGACTGGAACCATCTTCCCGTTTTCCCTCTTATTCCTCAAATATTCTTGAGCTTTGGACAAATCACAGAATATGCCCATAGGATAGTTTCCCACATCTAACTACTTCATTAATGATATTCGTGTAAAGTTGTTCGATAGCAGTTGTTGTAGACTTGTATCTACAAAAGCCAATCTGTTGTACCAGGATTATTCCGTATTTTTATAGGTATCATGTTAACCTTGTTTCTAAGCAATATTCCATTATTTTAACTATAACCGAAATCATTGCTGCTGGTCTATAGGTATTAACAGCGGTTTGGTCTCCCTTTTTGTTTATCGGTGTAATCATTGTTCTTTTTAGAATCCGGAAATATTTCGCTGCTAAACGAAGTATTTACAATGTCTGTCAACCGATAGATTAATTCTGCAGCAAATTCTTTAATAATATTACAAGGTAGATCAACCAAGGTAGATCAAGATCCTGCAGATTTTTAATTTGCGAATTATATCCAATTCCGTACATGTAAACAAATAGATACATATTGTTGTTCACTGTGGGAATATGACAATTTGAAATTTTGCTGGGAATTATATTTTTAGTCTAATGCACTGGTGCATTTTTAAAGAATTTATTAAATCTTGATGCTATTTCAGCTTCATTAGAGATGGTCTTTCCAAATTTTATAATTGTTATTGAGTTTTTTTTCAAGTAGATTTATTAGTTATTTCACTGATTATGCTTCATAAAGCCCTTTGTTTATTGGTTGCATAATATATTTTCTCATTATAGAAGTTTCGTAACTTAATTTGTTTTACCAAACCTTGATGTTTATTTTTCGCAAAAGCATATTTTGTTGCCAATATCGAGTAAACTTTCTGTAGGAGATAAGGGTAGAGAGTGAAGGTGCATTCAAAGTGGATGTTGAAGTTAATTCAGCACCCACTATTATTAACTCATCTTGTACATTAAAAATATTGTCCAAATTGGTTCCTAGTAATCTTGTCTGTCTAGTCTTGTCTATCTGGTCTTGTCCGCCTAGACTTGCAGTCTAGATTTGTCTGCCTAGTCTTGTCTATCTAGACTCCTCTATCCAATCTTGTATGTCTTGTCTCTCTCGTCTCGTGTAACCAGTCTTGTCTGCCCAGCCTTGTCTATTAAGTCTTGTCTGATTAGTGTTGCATGTTTAGCCTATTCTGTCTAGACTTGAATTTGTAGTCTTGTCTGTCCAGTCTTGTCTGTCCAGACTAGTCTGTCTAGTCTTATCTGTGTAGTCATGTATATCTAGTCTTGTCTGTCTAGTCTTATCTGCCTAGTCGTGTTTGTCTAATGTTGTTTGTCTAGTCTTATATGTCTAGTTTTGTCTGTCTACTGTTTTCTGTCTAGTCTTGTCTGTCTAGTCTTACCCGTCTTGTTTTATCTGTATAGTCTTCTCTGTCTGCTCTTGTCTGTCTATTCTTGTCTTTCAATTCTGGACTGTTTAATATTATCTGTTTAGTCTGGCCTATTTAGTTATATCTATTCAACACGCTAAACAATAAAAAACAGTTTACTTAGAAATTTAATGGAACAAATACCATACAGCTTTAAGAATTTTATAGAAACTAATAAAACAAAAAACACTAAATATTTTAGTGTAAAGCGTAGATTCTTTCGTTTATCCGTAGTTTCCGCTTCCGATCACGACGAGCGAGAAATAAAACCTTGCACACTTAGTTTTACTGCGCACCTAACAAATGAACGTCATAAATGACGTTTACATAACTTGCGAAACGTCAAAACAAACATGTACTTCCACCCCTGCTCGCAGCCCGCAGCCTTAAACCCCTCAACGAAGCGACGCGTAAGATACTCCCTTTCTGCCCTACCATATTCCGTTCCTTTTTTATTATATTATTAGATTACGCATTTTACGGCCCGCGTGATTTAAAATGTATAGATTCTCCCGCCTGTAAAAAGGCAGTACGCAAGGACCTGTGATCATGCTAATCATTCCAAGGAAGGGAAAAAACGGGTTGGTTTTATCGTTGCGACGCCACCGTAATTTGCATGAAAATGTCACGAGCGTCGAGGGCACATGTTCACAAAATGAACAATAAACAACAGAAGATCTTACATACATACACATATATATATATATATATATATATATATATATATATATATATATATATATATATATATATATATACATATATATATATATATATATATATATATATATATATATATATATATATATATATATATATATATATATATAGTCATATATACAGCTGCCATCTTATTAAATTACTCAGCCGAAATGGTGGAAGACTTATGGCGAAACGGCCGTAAACGCAACAACCATTTATGGCCCTTCGCCTTCTTGGATCATTTGAATTATCTACATTGCTCTGTTGCCTCTACGGCCGAACCCTTGGGACTCTATATATCACATCAACGATGTCGTTTTCATTTGTTTCCTGGGCCGTTTTTATCATTTTCCGTCCATCTATCTCGATGTTGGAGACAAAACTTTTGCATTTAGATAACTTCCGCGTAGTGAATTATTCGCCGACTTCTAAGATTTCCCATCCAATCTGATAGTCCGTGTCTTGACATAGGTCAAACTTCGATATAAATAGTGATTCTATATATCTCAAAAATATTCAGTTTATTATTATAAGAAATTCAATTTATTGACGGATTATAGTAAGACAAGAATAGACAGACTAGATTAGGTAGGCAAGGTTACATAAACAAGGCTAAACACAGCAGTCTAGACAGACAAGACTAGACAAACAAGACTACACAAACAAGACTAGACAAACAATACTAGACAGACAAGACTACAGAGAACACTAGATAAACAAGACTAAACAAGACTAGACAGATAAGACTAAAGAGACAAGACTAGACTTAAAAGACTAGACAAACAAGACTAAACAGGCTAAGACTTAAGCTATAAGAATCTTATATAATTTCAATTATAGAGAAACATGCAGAGGTAAATTTAGGAACGCGAGAATCGTTACAACTGTTGACACCTACTTTTTGAGTGGATAATATTCTTAGTAAAGAACAACAATCTATTTCAAGAATTTAAGTTTAGCAACGTCAAAGAGACAAGTAATAATATCGAACATTTTAGGAAACAAAACACAGACAAGTGAGGGCTCACAAATTACAAACGCGGAGGTGGTTCACACAACCAAGGCAGTTAAAACTGGAAAGTCCGCTGGACCAGACGATGTCTCTTCAGAAGTACTCAAGCTTTTCAACGGCCAATCCACAGATAAATTGATCAGCCTCTTTGCCGCCATCTATGTTTCTGGGAAGTTACCAAAGGATTGGTTAGAGTCTGTATTCGTCACACTGCCTAAGAAGACACAGCCAAAAACATGCGAAGACTACCGCATGATAAGCATAATGAGCCATACGCTAAATATATTCGTTAAAATAATACATTGTCGATTATACCGTAAATGCGAAGAACACTTCTCTGATACTCAATTTGGATTTCGTTGCGGGCTGGGTACCAGAGAGGCCCTATATGGCATACAGGTCTTAATACAGCGATGCCGTGACATGTCCACCGATGTATACGCGTGTTTTCTCGAATACCAGCAAACGTTTGACTGTGTTGACCACGGGAAAATTGTCAGCATCCTTCAGAATATCAACTTAGATGACAAGGACGTCCGCATTATAAAAACTCTGTATTACAAACAAGTCGCTGCTGTCAAAGTTGAGGACATGACCACTGAGTACGTTCCCATTCAGCGAGGTGTGGGGCAAGGGTGTGTCCTTTCTTCACTGCTCTTTAACATATATTCTGAGCAAATTTTCGCCGAAGCATTGTACGAAGCACGGGAAGGAATTGTTGTCAACGGAGAAGCAATAAATAACTTGCGTTATGCGGACGATACAGTTCTGCCTCAAGAAGTGCTGATGATTTGCAGGCGCTACTGTATAGGGTTGCGGCTAAACGCGAGGAAAGAAGGCCCAAGTTAAATATTAGCAAAACTATAGCTATGGTTATTAGCAAAAATGGAGAGCTTCTAGTAAACCTGAGTACAGGCAACCAACAGATGCTCGAGATCAGCAAGTCTCGAGCTTCAGATATCTGGGATGCTTGCTGAGTGAGTGGGATAACAAGAGCAAATCTAAGGCACGCTATCGAAACCTAGACTAGACTGCTCAAACGGAAACAGGGCCAGGCAAGACCAGAGAAGACCAAACAAGACCTCTGACTTTTATCCGGTCTGATCTGGTCTGGTCTTGTCTGGTCGAGCAAGCTAGAGCAGCATTTAGAAGGTTACATCCCGAGATATGTCAATACCTCTGCGTATTCGATTACTACGGTGCTATGTATTTCCAATTTTGTACTATGGAGTGGAAGGATGAACTTTAACAAAGGCAATGTGTGACCGACTGGAAGGGTTCGAGATGTGGTGCTACCGCCGAATGCTGCGAATATCATGGGTAGACAAAGTCCGAAACACCGAGGTGCTTGCTCGTCTCCAGAATCAACTAGAAGTAATGTTCACCATCAAAAAACGCAAGCTGGAATATTTTGGACACGTTATGAGAGGGGAAAAGTACCGTATCTTATGCAGAATATCATGAAAGGCAAAATCCAAGGTAGAACAGTTTAAGGAAGAAGACGCACGTCCTGGCTGAAATAACTAAGAGAATGGTGTCAATTCTACTAGACTGTTTCGTGCCGCTGCTGATAAAATAAAAATCATTATGATGATCGCCGACGTCCTCGGAGGACATGGAACGTAAAGAAGAAGAAGAAGAAACACAGACAAACGCTGACAAAAAGATACCGCCGTATAGTAATATGGGACTTTTTAACTCGTTACCATTCCATGTAAAGACATTACCCATGAAGAATCTAAAGAAGGAACTCCTTCGTATCGTTATTGATATAGAACCATATTCATTAATGAAATTCCAGAACCAGATAAAATTGTAGGTAGATTAAGGACACATTTCATTTAGCGTACATTATTGAAAATACATTTATGTTATTTGTAATTTAAAGTTGATCAAATGTAAGCTTATTTAATGAAATAAACTATTTTGAATTTGTAGTGAATTTTACTTGACAGGCAAGACCGGACAGACAAGACTTTTTTTTATTATTTTAACCCTGAGCACACTGGGACCGCTTGTAGCATTTACATTCAGTGTGTCAGTTGTCATTACATTTAATAGACAGTCAAGACTAAACAGACAAGACTACGCAGACAAGACTACTGTCTCTTCTAGAAGACTACATGAATAGAAGTTTCCATTTTACTAGATCAGGTACATTATTTGAAACCTTATTTGAAAATCTATATACAACCAGCCAAACGATCAAGAATAGAGGAGAACATTTATGACGATGATGTGGACGACATTTATAACGATTAGGCATGCGCTGCACTTTCGGATTAAGTATTCTTACTTCAAACAGATCAGCAAATTCTTCAAATAAAAGATCCTGATCAAACTCACTTGTTGAATGTCAGAATATCTTATTTAAAAAAAACGGTTGGAATAAAAATCAATATTGAGAAAATGAATATGGTGCCTAGACAGGCAGGGCTAGACAGACAAGACTTGTCCTTCTCGGTAGTCTACTAGCATACCCGCCTTTCAATGCGGGAGACACTGGTTCGAATCCTGCTAGGGAAGGCGATATCTAGGGCAGTTTTCACTAACCGCCCGGGCTGCCCACCAGGGAATGAATGAAAAATATGCAATACTGGGGTGGCGTAAAACTGAAAAGCCAAAGTGGAGTAGGGAGGAAACCATAAAACAGACAGACAAGAAGACTAGACAAACAAGGCTTTTTTTATTTTAATAGTGGTTTTGTTAAATCTCACACTAAACCCCCTATTCAACTTTGGCTTTTAGTATGCCTCACCCCAATATCGCATATTTCGCATTCATTCAGGGTGTGCACTCCGGACGGGCCGGGAATCGAACCTGGGTCTCCCGCTTGCCAAGAGCGTATGTTGTCAATTGCACTACCAAGACTTGACAGACAAGACTAGACAAACAAGATTAGAGGGACAAGAGTGGACAGGCAAGACTAGACAGACAAGACTAGACCGACAAGAGTATGACTGTCTACTCTTATCGGACAGACAATACTAGACAGGCAAGACTATACAGCAAAAACTATTCAAACTAGTCTATAGAGGACTAGTCTTGACAAAACTAACAATATTACAAAGATAAGATCAGAGAGACTAAACTCAACAAATAAATCTAGACAAACAAGACTAGACTAATAGTATGGATCTATTTGCTTGAACGGAACAATGTGAGGGAATAGTACAGCCATATAAGGCCCCTGTGTTTTAAGGTATGCAAATCCCTGAACACACATACGGTTGAGAAAAAAAAATTACTTATAGAACCAGATAGACAAAACTAGACAGACAAAACTAGTTAGACAAACATAGATGAACTTTACTTGTCGAGATTATATAGATAATGCTAAACTGAGAAGGCTACACAATTAGGGATAGACCGACAAGCTAAGCAGACAAGGATACCAAACGGTTCTTTAGTTATTATTCGGATTTTGCCAAACAGTATTTACAATGTACCTTGAATGCTGTTCACAGTCCAATATAAATACAACACGTTATAATGTAAATAAATCTGCGGCCATTATTTGCTATTATAGATAAACAATTATTTATAGTACCATTGAATCACAATAATTCATATTCGAACAATATCTTGTAAACATACAATAACGAATATATGTGGTGAAACCAAACTAATTATAGATACTATCAAAGCAACTTATTAAAACGGAATAAAGCTTGAATATATAAATATATTCAACCTTTTCTCAGGACTAGTAAATAGAATGCGAATATATGTTGTCTTTCAACATGAGATTTATTTTGTAGTCTTAAAAAATAATACAGTGTTACTATAACAAAAATATAATTTTTGATATTGACATGAATTTTGCGATGTCAGTTGGAGTACAGTTGGTAGTACTGCGCAAGCATAATAGCTAGGATGGCAGCAAACTACTGAGAAAGCATAGTGCGTGCTTGAATTTACCAAAACGAACACCATAACTGTTGTCCAACGACATTTTCGAACACGTTTTGGAAAAATCACCACCTGCTATACAGTCGATCTACGATTGGCACAATAAATTTGAAACGACAGGATGTTTATATAAACACAAAAGTCCGGCAAAAGACCTCGTGTCTCAGAAGAAACGTATTCGTGCTGTTTACCAACGAAGTCCACAAAAGTTCACAATATGTACAAGTTTGAACTACAAATTCCGCAACCAACTGTTGCAGTTGGTACAGCATCTACGTGAAGATGACAAGCTTAAACGTAAAGATTTTTTCAATGAAATGCTGCTACTTAAAGAAGAAGATGAGTTTTGCGAGCGGATAATTTTCAGTGACGAGTCAACGTTCCACTTAAGTGGCAAGGTGAATAAACACAACGTCCGAATATGGGGGACTGAACCTCTAATTTTGTTGGTGGAGCTTTTGCGTGATTCTCCAAAAGAGATTGTGTTCTGTGCTATATCTCGCTCAAAGGTTTTTCTTAAAGAAAACACAGTAACGGGAGCTACATATCATCAAATGTTGATCAATTGGTTGATGCCTCAACTCCATGAAGACGGAGGGAACTTTATCTTCCAACAAGATGGAGCGCCTCCTCACTGGCACCGCGTCGTTAGAAATTATCTGGACGAAACGCTTCCACAGGCCGCGTCCACAGGCTCGATAGGCCGTGCAACAGCCGACACCCGCGTTCTTGTACGGTGGCCACGAAGGAGCCCCGATCTTACACTGTGCGATTTTTTTCTATGGGGATTTGTGAAAGGCCTGGTTTACGTCCCTCTGCTTCCTAGTGCAGATATGTTACACCGGGTTTGGAATGAACTAGACTATCGCCTTGATTGAACTCCTATGTGTTCCCAAAGTAAACTTTAAGAATCACTGTGTAAAATAGTTTAAACGAATTCATAATAACGTTATTAGTTTTGGATTAATAAAATATTGAAAGTGTCTATTTCTTTTATAATAACCCTGTATTATAAAGTTACGGAAAGGTGGAATATATTTATATATTCAAGCTATATTCAGTTTTAATAAGTTGGTATGATTGTATCTATAATTAGTTTGGTGTCACCACAATATTCAATTATCATTTAAATCAATAACTGAAACTAACAATAAGTTCAGGTCTTTCCACACACATATAATATCATAACCTATCCTCGACAGGCCAGCACATGGTTTTCAAACTAATGTAAGTTTATTCCATTTTAAATCAAAAGAGCAAAGCTGCACTGATGAGAGATAGATCTCGAAATGCGTCTGATGGCTATTCACTTGAGTTAAATGGAAAGATGTGATCTTAAGAACAATGTTATTTATCTGATTCTTGTTTAGTGCCATGAAAGTCCTAAGGACTAGTACTTAGCATACAAATATCTGTTGTGTTATGAGATCTGTTCGACATGAGATTTATTTTGTTGTCTTAAAAAGTCTTATTAATATTACACAGTTACCAAAAGGTTGAATATATTTATATATTGAAGCTATATTCCGCTTTAATAAGTTGAGACAATAACGAGTATTTTACACGGAGAAACAAGAATTCAAGCAATGTGTTTTAAATTATTTGGTGCATAATATAGCAGTGGTTAGTAAACTTTGACCTGGAATAAATATATCTATATCGAAACAGACTCAAAATAGACAATAAAGAAGACTAAATGAAACCACACCAGACGAACCA